>CM038145.1:495755471-496138171 GCA_021437245.1 Aegilops speltoides
TGTCCGTATGGCATGATGAGGTATGATGAGTGGTGATTCTGTTTGTTGATTGAAATATATTTGTTATGCTAATCATGCAGGGAATACTTGAACCCTCCTGAGTCGACCGTAGATCGAGTCTTGTTCCAGTAACCCCCGTACTTGTTTTGTACTACCACTTGTCCCTGCCATAGGTAGGGTACGGTTCAGTAAGTTGTCAACCCCTTTCTAGCACACACCGTACAGAGAGGCCATGGTGGAAGATACCGACTGCAGCCGGTAGGGATGCCACCTGGTCCGGGGGCATGGGTGTTTCCAGTTGGGACCGAGAGGCGGCACCCCTTAGTAGCGCGCGGTATAAATTTGATCCCATGCTAATCAAGGTTGTAGCCTCCCCACTTAGAGTTTTGCTTGACAGGTGTCGTGGGTGATTCTAGACACCGGTAAGTTAAGCTGGTGTGTGCGGGTCAGGTGTGTTTTCAACTAAAAGATCGTAAATGGAATTAGTCCCGATGGACTAAAGGAATCTGTTACTCGTGGGTAAAGAGTACACTATCTACAGAGATTATATCTATTCGAATAGCCGTGTCCATGGTTAAGGGCTACACTCTAGGATGGGTCAAGTGTCGGTCTTCGGAGGAGAAACTATTAAACCAGAACATGGGTCATGACTTGTGACTTATGATGATTGTGATTATTGTTATTATGGTCTAACCCTTTATATTATTTGAATTATTGAGTATCCCTGGGACGGTTCTACCTCCTGGATATTCATTTTGATTATTTTCTTATAAGCCCTTTATGTGGTGTCGCTCAGACGCCCGACTGTGGCATGCTTGTTATTTGTTTACCTTATAAGCCCTTTATGTGGTGTCGCTCAGACGCCCGACTGTGGCATGCTTGTTATTTGTTTACTTTATAAGCCCTTTATGTGGCGTCGCACAGATGCCCGACTGAGGCGTGCTTTATATTATTATCCTTTCGAGGCGTTGCTTCAGACACCCGATCGGTGCATTCTATTTTTATTCTCTGATTGCATATTCATGTTTTATATGAACAACCTGCTTGCGTGCATCATGGATTTTTATTTCGTGACAGACGTTGTGATCATAGAATATTTCAGAGCATGAATATCATTTTGTTATATTATACCCGTGTTCATAATGTTTGCGAGTACATTCAAAGTACTCACTTGCTTGTCCCTGACTATTGTCTTGGCCAGATTTCTTGCTTGGAGAGGAGCGTTTCGATGATAGCCCCGGAACCTAAGCAATGGTGATAGCAGCCTCGCGAAGATAGGAGTTATCCAGGTCAGCTATTCCTGTGGGAAATGGAGTCCCATAGACGCTGATGAACCGCAAACTGCTTCCGCCATCAACCACTAGAAACCATTTGTTGTACTCATAGGCCAGAATGGCCTTGTACTACATATTTTGTACCTTGCTTGGAATTTCTATATCAAGTTGGTGCCTCGTCAGCTAACAGTAATCCTGGGGCTGGTGAGCACAGGGCCATTTTCTGGGAAATTAATATCCCAAAAGAACCCGGTCCTGACAAACTTGGTATCAGAGCCAGGCTGACCATTGGCTAATCCTATCTTAGCCAGGTCGAAAAACCTAGGTTAACTAACCCACCAGACCTTAACCTAACCCCACCCAAGCTTCTCATATAAGATAGCCACACAGTGACCCCAACACCTTTTGGCAGTCGGTGCCCAACCTATCAGCCTAGCCTGTCGATCACGCGCCAGTGACCGACACCTAATTGTCTCATTCGCAAGCATGCGAAGGAAGACTCCGTTCCCTTTTTCTATAGAAAGGGCACGCTAGCCTCAACACAGCACAACACAACCTCTTCCCCAAACCGAGCTATAATGCCTGGCCCCTTGTTCACAATGAGACCACATCAACCAACCTTGGAGGTTTTGCGACCGTGCTAGCAAACCTCACCCGCCGTGCCTTTGCATTAGAAGAACCCCCAGAATATGTTGTGTACCAAGGACCCATGAGCGGTGAAAGCCGTCAATTCTGGGCCATGGTGCACGTCTATGGTAGGGGTCTATCCCCTGAATGCCCCTACAGGTTCACCGGAAGGACAACTTCATTTGAGCCACAAGCCATCGAACTAGCTACTCGAGAGCCTATAGTTCAACTCCGGCACTTGTCGCCCAGAGTTAACTGTCGCTCGTTCTACTACTACCCCAGCCGTGACGGGTATGGTAGGACACCCCAGGTTGCCAACGGAGATCACGAGACGGATCGTGCATTGTTGCATCTGGTGCGCTATGTAAGTGCATTAGAGGAACTGTTCGATCAAATCACCCTTGATCTGATCGCAGCTCGTGGAGAACTGATACGCTGAGCCCCAGCAAGAGGAGAAGATGAGCCCGACGCCGACAACCCAGTCGTGCTGTTCGGGCAACCGATCGAGTCCTTGAGGTCTTCCCCAGGCATCGACCAAAATACTCTGATGTCCCCAGAAGTGCTTCGTCGCCTTTTGGGAACACGCTCCAACGGGATTGTGGCCAACAATCCCCGGGATGGTCATCATCGCTACCCCGACCCTGCAGCCCCTCAACCCCCTCCAGCAAATCCCGACGGTGAAACCCGTGGAGAAGCCTCGACGTCCACAAGGCATGCCCACCTAGATATTAACGAGGTAGACTAAGTCACTCGAGTAGTACCGAATCTTAGTATGTCCACGCCTTGTAACTGTGTGATCCTATATCCCCATAATTAAATGCTCTTTGCTTGTGCGCCCCTATTTTAAATAGTAGCCATGCATCAGTATCTTGTTGTACGATTGCATTTTTTTATTCCGGGCGTAGCTACCAAAAACCAACCCCAACGACACAAAGTTTGTGCTATGAGTAAACTTTTTGGTTTCAACTAACAAGAATAATATTTTCAAAAACAACTCTTAACAAATCTCGAGGATGAGATTTTTCTTAAGGGGGGTAGTGTTGTAACACCCCAAAAACTTAACCATGCTTTGTTTATTAAAATTTTGCTAAGGAATTAAATTTTTATTGTCTGGATTTTTTTTGAATTCAGAACCTCTCTTTTCTTTCATATTGTGGAGTTTTCACCCCAAGTAAAATCTTTTCAAAAGTATTGTTGGACTTATATACTCTCTCAATAAAACAATTCTTTTATCAGTGGATTTATTTGCATAATTAGTTTCCCCTGAGCTCTATTTCTTTAAAAATGATTTTTTATAAGCTTTAGAGCCTCTGTTGCACTACAACCCTTTGATAGATTCATTTAAAAATCCCACCAAAATTTGGGGATGTCATGTGATGTCCCTGAATCACTTTTATGCAAAAATATCCTTTAGTCATTTGGAAATTTTGAGCTTTATCCCAAGTTTTCAAATCTGGTCCAGTTGGTACTTTTGCACTACAACCCATTTAAATATTTCTTTAAAACTTCCACCAAAATTAGGGGAGGTTAGTAGGAGTGTATTATTCATCTTAGTGCAAAAACCCACTAATGTTATTTGAAAATTTTGAGCAAATCATCCTCTTTTACTCTCTTGTCTAGTCTGGCATTTTCTACTGCAACCATATTTTAACTTGCCCTTTTACCCTTGATTCTTTTTCCTGCTTATAGTCCTCCCTACAAAACCCTTAAATCCAGGAGAATGGACCTATTGGAGTGTTTTTGGTCCATGGAATGATAGCTTTTAGTTTCTGTCCAGAACTGGTTTTCTCAAAAACTTGCACTAACAAGTTTCTGTTTTTGCCAAACTAACATTGCCACCCCCTCTATCACCTCAAGAGACACTGGTCTGGAGCTTTTGGCCACCCCAAGAGCTGCCTAGATGCCCCTAGCATTCTGTCAAACACCTTGAGTGCATGAACAGATTTGGCATGATCTTTAGTTTGCATTGTGGACTTGATCCCCTGACCAAACCAACATGTCCACTAAGCTCCTAGATGACTTTAACCTAGACCTGATAATCCCCAGCCCCACCCAAGCCTCCTGGCATGACCTGGCATTTTGCCAAACACCTCGCGTGCGTGTGCTGGGCGCGCCCAGAGCGCACGATTTGCACGCGCGCGCACCGAGTCGCCGTGTCCCACTGCCGCCTCCCCGCGTTCGTTCTGGCCCTTCCCACTCGCAGCCAGCTCGCCCCGACTCCTTCCACGCTGCAGAGCCGCCCCTGGAGCTCCACAGCGCCGCCGTCAGGTCGGCCGTGGCCACTAGCGGCCGGGCACAGCAGCCCCTGCCATTGACGGCGCCGCCTAAGCCACAGCCACACGCCAGCTGCCCCCTGGAGCAGCTCAAGCTCATCCGCAAGCTCGTCCACTAGCATACGTCGCCGCCACGTCGCCCTGCAGCTACAGAACGGCAGTTCGTCGTCGATCTTATCTCCGGTCGCAACGGAACCGACCTAATCGCGCTATAAAAGGAGCCCCGAGCTCGTCCAGGCCCTCAGGCAACCTCCTACCACCACACTAGGGCCCCCCACAGCCAGCAGTCGACGGCGGGAAGCCTTCTTCCTCGCCTCCGGCCAGTTCGGCCGCCGCCACTCTCCGGCGCCATTCGTCGCGAGCAAGCCCTCCCCCGTCCATCCAGCACCACCACCCAACCCCCCTCGACCGTGCGGAGCTGCCCAGCCTCTCAGATTCACCGGGAGCCACTATAGCCCGAACCCCCATTCCCTCCCGAAGCCACCTCCGCCGCAGAGCTCGCCGCCGGCGACTCCCTTCGTCCCCGCCAACTTGTCGACCACCGGGAGGACCGCCCTAGACTGGCGGATCCATCCCCGCCCTCAGAACCCCGTGGGGAGCCGCCGTTCATCGGCGTTGATCGCCGGAGCCCCGCCTCCGCTCGGGCAGAGGAGAAAGAAGGGAGGGGCGACTGGTAAAACCTGACCAGTGGGCCCCCTGGACCCACTGTCAGTGACCCCGAGCCGGCCCGCGCTGTTTTAAGTGGAGGTGTAATCCCAGAGTACGTCTCCTATGTGTTCTCTTATTCGAAACGTTTTTTGTTTTTTTTTCTTTTATTTAGAAAACAGAAATTTGACTAAACTTTGACTGGCTATAACTTTTTAAATATAACTCCAAATGAGTTGATTCTTTTTCCTACCTTTCTCAAATTCTGTCTAGTTTAGTTTCATATTTATTTGAAAAATTTCAAACAACTTTTTGCACTGTTTTGAAACTATGTGTTAATTTGAATATTTTCAAAAATAGGAATTTTGGAGAGAGAAGAAAGCTTTCAAAAGTTTCGGGAATGCACCCTGCCTCTCCACAACTTGAAGGCAAGCATTCTGAACCCTGGCATAATATTGTCGTGAGTCGTTTGATACGGTTACAACACCCCCTTGTCTCGGAGTTTTCGTTATTTTATGCGGTGATATGATCATACTCATAAGTGCATATTGATGATTCCGTGCTATTGGAATTTGATACGTTGTGATAGTAATCACCATCATATGCCTTTCATGCATACCGGAAGGAAGCCGCGAAAGTATCTGTCTTGGGTATACACGAGCTTGTCTCTAGTTCCTCGTCGAGACAGTGGTGTCCGGTATGGTATGATGAGGTATGATGAGTGGTGATTCTGTCTGTTGATTGAAATATATTTGTTATGCTAATCATGCAGGGAATACTTGAACCCTCCTGAGTCGACAGTAGATCGAGTCTTGTTCCAGTAACCCCCATACTTGTTTCGTACTACCACTTGTCCCTTCCATAGGTAGGGTACGGTTCAGTAAGTTGTCAACCCCTTTCTAGCACACACCGTACAGAGAGGCCATGGTGGAAGATACCGACTGCAGCCGGTAGGCATGCCACCTGGTCTGGGGCATGGGTGTTTCCGGTTGGGACCGAGAGGGGGGAACCCTTTAGTAGCACGCGGTATAAAGTTGATCCCATGATAATCGAGGTTGTAGCCTCCCCACTTAGAGTTTTGCTTGACAGGTGTCGTGGGTGATTCCAGACACCGGTAAGTTAAGCTGGTTTGTGCGGGTCAGGTGTGTTTTCAACTAAAAGACCATAAATGGAATTAGTCCTGATGGACTAAAGGAATTATATCTATTCAAATAGTCGTGTCCATGGTTAAGGGCTACAGTCTGGGATGGGTCAAGTGTCGGTCTTGGTGTCGGTCTTCGGAGGAGAAACTACTAAACCGGAACATGGATCACGACTTGTGACTTATGATGATTGTGATTATTGTTATTATGGACTAACCCTTTATATTATCTGAAATATTGAGTATCCCTAGGACGGTTCTACCTCCTGGATATTCAGTGTGATTATTTTCTTATAAGCCCTTTATGTGGTATCGCTCAGACGCCCGACTGTGGCATGCTTGTTATTTGTTTACCTTATAAGCCCTTTATGTGGTGTCGCTCAGACGCCCCACTGTGGCATGCTTGTTATTTGTTTACATTATAAGCCCTTTATGTGGTGTCGCATAGACGCCCGACTGAGGCATGCTTTATATTATTATCCTTTCGAGGCGTTGCTTCAGACACCCGATCGGTGCATTCTATTTTTATTCTCTAATTGCATATTCATGTTTTATATGAACAACCTGCTTGCGTGCATCATGGATTTTTATTTCGTGACAGACGTTGTGATCATAGAATATTTCAGAGCATGAATATCAATTTGTTATATTATACCCGTGTTCATAATGTTTGCGAGTACATTCAAAGTACTCACTGGCTTGTCCCTGGCTATTGTCTTGACCAGATTTCTTGCTTGGAGAGGAGCGTTGCGATGACAGCCCCGGAACCTAAGCAATGGTGATACCAACCTCGTGAAGATAGGAGTTATCCAGGTCAGCTGTTCCTGTGGGAAATGGAGTCCCATAGACGCTGATGAACCGCAAACCTCTCCCGCCATCAACCACTAGAAAGCATTTGTTGTACTCATAGGCCAGAATGGCCTTGTACTACATATTTTGTACCTTGCTTGGAATTTCTGTATCAAGTTGGTGCCTCATCAGCTAACAGTAAACCTGGGGCTGGTGAGCACAAGGGCCATTTTCTGGGAAATTAATATCCCAAAAGAACCCGGTCCTGATAGGTACTGGGAGGCGCTACCTACCGGGGGCGCAGGTTGGTGAGGAGCCAGCCTGTCGTTGACCCGAACCTTCTTTGGTGGCAGTCGCGTGGGCCAGTGACCATCCAGAGGCTCGAGGACCCCGCGGAGGTGGTGCGTCACCGTGTCAGTAAGGAGGATGCGCACGTCCGTCGCTACTTGTTTGCGTTGGAGCACAGGTTCTCCAATACCTGGCAGGTTCTCCAGGGATCTCACTGGAGCTATGATCCTATGGTGGTTCCTTCTCTGTAGGTGTCCACCGCCCGCGCCGATACCCGTCGTGCGCTTGGGTTTTAGTTGTATTAGTGATGTTATATGTATGATACTATTCGGGATGTATTAGTGATAATATTCGGCGATGTACGGACGCATGAGATGATTTACTTTTGCTTATTGAATGCATGCTAATTTGATTCCTATAAGATATTTTGAAATGTATATCTTGTGTTGCTCAAATAGCATATGTGCTTGCCAAAGTGGCCGGTCATGTTTGCAAGTTACACCTCCGAGTGGCCTATGTTTTGCCGGAGTGTTGATTCATTTCCGTTCCAGCAAATTTCAGGCGCTCGATATGTCCTATTTTAGCAAAGGTCATGCCAGATTTTTCCGTGAATTTTGGCATGACTTGTGCCAGAATATGTAGGAAATATCGAGTGCCCCGGATTTGTGTGTTGAGTATCCTGGTAGTTTTCTTCGATCGATTTTCAATTAATGTATCAACTATGAACATAGGAAATGTCTGACAACGAAAATGATTTCAGTATTTGCAAATACTGCGAAGACGAGCGCGGCTTGTGCAACGGAATCTTCCTAGATGATGATAGGCACTTCAGCATCAAGCTGGACGAGAACTTCGAAGTGGATACAGTAAGTCACAACGATAAGTCTTTTTTCGTAATTAAGCATGACATCTGCTTCATTTGCTTAAACTTATAATTTAATTTTTTTTAACTATTCTACTAGTGTATCCCCTGCCATGCAAGAGTTTTTGTATTGGATAAGATAGGTTTCAGTCGTACTATGGAGGTAAAGAAAGTTTACTTGAAGACCGAGCATGGTTGTATTTTCCACGCAAAATTATACAACGCAGATGACTACTCCTATTTTGGATGCTCTTAAATTGTTTTTTAGTCTCCATCATTTACTCGCCCTTGTTCTTCCTTTTGATTTAAACGTTCTCCCCCTGGGAGCCTGGCTCACTTCACTACTTTGGAGGATGGGTTTTCCCCCTTTTTACATGGCGAGCACTATGCAAGACTTATGCATTTGAGCCTGATATGGTTATCACCTTTGATATTTGTCCGAAAGATGATATTGAAGGTAATACCGACATCTGGGTCGATGTGCAGATGCCTCCATTTATACCATTATGTGAGTTTCTCAACCATATTTATGTCTTTGATATTGTTTATTCAAAAATAGTTGGCAACTAATTTCTATTGTCAGCTTATTTCCGTTCAAGCAAACATGTCCAGCGCTTGGTAGACAGGACCTACTACTGTCCCGGGGCTGAACTAAACTGCGAGGAGCTAAGTCATTATGTTTCATGGCTTGCGGATCTTGATACTGTCAATACAAATTTTCTTCCTGCACTTAGAAATGTTAGTATTGAAAACGTGCGACCAATAGTGTTCGTAATAAACTATGGTCACATCTATTGAGGAAAGATGGTAAGATTTTTACTATTTGTCCTCAGTGCATCTTCTCCATACATTATTTTTAAGCTAAACTTCATTGCTAAGTATGTTACCGTACGATGTTCTTCAACAGCGACTCCCTATGAATGTTGTGCCTCATGGGATCGAGACTAAAGGTACCATGAGTATTGTTAGCTTATGGCCAAGATATCCTACAGTGCACTTTAGTGCATTCAGGATTTCTAAAAGCGACGAATTCTTATTAGTGAAAGACTGGACCAAATTTGTGATGGAGGAGCGCAGAGAAGTACTAGGGGGCAGCAATCAGAAGTGTAACCCACGATTAGGAGTCAGGTTCATCTGCATGCTCCAACTTGATGAAGGAGGAGAGCTACACATGTTTTATGTTATTTTACCCGAGAGAGAGGAGCAGGAGTAATTAGCTAGCTAGAAATGAGTTTGAAGATGATGATGTGCTACACTAGGACTATGATGATTAAATAGCTAGTGTTGGTGGTAATGACTATGATGATTATTATTAGCTAGTGTTAGTGGTGATTAGATAGCTACCGCATCTAGTGTTGGTGGTGATTATCTAGCTAGAATGAGTTTGAAGATGATTATGTGCTACACTATG
The DNA here is from genome assembly GCA_021437245.1 of Aegilops speltoides. Lineage (NCBI taxonomy): Eukaryota > Viridiplantae > Streptophyta > Magnoliopsida > Poales > Poaceae > Aegilops > Aegilops speltoides. Next base: position 495,764,782 of record CM038145.1, read on the forward strand.
ACTATGGTGATTAAATAAATACTGTTGGTGGTAATGACTATGATGATGATTAAATAGCTTGTGCTGGTGGATTAGATTCAAGTGGAGGCAACATGTGGTGCACATCGAAAGTACTACTAGTCCAAACTAGATCAAGTTTTGATTAGTAGTATACTTTTGACATGCACCACATATTGCCTCCACTTGAACCTAATCCACCTTCATTTGACACACTGTTATGGACATAATGATATAGACCTCATAATTGGTATTGTACCAAAATTTGTATAACGGCGTATAAATACACTAAAAATAAAAAAATAAAAAAAGAATACTAGTAGCGATGGATAGTAAACACGTTGCAACTAGCTAATTAGCAGTAGCGCGGGAGAGAAGAAGCGTTGCCGCTATGTGTCTTAGCAGTAGCGCGTGTCACATGCGCTACTGCTAAGTAATAGCTGTAGCACCTTATTAGTAGCGCGGCAGCACACGCTACTAGTGGGCTTTAAACCCGCGCTACAACTAGGGTTTTCCCTAGTAGTGTTGTTTTGGACTCTAACTTGCATGATTTGGATGAAACTAACCCGAACTGACGCTGTTTTCAGCAGAACTGCCATGTTGTTGTTTATTGTGCAGAAAACAAAAGTTCTCGGAATGACCTGAAAATCCACGGAGATAACTTTTGGAAAATATAAAAAATACTGGCAAAAGAATCAAGGCCAGGGGGCCCACACCCTGTCCACGAGGGTTGGGGGCGCACCCCTCCCCCTAGGCGCCCCCCCTGTCTCATGGGCCCCCTGATGCTCCACCGACCTCAACTCCAACTCTATATATTCCGTTTCACGGAGAAAAAAATCAGAAAGAAAGTTTCATCACGTTTACGATACGGAGCCGCCGCCAAGCCCTAATCTCTCCTGGGAGGGCTGATCTGGAGTCCGTTCGGGCTCCGGAGGGGGGGATTCATCGTCGTCGTCATCATCAACCATCCTCCATCACAAATTTCATGATGCTCACTGCCGTGCGTGAGTAATTCCATCGTAGGCTTGCTGGACGATGATGGGTTGGATGAGATTTACCATGTAATCGAGTTAGTTTTGTTAGGGTTTGATCCCTTGTATCCACTATGTTCTGAGATTGATGTTGCTATGACTTTGCTATGCTTAATGCTTGTCACTAGGGCCCGAGTGCCATGATTTCAGATCTGAACCTATTATGTTTTCATGAATATATGTGAGTTCTTGATCCTATCTTGCAAGTCTATAGTCACCTATTATGTGTTATGATCCGACAACCCCGAAGTGACAATAATCGGGATACTTCTCGGTGATGACCGTAGTTTGAGGAGTTCATGTATTCACTAAGTGCTAATGCTTTGGTCCGGTTCTCTATTAAAAGGAGGCCTTAATATCCCTTAGTTTCCACTAGGACCCCGCTGCCACGGGAGGGTAGGACAAAAGATGTCATGCAAGTTCTTTTCCATAAGCACATATCACTATATTCGGAATACATGCCTACATTACATCGATGAACTGGAGCTAGTTCTGTGTCACCCTATGTTATGGCTATTACATGAGGAATCGCATCCGACATAATTATCCATCACTGATCCAATTCCCACGAGCTTTTCATATATTGTGCTTCGCTTATTTACTTTTCCGTTGCTACTGTTACAACTACTACAAAACTGCTATCTTTACTTTTGCACTGTTACCATTACTATCATACTACTTACTACTAAATACTTTGCTACAGATACTAAGTTATCCAGGTGTAGTTGAATTGACAACTCAATTGCTAATACTTGAGAATATTCTTTGGCTCCCCTTGTGTCGAATCAATAAATTTGGGTTGAATACTCTACCCTCGAAAACTGTTGCGATCCCCTATACTTGTGGGTTATCATACGCCCATAAATAGCAAGCCCTGTGTTGGCAAGGGAGAATCCGACGAACTAACATCACCTGCACTACATTGACAAGTTTGATATTCTTGTCTTCCATACCCTTGACGCGCGTCTGGAGCACCGACAACTCGTGGGCGAAGACCAGTTCAGGCCCTTCTTGGGCCAGGACTTAAGCCGCAGTGGAGCTCCGGATCAGAATTCGGGAGCTGTGGCCGATTTTGTGCCGCATGGCTCAGTGACATAGAACCACTGTTGTTGACACCCTTTGACGGAATCATTGAAGGTACCTGATGGCCATTTGACGTTGGGCATTTTGCTCACCATGGCTCGTCCACACTCAGCGTGCTCGCCACTCACTACCTTGTGATTCACATTGAAAATCTTCATCCATAAGCCGAAGTGTGGCGAGATGCGGAGAAAGACCTCACACACGACGATGAATGTCGAGATGTTGAGGAAGGAATTGGGGGATAGATCATGAAAATCAATCCCGTAGTAATACATAATGCCGCGAACGAATGGATGGAGGGGAAACCCTAGCCCGCGGACAAAGTGATGGAGGAATACAACCCTCTCGTGGGGTTCCGGAGTAGGGACGATCTGTCCCGCCGTCGGGAGACGATTGCTGATTTTCTTGGACAGATACCCGACCTCCCGAAGTTTCTTCATATCCTTGTCCTGGACGGTAGAGGCCATCCACTTGCCTCCTGCTACAAATCCGGACATTTTCGGAGGGCCTTGGTGCGCGGAGAAGGTGAACGCTTGGGCGCTGGAGCTCAAGCGAGAGAGAATGGATGAGCAGAGGAAGAAGAAGGCGTGGGTGAAAAAGGGGAATCCTTATCTCTTTATAAAGGTGGTAGAAACCATGCGCCTGCCCACTCGCCCTGGAAACTCGCTTATCCACCAAGCGCCGTGATTAATGGCGCGGTTGGGTTACCCACACCTGTATTGATGAGTATCCCGTGATAAGGGGACACGATCTCTGCTTCGACAAGACGTGCCTATGAAACCGCTTCGCAAGATGTGCAGTAGCAGGTTGAAAACGGTTCGAATAATGACCGGGCCACGGCGTGATGTCACACTATGGAAAAGTTGTCAGCAGATTAGACTTGTGGAATATTGTGCTCTCTACGGTGGTATGTGGAATTTGTTTTGCAGAGCCGGACACGATCCTTGTGTTCAAGATTTTCTATGGAGTATTCGGAGAAGGAACCTGCCTTGCAATGCCGAAGACAATCTGCACGCCGGACTCATCGTCATTGAAGCCTGTTTCAGGGGCTATTGAGGAAGTCCAGGATTAGGGGGTCCTCGGACAGCCGGACTATATGCTTATGCCAAACTGTTGGACTATGAAGATACAAGATTGAAGACTTCATCCTGTGCCGGGTGGGACTCTCCTTTGCGTGGAAGGCAAGCTTGGCAATTTGGATATGTAGATTTCCTTCTCTGTAACCGATTATGTGTAACCCTAGCCCCTCCGGTGTCTATATAAACCGGAGGGTTTAGTCCGCAGTACAACAACAATCTGAATCATAGGCTAGCTTCTAGGGTTAGCCTCTACGATCTCGTGGTAGATCAACTCTTGCAATACTCATATCATCAAGATCAATCAAGCAGGAAGTAGGGTATTACCTCCATAGAGAGGGCCCGAACCTGGGTAAACATTGTGTCCCCCGCCTCCTGTTACCATTAACCTTAGACGCATAGTTCGGGACCCCCTACCCGAGATCCGCCGGTTTTGACACCGACAATGACCGAGGAGCAAAACAAAGCCATAGTGAAGGCCCAAGTGGACGCCCATTTTGTACCGAAACCGCCACCGCCGCCAAGGGAGAAAGTGCGTGAGGATAAGATTGACCACTTTATTCGTATGGCTCAAGCTCTAGCTCCCAAGCCTGTTGACTGAGACTATGAGCGCCAAATGAGGAAGGCACATCAAGCATGACAAAAGGAGTCGAGCTCGAGCTCGAGCCAAGCAGCTAGCCAAAAATGCGGGAAAATCGTTCCCCAGGTAGGAGAACAGGCGTCGCAATCGATCCCCCTGCTTGTTGTACCAACACATGAGAGTACCGGCGCCGGTCAGCTGGTAATAACCGACGAGCATAGAAGGCAGGCTGAAATGCTCGGTATCACTGTTGGACAACTCCTCGAGATTGAGCCCATGTCTCCGCTTAGAAAGGAGGACATAAAACCGAAATATGTCCGCGGCCAACCTTTGATCAAGCCCGAGGAGATCAAGAACCTCCCAACGAGAATGTATGAATTGCATGACTAGTACATGAAAATTACCAAGAATTCCAATCGAGAATCCCTCATGGTGAAAGTCAAGGAAGAGCATTACTTCCATAAGCTAGCTCTGACTGTTGAGTATTCAGAACTATGGCAGTTATTCAATCAAGAAGCACTCGACAAAGCTCTGGTCATTTGCTATTGTATGTAAGTGATTTCTCTTTCTGTAATTTAAGTCTCAAGCTAGCTGTAGTGCTCATTGATTGATCATTACCTGTAATTATCCTCACTGTATTTTTTTCTGTGGTATTATGCAGGATGAAGATGCATGAAATGAAAAAGCGGGACGCTATGGCATTGGGTTCATTGACCCAAATACCGTTAATGAAGATACATGGACATTTGCATGGTATATAAACGATGTGGAGAAAAACATGCTAGAGTTCTTGAAGCGCCTCAATACCAATGAAGATATACTACTTCCTTACAACTTCCGATGAGTCACACTGTCTTGTACTACAATTTCTGTTTTTGCTTACTAGCTAGCTAGATGTTAAAAAACATGCCCCCTTAATTAAGACATGCAAACGTGTGTGCATGCAGTTATCATTGGGTCTTGTTAATCATTAAAGTTGACGAAGGAACAGTTGAAGTACTGGACTCACTACTTAAAAAACAAAGTGACTACTCAATCTTGAAGGGATAGTCGACATGTAGTTTCAATCATTATTAACTATGTGTCGGCCTCTTTAGTTCGTCATTTCCTGATATCAACTATTTAATAACTCGTTTATTCATTTTCTTTGCCGGCGGGCAGGGCTTGGGCAAAGTACAGGAGAGAGGTTCCAGGCGAATGGAAAGAAAAGTTGTATTGGTTTCGACCCAAGGTATAATTAATTAAGTAGTACTAGCTAGCTACCATCTCTTTAATTTCAGTTTCAATACCATTAATTATCATGCTTGATTAATTATACTGCTCTATGAGTAGTATTTATAGTCCATTGCAAAAATGTGGTATATAATTTGTCACAAAAAATGTGGTGTACACTCCAACGCGAAAAAGTGGTCTATAATTTATTGAAAAAGATGTTGTATGTACTCCATCGAAAAAAATATGGTATATGCCCCCATCATCAAAAACTGGTATATGTATATGCTTCGTATACTTCAGCGAAACGTGGCCTATACTTCACAAAAAAGGGGTATATACTCTCATCTCAAACAAATTGCTGCATATACTTCACCGAAAAAATGGGGCATATACTTCATAAAAAAAGGGTATATACTCTATGGCAAAAAATGCGCCGTCGCAACAGTATGGTATATACGACTGTATGAAAGGAGTATATATGAACTATAAAATTAAATGCATGTAAGCTCACAGAATTAGCAGATATATCTCACGTGTGTGTACTAATTCACTTGAAAGTACTACATGGAGCAAGCGTCATGTGGTCTAAAAAAAGTTTAAAATAGGTACGATGCGGTGGACTAAAAGATTACTTAATTTTTAGGATTAAGCACCTACACGCCACACTTTGGGAAAGTTGTTGCATGCTTCGTTTTTTTCTCCTGCGTATTAGTTTGTTAGTGGGTCTATCCAAGTCAAAGAATCCGTTAAGGGGTGGGAGTGTGTACTCCCGGGAGTACGGAAGATGATATATATATATGATCGGTTCTACGAGAAATTTTATTTATATATATGCATAACATGCACAATATGTAGTATAGTAAAATTACCAGCAAACGAAAAAGAATTAAATGGAAAACACAAATTAAAGGAAAAATAAATAACAAACCCAAAACCCCCCAAACCTTTTGGTACTGGTTGGTGTTAGCAACCGGTACTAAAGGGCTTCCCGCACCCGGCGCTGGCACGTGCCACGTGGTGGCCCTTTAACGGCGGTTCGTGTAGAACCGGTACTAAGGGGGGGGACGTTTAGTCCCCGCACTTTAGTGCCGGTTACAGAACAAGGTGGCGGCAGCATAGCAGCCAAGGACAAGGGGAGTGCGGCACGGCTCATGGAGGAAGATGGACATCAAAGACATCAAGACACGCAGTCTAGAACTTTCTTTTGACACAAAAAGAATATAATTTAGGATGGACATGAGAAGGGAAAAAAGTATTGTACAAGCCTTATGTGTATTCTAAAGTACTCTCTCCTAAAATAAGTGAATCAACTTTACACTAACTATGTACTAAAGTTAATACAAAGTTGACTCACTTATTTTGGGACGGAGGGAGTATTAATCTACTCAATAGTATTGCTACATGTGGTTTTGATGAAGTATCACAGTAGAGTCAGATGGGTAGCGTTAGCTGGTTGCTAGCATCATCAGGTTCATGTAGCCCCTGCACTGTGCTAGCTTTATGTGTGCGAGTGCGTGAAGAATGGTAATGCTAAGCACTGTGTGGGTGACAGTCCAAGAAGAATGGTACCGGCTGCCTCCATTTAAAAGTACAATTGCTAACTACTCCCTCCGTATCAAAATATAAGATGGTTTTATAGGATAGTTTAGCCAACAAAACATCATATATTTTGGTACTGAGGTAGTAGTATAGCACAGAGATCATTTCAAGCATAAACATATAAGGATAAATGGTTCTCAGATACAGGGCAGTAGCACCCTGATCACGTGATGATCCAGTTATCTCTACTATTAAAATCTACTGTTAAAGGCGAATGGGTGCGTCATCTTATACTCCCTCCGCTCGGAATTACTTGTCTCGGAAATGAATGTATCTAGAATTAAAATACGTCTAGATACATCTATTTCTGCGACAAGTAATTCCGAACGGAGGGAGTATATCTAGATCCGAAAACACGCATAATCATATGCCTGCCAACGTCACATGTAAAATGCATAATCTTAAACCCGTATAAGCGATGGCATGCTCCAGCAAATTCTATTATACAACATCCTAAAAGCACAGTATAGAAAATCTGATAGAGTATGCCTCGACCCATCCACAAGAACACAAAGTCAGCACTGTTCCCCACCTGGCTCATCTGCAACCGAGCAATCTGACATCCTCAACTCAGCAAACATCTCACTTGCTAAACAATCTGAACTGCAGATCACTAATTACATAACATTCTCACTAATCCACAATGAGATATGACAAAAACAGTTAGAACTGCTACTCAGGAAATGCATGCAACTCCCTGTTCTTCTTGATGACGCCCTTGTCGCTGACCATCCAAAAGCTTCCTCATACCCTCCTTCACATGGCATTCCTGGTTCAAGGAAACATAGGAAGGATTAAGGATCAGAATATTTTATTATCATTGGTCACTCAAATGTTATGTGCGTAAATCAAAAGAATCAACTTTGATCCATCAACATAGTTTCTTTTATCGAAAGCTTCAGCCAGTACAGCTTAAATGTCCTCATATTGGAGACTAGCATGTTTCCATTTCATAGTTGCATTCCATTATAAAAAAACTGATCATGCAAGACGAAATGTGTGTCTGAGGAAAACTTCCATGGTTCATGCACAAGCTCAGTCATGTAAAATGGACAATCCACTTGTGTTCAAGAAAAAATCTGATCCACTAAGCAACATTCTTTTAAAAAACAAGTATTAACAAACTCAAGCATAAGTTCAAGAAAAAATAATATTGTGCATAAGTATATGAAACGAAAATTGCATATACATAACTTCAGCAAAAACAATCTCATAAGCTTGTGGTTCACAGCTCAAAGGTAGGCAGTGAAAAATTACCCAAATTTAAGAAATAGTAAGCTAAAAATCCAGGTTTTGTAATAATATTTCAGGACAATGAAGTGGTCAACATGGTAACAAGGCTAGACACTTTCAGCTCTTACACACGTTTTATACTTTTGTAGGTATTAAACACCATGTAATATTAGTCCACTACATTGGCTACACAAGTGATTGCAAGACATCTTAAGGAAAGTAGTATTATCTAGTCACTTAACAAGTACTCCCTCCGTAAAAAAATATAAGAGCGTTTAGATCACTGATCTAAACGTTCTTATATTTCTTTTCGGAGGGAGTAATATACTATACTGTTAAAAAGCCTAAAGAATCAATCTTCTTATACTAATTAACACAATCCCACGGTTATACAAAACAGTGCAATGAATCGTGCATATAGCGAAACTATGTAACCTCAACAAAAGCAATATACAAATCATCGAAAGGCCAAGAGGCAAACCTTGCAAGGTTATCAGTGAGAGCAGGGAATATGGGCGGCCAAATCATTGTAAGAGGATGGATATCACCCAAATCCAGTTCTTCTTCTGTCATATCATACACTTTACGAAACTGCCTACACTTGACATCTAAGTGAAGTGCGCATCGGCCCATCTCCAAGAACACAAACTCAGCATAGGACCCCACATGGTTTATCCAGAGAGGAGCAGTGGGCTCATCCTCAACCTCGCAACCTGGAATCCTCAAATTAGCAACCATGTCACGCAAAGAAATGGTGTCCACCAGCAACCAGTTGTCCCCCTTGTGGAGCCAGATGTCAAGCTGAAGATTCTTAGCATGGATGAGATACACATCAGAAGCATCATCAGCTGGTGCCAACATGGTATCTCTATCGCCATACTCCACCCCATGTGGGAGCTGAACCGTGGAGATGCTTGAGGTAGTCAAATCAATGAAATCAATGCTGTTCTGCGTGCTCGCTATGTAGATTTTATTTTTGGCGAGCACAGCTTTTGGTTCCCATTCCGGATCAAGAAGCTGGTCTCTGTCGAAGGTAAGACACATGCGCCACACACCATCACCATGTCGCAACATATTTACGTGCACCGTATATTTTGTTCTCTACATGTTAGCCACAAGCAACACATGAAAGTAGGACACACCGTCGGCTTCTTCCACCAAGAGGAGATCATTCATACTATAGTAATAGTCGTCCTGGATTTGGATGTGTGGTAATGGTGGGACGACAGCCAGGCCTCTCTCAGGACATAATGGACTGTGCACCCGACTTGTGAAATTGTTGTCGTTGACCAGGTTGTACATGCTGACAAGGACTCTGCCTTTCCGGGAGCAGCGGAAGTTGGCCGGGGCGCCTTGGTAGAAGCCCCAACTATATCTCTGCACAGTGTGGACCACGATGGAAAGCTCTGGGGGCTGAGGTAGCATCGGGATGAAGCGAATAGAATCCATGTTATAATCCTTCCTGTTCTCGATGTAGAAGCCGAGGAGGCGGGGCGGGTGGCGCTTGTGGAAACGGCGGAGGAAGGCGGGTTCGGAGGCATGCTGGTACCAGCGTTTGCAGACGAGGGCGGCATGGACGAGGGTGGTGGGGAAGCCGACGCGACGATGATCTCCTGAGGAGGTTGTCGCCGCCGAGCACCTTGGATACCTTTTCAGCACATGCATACATCACATAAGAATCATTCTTGGAGACCAACAAATGTTGATAACCTTCTCCAAACGTCCAAGATGAGAATAACAAACAATCAATAATAAGATGGCACGAACCTTGCTGGCGTGGTCAGTTTCTAGCATTGTATCAACACGAAATTGCTGAACCTCCTTCAGCTCCCAAGGTTTCACTTTATCGACTTCTCTTCTGAAATTCTTCGCTTTTATCTACGCCCAAATGCTGGATCACTGCCATTCTATCATTATCATGATTAAGTTAGATGATGCTTAGATTGTTGTTGATAAGGTAAGCATGGAGGCATTAGAACATATGAAACTTGTCAAAGTATTTTTTTTCTTTTGGATCAACATACCACTTGAGATGGCTTTGCAGGATATTTTGTGTCTAAGTGATCAGTTTGGCCAATGTTTGGAGAGATGCCCGCGACAATAGGAGGACCTGAGACCTATTAATTTAAATTATTCAGTGTTAGAAACTTTCTCAAAACTATATCCGCAACCTGTCCCGACAATAGAAGGCGAAAAATATGTGCTTACCTTCATCTCGAAGCTTTATATGGCGATCTGAATACTTGGAAGGCACATTACCAAAAGCCGGTAAAGATCTGAGCCCATCAGTATTTGCAAGTATCTTAAAACCACTATCTACTGTATTAACAGCAAGAAGATTGCCTTCTTTATTGAACCTTAACCGTGGAAAGCTCTGTTAAAATTTACAGGAGGTTAGATTACCAAACGGCGAAAAAAGGTTGAAAACTAAAATAGGGAACATAAACTCACTGGCAAGTCTCCACCAGCTTCAATGCAGGTAAGCATGTTGGTGTTATCGACATCCCAAAACATAATTTGGTTATCTTCGCCAGCAGCTAAAATGTGATTCCGAGCTATATCAAACTGCACGACACCCTGCGCTATACCAGATGGTTTTTTACGGAATCCAGAATATGACCTCTCGACAGATCCTTCAGTTTGGTTCCACTCAACCAAATGTGTGTCTCCCTCTTTGCTTGTTCCGCAAGAGAACAACCTTCAAATCGTCAACAAAGTAAATATTACATCAATGATAACTCAAAACACTTCTAGCGAGCAAAATAACACATCTATGTTTACCTAGTTCCATCGGCACTATTGAGAATTGCACCACACCATTTTCCTGGAACGTCAAAGTCCAGCTTAGTTCCCAGATACTCATAAAGCCATGTCTTCATTTTCCCATCAAGGGAAATTGAGAAAATAAACTGCAGGGTACACAATAAAATTATGTATCAGTACACCAGATAAAGGCTGATGTGCTTGAAAAAACTATGCATTCATAAATCTCTCTCCGAGCACAAAATACAAGCATCGTCCTCATGATGGCTCGTACTGCCTCACTTCGATTATAATTAAGTAAACTTTTGAAGCATGAACTAAGGAGCAACCATCTATATCCGTTGCATTCTGAGATGTTAATGCGTAAATATTGTGTTCAGACGACACACACCTTAACCTGGTCTATGTGATGAGGGCAAATAGAATACACAGGTGCCTCATGCCCTTCAAACGAATATATTTTCTGCCCATGCATGTCCCAGACCTACAGGAAGGAAGTTACAGCAGACCAGGCTGGGCGAAAAGGAAATAGATGATAACCATTTAAGTCATGTCGATACCTTTATTAGCTTGTCATCTCCGCAAGTGACAACATAAAGTTGCTTACGTGACCGAGAGAAAACTATGTCATTAACTCTTCCGAATGAGCCTCAATCGACATGAAGAATGAATGGGTTAGTAACAACAGTCATTTAATATAATGACATGTAACATGTATATAATTGAAATTCAAAGGCAATTAGAAGAACAAACCTCTACAAATTGATATGTTTCATTTGGATGCGGTATGCATGCAGATGGATCAAATGTTTTGTAAATGCAACACCTAAAAGCAAAAAAAAGTATGCTTAAACAACAATGGAGCACAATCTGAACAACTTATGACTGCAATATAGAGTTACTGGGTGAAGACTGAAATATTAACACTGACCAATCAAGTCTCCACCAGGGCTCCATGTAACTCGATTAACAGCCATGGAAGAGTCTTTAGCCATGACACCCTTCTCTCATACGAGACAAAACAATGAGGCACATATATAATATCAAAACATGTAGGTTTGCAAACAAAGTACATGACTACAAGTAAAAGAAAAGAGGAGCAGATTACATACATAAGTTTAACTTGTGCTCAGTTACCTGAAATTGTGTTGAACATGCTTGCATGTCCCAAATTTTGAAGTGCTTTGTGACCAGCCTCTCGCGCATACTGATCTCCCAGAGTGTAAATTCACCATTAGCAGATCCAACTATTTGAGCAGTAAACATGACAAGAAAATCAATAAGATGTTGAAACCAACATTCACCCAAATCACATGAAATACCTTTTATACTTGCAAAGTTGCAACTGCATTTGTTTTTTCTGATATAGTAAATTAGCAACCTTGATCATACCTAGTAGTAGCGTATGACGAGAAGGATGAAAGTCCATGCTAGTTACATTAGATCCCTGTGATAGCGCAAGCTACTTTCATAGGAAGGTCATCCAATGACCGTGAAGGTTGAGGAATATGTCCAGTCGGACTCAGTTTCTCCATCGATGATCTGATTCTGCAATTTGATAGTCTATTATAGTTGGGCATTTTCATTAGGAAACCGACTGATAAATAATGCAATATAACTATATCAGTATAGAACTGAGGTCACAATCACATTGACACATATTAGGCTCCCTTTGGTTCATAGGATAGAAAATAATGCAGGAATAGGAAAACACAGGAATAAAATAGGAATCCGGTGGAGAACAAAGGAGTGAAAAACACATGAATTTTTCCAAGTTGGTCATTAGGTTTGTAGTAAAGGTAAAAAATTAACGAGTCTAACTAAAGTGAATAAATTGGCTTAACAAATTTGTGTATCGATAAACAAACTTGCGTAACAACATAGTAAGAAGATGTCTTATTTGCTCAATAAATGGACCCATCTAATTCATGTTAACCATAAATAGAAGTGGATTGAACCAAAAGAACCAACTCACAGACCCTTTGACGAAAAAGGAAAAAAAATAAACAACACGTTTAGGCACCCACACAAACAGTCAAACTAGTGCACAAGCTGGTTGTCCAAATGAGCCTCCTGTAATCGTGGTGTAGAGAAGAGTTTGTATTTGTAACCATCTGTTGGTGTTTGGAATGGCTTCTAGCAACTGAGGTATTGTAATTGGGACATGGTGCATATAAAGTCTCAAAAACGCCCATAACATCAACAAAGCGAAGGCATAACGCTCTTGCATATATCCACACAACGATACATCAGCGAAGAGATAGCCAAAATTCATTTTGGCACTGCAGTCTAAAGCAAATTTTGTAATCACGGCTCTTGCATATGACTGTTTTTTTCGTGTGGCTCCAAATGGTTGTTTCTTTTCCTGTGGTTCTCGAACGGCAAGGGTTCAAACGGGTTCAGCTAGAAAGTCGTCTGGACTGGAGGGTTCAGTAGATTACCGACTATGTTGCGTAGATACTTTAGGAAGCACACGTATCCAGCCAGATACTGCCCCGATACGTGTCCTGTAAGTATCCTTTAATTTATTGATTTGAAAAAAGAAACTAATGTTTGATATGTGTGGGTATACTGGTGAGATATATTTTGGATACTGATATGCGTGTGAGTGTGATGTGAGAATTATGAATGTGATTACCTTGTTTTTGTCAAGCAATTTTATTGATACATCATCCATCGAAGGAAAATGAATGAATCATTGAATGAAGAACTACAATATTTTTTGAAGACTCCATTGGTTACATTGTAAGCATGATGTATCTAACCATTTCATTTGTTATTAGTATTTACTGCTGTACTAATTTACTACGTTTTGATGTCATGTTTCTATTTGGAAGGTCAGATGATCTAAAGGAAACCTGGAATATTTGCTGGAAGACTTCATGAATTCAACAAAAAGGTACACTTCCTATCAAAACCCCTTATTGTTTTAATTTTTAATAATTAAGATCTATATACAAATTTATCCCTATATCCTAGTTTTTGTTAAAAAAATTGATGTATCAGATGTATCCCTTTATCGCATATCCGATACGTATCCAAGTATCCAGGCAACATAGATTAACTATTTGGTGTGCTGCGCCTGATCCCAAACTGCACATCTGGAGATACTAAAGGTCCATTTGAGGTCATCTTGCATCAGCCTGCCGATACTATGCTAAAATGACAAGTAGTGTGATGTTGCTACCATGCTGAAATGCAATTCTTTCACTTTGTATGGTGCTGCTATCTTGTATGGGTAACTAGTGATTCTGTTGTACCTAGGAAAATAATGAAATTGCTGCTGGTATTAAATTCTGATGCGCCGGATCCATCATGTGCTATTAGTTTCATGAGTTTCTAACCATGTTTTTTTTTGAAATTATGTTTTTTTTCTTCTAACTATCTTAAGAGACTTCCTTCCTTGCTGGCACATGTGGAATGCTGATATGTGTAGGAATAAAAGATAATTCTGTTATCCATGTCAAGAAATAATTGTTCTTCTATGCCGAACATTTATTTTCGGCAGGTTTGTCGATTGTTAACAGATCTATGCTTACCATCATGTACTACTATTGGTTGTGGGCATGGCTAATTTGAAGATACCTTTCGCCGTCGCCGTCACTCTACTGCAGTGCCTTAAATCAGATTTTTATTATCGCCATATTTTGTATTATTAACACATGGAGATGCTCCAGAACACTTTCATTATATTATATTTTTCCTTTTGTCGTGAAAATATTGTGCTGCATCGGGAAATACCATGTGTGGAAAATTTAGTATATTGCACCTTATTTTAGATTCTTTTTTATATGCCGTACTGCACTCAGTGAAGGTTTCATGTAGAATTATATGGAAGGGAAATGTCCACTGTATGGAAACCCATACTCATGACTCAGTTATGGAAATTATCATATGAGTCAGTTAGCTGACCAGTGTCAGTCTGAGCTCTACTGTTTGGCGGGAGTCGTGTATACAGCTTTGCTGGGCATCCAAGGTTTCTAAATGGAGAATAGATTGAGTTGAAATCACAAATGTGAAATGGATTAGGCGGCTTGGAGTCTAGACGCTTATCAGTGGATTGAGTTGGTATGGTATGGGAGTGAGATGATTTTACATGGGTGTGGTTTGGCTTCGGTGCAGTGCAGGCTTGTCCCCATTCCCAGGCTGACATACAATGAAATTTATATGATATTTTTTTTTCTAAAAGAAGCACAAGCATGCCTATCATATGTACATAGGAGAAAGGGTGAAGAGACCCATACACAGCTGACTTGATGTATAAATTGATGATCCCATTGGAGCTATGGAAGCTTCAGGGAAAACCAAGGAGCGAGGAAGGGTGGAGCAACTCGCAGGCAGCCTTCATGCAAGGTGTGCTCTGATCTTTGTCGTGTGGGAAGGTGGGACAACGACGGCTAGGGAGCCCCTCGCCTTGCTGCCCATGTATCTCCAGAGGTGGTAGTCGTCCAGCGATGTGTCACGGCTTTGGGTCATGCTTGACCTTGTATCAAACCCATCCTAGCTTTTTATTCGTGTTTGCTCGTTTTAGTACCTTTTCAGACTTTGCCGGACTTGTAAGGGCCTCAGTTTAAGACCGGACATGTGCCTCCGCTCTAAAAGAAAACCATCCACCTTCTACAATGGTGGCATGAAGCCAAAAAGAAAACGACTACTCCCGGTAGCCCACCTGAACAACCTATATAGGGAAGAACAGCTAGAATGGTGACAAGTCGGCCCTAAACAACCTGTTAGCTACTCCCTCCGTCCGAAAATACTTGTCATCAAATGGATAAAAAGGGATGTATCTAGAACTAAAATACGTCTAGATACATCTCCTTTTATTCGTTTTGATGACAAGTAGTATTTTCGGATGGAGGGAGTAGTTGCCACACCCTCCCCTCGTGCTCGTTGTAGACTCTCCTCAAGACAGCAGCAATGGACGAAGATGCATTGTCGAAGACGATATCATTTCTATGCTTCCATACTTCCTAACAGAGATGGTGTGAAGATCTTTCCTCTCTCCTGGAACGACGAAGCGGACCAAGGAAGCAGGCAATCCATCCCCAGCGGAGCCCAATCCTCGCGGCCCCAAGCGGTCAAAACCGGATGCCGATTGCCAAATTGCGCGCGTGAAAACGAAAGTCTCCGGGGCCTGAGAAGTGAGAACAGAGTGGAACCTGCACCGCAGCGGCGCTCGACTGTCCCACACAATCTTCGCTGCCAGATCGTGATCTCTTCGGAAGAATCGGCTCGCGTACGCAGAACGGAGATGAGAAATTATGAGGCGGGAAACTGAGAAGGGAATCGTGAAAAGAAAATAAAATAAAAGAAAAAGGCGATCGGTTGCTGGAGGAGAGACCTTGGTCGGCGACCAGCGCCTGGCCGGGAGTGAGGAGGGCCGGTGACCCGGTGTAGAGTAGAGGGATCGGAGGTGGGGTCGAGAGATGGCCAGAAAAGAGAAGAAATCAGTAGGTAGGAGATGGGGAGATGGAGAGGAAGGGGTGGACTCACCTCGAATCATGCGTGGCCGCCAGGTCGGAGACGGGGCGGATCGAAGTCGCCGGCGCGCGGCGCCTCTCCTCGTTTCTGTCGCTCGCTCGGCTCCGACCGCCGCCGTTATTTGCGGTGGAGACAGACTGCGGATGACCTTTTTGAGCGAAAACTGCGGGATCTTACATTTTATAGAGAGAAAAGTTCACGGGTGCAGCGGCCTACTAACCCAGCCCAACCCACCACCTATCGGCTTTCCCGAGTCCCGAATTCAAAGCCCATTTATGCACAAATAAAAACTTACTGCGTGTGACTTTTATTCTCAAAGAGGAAAAAATACATACATTTCGAAAAAGAAGGAAAAAGGAAATTGTACTGTACCTGTTAAAGCCTAATGGATGGAATACAATCGCTTAGTTGACAAGGACGGCAAAGTAGTCAACGAATTTATTCGTCCACTCAGTTGATACAATATCATTTAGCCGATTGTGAAAACCCTAGCGACTTCCCGCCGTCTTCCCATCTTGCCGCCGTCAGGGTGCGTCGTTGGGCAAAGCCCTCACGGTGCTGGCAGCGAAGAGGTCCTGTTCGGGGGGCAGCTTGTTGGGGGAGTCTTCAAGGTCTTGGAGAGCTACTACGGTTGGAGAAGGACACGAGAGCCTCCATGTCAGACTAGGAGTAGGGGTGCAGGTCCACTGGCCTAGCGACAACGTCGATGGCAACGAACAGGTCGATGGACGGGAACTGCTGCCACAACCGCCGCTGGAGTGCTGGTTGTAGAGGCTCCTCCCCACCCGGAATGCTACTGGATGTACATTCAGGTCGAGTTGGTGAGGTTATTCATAAGCACATTGGCTACATGGTGACGCCTTGAACTCGCCGGCCACCTCCTGGCCATCACGGTGGCCGATCGAGCAAAAGTCGTGGCCTTCCGGCGAGCTCGCAACACTCAGTACGCGTTAGCACCTCCACGTAGTAGGCGCCGCCGAGTGGCGTGGCCTGCCTCCACGCCATAGTAGAAGTAGGGTGCAGGTCCGCGATATATATGGCGATTTAACGGGTTGATGAATGGGACGTGTCGTTCCAGCCACCGCCAGAGGTGCTGGTTGTAGAGGTTCTTCCCCACCCGAAGGCCAAACGCCACCGGAGGTATAGAGGGTGGTCCTGGTATTTGAAAGGCCCTGGGAAAAAATCAAATTAGGGGCCATGAAGTCTAGGCTTGTGTCTCGCTTATTGTCGTGAGAATGAATCGACAGTAGTAAGTAGGGGTACGAATCGAGGCTAGACCTAGCTATGGCACAAGTATGACAAAAGTTTTACGAGTTTGGGTCCCTCGAGGTGGAGGTAAAACCCTACGTCTCAAGCTCTGGAATTCTTCTTCTTCTTCTTCTGTTTGAGGATTAGAAGTTATTGTGAACCCTAGTCCTAGAGTTAGGGGTGACTTATATAGAGAGCGCTGACCCTTGGGTTCCTCTATTAAGGGGGTTGCTGAATGAATACATTGATATAATCACTACAATTGGTAATCGACGGATGTTATGACGGTAATGCTCGAGGTTGCACGCCTTCTATCACTCTGGATTCTTTCGATAACCGTCTGTCTTCCTCATCCGAGCTAAGTGCATACATGTCCGAATGATCATGGAGCGCTCGAGTGAGCGAGGATCTGAATGTCGCCCAAGTGACCAAAGCCTTGAAGGTTTGTCCGAGTAGATCGAACGCCCGAGGTTTTTGTTCCTGCTTTCGGGCCCTGCTCTCTTGTATAGTGAGCTTGTTTCGTGGGCCTACAAATTATGGTTGTCCCCAACATTAGCCCCCAAATCGGTTAGGATTTGTGAGAACGAGGTTGTGGAAGACTCGATTTGGTCCGAGTGATTACAGTACCCAACAACCGCCATCAAGCTCCCGAACAGCCAAGATTTGAACGGAATATCAACGGATTCCGGTACTGGTGCTTCCCGAAAGACCGGGGATGGTCGACTGTAAAGAGAAATTTGGTGGCACTCGACCATCTCCCCGAGGAGGCTGACTAGAGATCCGAGTATGGATGTGCCAATAAAACTGAGCGGCAAGATAAGCGCATGGACTAACTCTCCGGAAAGATGCCATTCTTTACCCGGGAACGCCGATACAAGCCGCCTTCAGGTCCAAGTTTATGAGTTTTACGTTTTGGGTCCTAGACAAAGGACCAAATAGACCTGCAGAGGAACGTTAAACTCACCCTTAGGCAATTTGGAAAGAAGTGACTTTCCACTAGTAGATGGTTGGTCGTCTGAGTGGATGTCTTTGTGCTCTCACGTTTTGACTTGCCAGTACGTCATGTCTGGCAGTTACCTTAGCGGCATCAATGGATGATTTGAGTTTTAACTCAAACGGCAAAATTTCACGCGCACGCCCTGCCTAATAACGGTGGGGGTCGTGGGTGCCTCGATTCCGCCCGAAGCTGCCACATGTCCCACTTTCCTGTGTCGCTGAAGCTGACAGAACCGCCGGATTGAAAGATCAACGGTTGAAGATAGGTTCATGGATTCACCCGCGGTTATAAACTGGAAAAGATGGGGTTAAAATCCGGATCCCTTTCACTTTGCTCTCGAGCTCGCCGACATCTTCTTCCTCTCGCTCGATCGCTTTGCCCGCCCGCCACCGCCGCGATGTAACCGCAGACCTCGTGGTAGGGGTCCCGAGCTGTGGATCTAGAATCGATGGGGAACAAAGGACGATTTAACACAAGTGTTTACCCAGGTTGGGCCCTCTCCAAGAGGTAATACCCTATGTCCTGCTTGATTATATTAGATGTATGGTATGGTTTATAGAGTAAATCTACCTCGACATCAGCATGAGCTAAACCCTAAGGCGATGATGTGGTGAATATAGCCCTACCTCTAAAGACTACAACCCTCGGCTTATATAGACACCGATTGGGTTAGGGTTACCGGAAATAGATTACAATAAGGGGGAAAAGATATTCTGTCTATTCTTGACTTGGAGGACACACCACGGCTTCATAGATCTTCCATTGCTATGCGGCTTCATCAGTCCGGCCCATATTGATGGGCCAGCACCTTGAGGACCCCTTAATCCGTAACTCCCTCAGTAGCCCCCGAACTTGAATCCAACACTGGGGATTGTCTTCTAGAATCTTCATATCATCGGTTTGCGAGATGAGTTCTCCCATTCCTCCATTAAGTTTGAAGTTGTATTAATCTCACTGGACCCTATCCGGAACCCGAACCATTGTGTTCGGACCCGGACAGTTTCAAGATTCTGTGCTCCGAAGACGTCTCGAGATCGTGGTGGGACCATCAGAGTTTAATGCCATTCGGGGCAAGAGCGTCGCGCATCTTTTTAGAAGGCGGGCGGCCCAACGCTGACTTTCCATGAGCCCATCCTTCCAGCTTTAGGGCAAGACGCCCATTTATAGATCCAAAGGCGCAGGGGACAATTTACTTCCCCCCTCTTACAAGGAACAACACCGAAGAAACTTCCCAGCACCATGGCTGACCTCCCAGGTTCATCCTCGCGTCCGCACGGACCACTCCCAAGCGATTGGTCGAGCTGTTCAATTTCACATCTCCATCTGAGGCGCTTGCAGACGCAGTGTTTCCTCCCTCCAGCAGATTTGGTTCCCGTCCATGCCGGTCTCATCTCCATCGATGGTTGTGCCCTTGCCAAGAACTCCCCTGCTCCGAGTAAGGAGGAGAGGGTATGTCTCGTGCCCTTCCTTCTAAGAGGTTTGGGTTTTCCTATTCATCCGTTTTTACGGGGTCTGTTGGAGTTTTACGGGATCTAGCTCCACAACCCCACCCTGGGGTCCATATTGCACATCTCAGGCTTTGTAGCCCTGTGCAAGATATTTTTGAGGTGCGAGGCCCACTTTGACTTGTGGAGGAAGTATTTATGTCTTGTCCCTCGCCCCGAGAGGGATCCATATTCGAGGTGGGCGGCGCCGAAGTATGGCGGATAGCTCGGACTGGACGCCACAGAAAGATCCCGAAGGATGGACCTCGGAATGGTTTTATATTGAGACGTTAACCTCACCGATCCAATCCGGCAAGGGTTGTCCGAGTACTCGAACGACCCGCCTATAAAGTGGTTCAATTGGTAGCCCAGAGGCCCTTCCCAACAGGACAGTGAAAAGGTGCGTGCGTTGGCAGCCAAGATCAGGCTGTTAACTAGCAGGAAACTGACCATGATTGAATTAATGGCCATCGCCATCACCCGCTGCATGCAACCCCTGCAGCAAAGGGGCCATCATTTATGGTGCTACAACGGGACCGACGCCGTAACCCGCTACCAGCGACAAGGGCCAGATAATAAGGCGGCTCTGGACAAGATACTGGCCGATCTCTTCAAGGGCGAGGGGGCGGACTTTGCTCGAATGAGTATCCGTGACGATGATCTGGGTTTCATGACGACCCGAGACGCCGATTGATTTTGAAGATGGTATGATTTATCAAGAGAGCCTTGACAGCGTCAAGGTCGCCGTGACAGCCGATCACCCCGGGCACTTCCTCTTCCACAAGAAGTGAAAAGAATACCTTCTCCGAACAGGTCGCTCGTCTTGCACTATTCCCCACGTGTTGACTTCGCTCCCAAGGGTCGCCCCCATCGCGCCGACCGCCTTGGGAGGAATGCGACCACGCCAGCCTCGGCCCCAACAGAGATCAAAGCGGAAGGCCTCCACCGAAGCGGAAGCACCTGCCTCCTTGGCTCAGAGGTGACGTATTTTGGAATTTTGGCGAGGATTGTTTTTAGCACCCTTTTACTAAAGATTGCTCAATTTTGTAGGAGTATGCCTCTTCACCAATCGGAAGGTTCCCCGGGTGCGTAGAATCGCAGCTCCGTCCCAAGTCTTTGGCACAAGCCAGAGCTTCCTCCGAACACACAGCGGCCGGTGCGCCTCTAGTGGACTCCGACGATTTTTCGGTCACCAACTCCGAAGTCGAGAGCGTAATGAATCACCGCTGCCGGAGGAAGACTTTACGTCATACTGCCTTTGCTGAACAGGAATTTAGCATAGATTAAAATTATGGAGAAACGATTTTGTGGCGGCCTCTCCCAGTAGCTCTAGCGGCCGCCATAGCGGGTAATCGCGGCAAATAGCGAAAAAAAATTCTGGTGGAAGAGATGATTTCTAGAGGGTTTTGCTCATTGTTGAGCCATTTAGGGTTCATCTATGGGTGGAAATGAATCGGATACAGATGCGGCTGGGATGTTTTCTTAGATGATGTTTTCTTAGATGATGAATAAACACTAGTGTAATGTATAATAAAATGAGTAAAATTTGACCACTTATTTCACTTTTAAGTTGGATAATTGGAATATCCGCTACCACTTTCCACCCCTAGGTTCATCAAATTAGATGGTAATTAGGGTAGTAGTTCCTAGGTACTAATTAGTTAGTAAGAACTAGGTACTAATTAGGTACTAGTTTATTTTTATTTATAGTAAGTTTATTTTTAGTAAGAACTAGTTTAATTAATTGAACTAGTTAGTAAGAACTTGTTGTTATTTTTTAGTTAAAGCAATTTTTCCCGCATCGACATCGACGATGCCTATCCCGCATCCTTGTTGTCGAGTCGGCGGAGGACACCTGCGTCACCAGATGGGCCATGTCAAGGACTGGGCTCCGGCGGGGTGGTACTAGGAGGCGCTACCTACCGGGGGCGTAGGTTGGTGAGGAGCCAGCCTGTCGTTGACCCGAACCTTCTTTGGTGGCGGTCGCGTGGGCCAGTGATGGTTTAGAGGCTCGAGGACCCCGCAGAGGTGGTGCGTCACCGTGTCAGTGAGGAGGACACGCACGTCCGTCGCTACTTGTTTGCGTTGGAGCACATGTTCTCCAATACCTGGCAGGTTCTCCAGGGATCTCATTGGAGCTATGATCCTGTGGTGGTTCCTTCTCTGTGGGTGTCCACCGCTCGCGCCGATACCCGTCGTGCGCTAGGGTTTTAGTTGTATTAGTGATGTTATATGTATGATACTATTCGGGATGTATTAGTGATAATATTCGACGATGTACGGACACATGAGATGATTTACTTTTGCTTATTGAATGCATGCTAATTTGAGTCCTATAAGATATTTTGAAATGTATATCTTGTGTTGCTCAAATAGGATATGTGCTTGCCCAAGTGGCCGGTCATGTTTGCAGGTTACACCTCCGAGTGGCCTATGTTTTGCCGGAGTGTTGATTCATTTCGCTCGGCAAATTTCAGCGCCGATATGTCCTATTTTAGCAAAGGTCATGCCAGATTTTTCGTGAATTTTGGCATGACTTGTGCCAGAATATGTAGGAAATATCGAGTGCCCCGAATTTGTGTGTTGAGTATCCTGGTAGTTGTCTTCGATCGATTTTCAATTAATGTTTCAACTATGAACATATGAAATGTCTGACAACAAAAAGGATTTCGGTATTTGCAAATACTGTGAAGACGAGCACGGCCTGTGTGACGGAATCTTCCTAGATGATGATAGGCGCTTCAGCATCAAGCTAGACGAGAACTTCGAAGTGGATACAGTAAGTCACAACGACAAGTCTTTTTTTGTAATTAAGCATGACATCTGCTTAATTTGCTTCAACTTATAATTTAATTTTTTTTTACTATTCTACTAGCGTATCCCCTGCCATGCAAGAGTTTTTGTATTGGATAAGATAGGTTTCAGTCGTACTATGGAGGTAAAGAAAGTTTACTTGAAGACCGAGCATGGTTATATTTTGCACGCAAAATTATACAACGCAGACGACTACACCTATTTTGGATGCAAAACATGGCGAGCACTATGCAAGACTTATGCATTTGAGCCTGATATGGTTATCACCTTTGATATTCGTCCGAAAGATGATATTGAAGGGAATACCGACATCTGGGTCGATGTGCAGACACCTCCATTTATACCATTATGTGAGTTTCTCAACCATATTTATGTCTTTGATATTGTTTATTCAAAAATAGTTGGGAACTAATTTCTATTGTCAGCTTATTTCCGTTCAAGCAAACATGTCCAATACTTGGTACAGGACTGCGAGGAGCTAAGTCATTATGTTTCATGGCTTGCGGATCTTGATACTGTCAAGACAAATTTTCTTCCTGCACTTAGAGATGTTAGTACTGAAAACGTGCGACCAATAGTGTTCGTAATGAACTACGGTCACATCTATTTAGGAAAGATGGTAAGATTTTTACTATTTGTCCTTAATGCATCTTTTCCATACATTATTTTAAGCTAAACTTCATTGCTAAGTATGTTACCATACGATGTTCTTCAACAGGAACTCCCGATGAATGTTGTGCCTCATGGGATCGAGACTAAAGGTACCATGAGTATTGTTAGCTTACGGCCAAGATATCCTACAATGCACTTTAGTGCATTCAGGATTTCTAAAAGCTTATTTAATTCTTATTAGTGAAAGATGGACCAAATTTGTGATGGAGGAGCGCAGAGAAGTACTAGGGACAGCAATCAGAAGCGCAACCTACGATTAGGAGTCTGGTTCATCTGCATGCTCCAACTTGATGAAGGAGGAGAGCTACACATGTTTTATGTTATTTTACCTGAGAGAGAGTAGCAGGAGTGATTAGCTAGCTAGAAATGAGTTTGAAGATGATGATGTGCTACACTAGGACTATGATGATTAAATAGCTAGTGTTGGTGGTAATGACTATGATGATTATTATTAGCTAGTGTTAGTGGTGATTAGATAGCTACCGCATCTAGTGTTGGTGGTGATTATCTAGCTAGAATGAGTTTGAAGATGATTATGTGCTACACTATGACTATGGTGATTAAATAAATATTGTTGGTGGTAATGACTATGATGATGATTAAATAGCTTGTGCTGGTGGATTAGATTCAAGTGGAGGCAACATGTGGTGCACATCGAAAGTACTACTAGTCCAAACTAGATCAAGTTTGGATTAGTAGTATACTTTTGACATGCACCACATATTGCCTCCACTTGAACCTAATCCACCTTCATTTGATACACTGTTATGGACATAATGATATAAACCTCATAATTGGTATTGTACCAAAATTTGTATAACGCGTATAAATACACTAAAAATGAAAAAGAAAAAAGAATACTAGTAGCGATGGATAGTAAACACGCCCAACTAGTTAGATTAGCAGCAGCGGGAGAGAAGAACATTGTCGCTATGTATCTTAGCAAGATGGCGCGTGTCACACGCGCTATTGCTAAGTAATAGCCAGAGCACCTTATTAGTAGCGCCGCAAAGACACGCTACTAGTGGGCTTTAAACCCGCGCTACTACTAGGGTTTTCCCTAGTAGTGTTGTTTTGGACTCTAACTTGCATGATTTGAATGAAACTAACCCGATCTGACGCTGTTTTCAGCAGAACTGCCATGGTGTTGTTTATTGTGTAGAAAACAAAAGTTCTCGGAATGACCTGAAAATCCACGGAGATAACTTTTGGAAAATATAAAAAATACTGGCAAAAGAATCAAGGCCAGGGGCCCACACCCTGTCCACGAGGGTTGGGGGCGCGCCCCCTCCCCCTGGGCGCCCCCCTTGTCTCGTGGGCCCCCTGATGCTCCACCGACCTCAACTCCAACTCTATATATTCCATTTCGCGGAGAAAAAAATCAGAAAGAAAGTTTCTTCGCGTTTTACGATACGGAGCCGCCGCCAAGCCCCAATCTCTCTTGGGAGGGCTAATCTGGAGTCCGTTCGGGGCTCTAGAGAGGGGGATTCGTCGCCATCGTCATCATCAACCATCCTCCATCACCAATTTCATGATGCTCACTGCCGTGCATGAGTAATTCCATTGTAGGCTTGCTGGACGGTGATGGGTTGGATGAGATTTACCATGTAATCAAGTTAGTTTTGTTAGGGTTTGATCCCTTGTATCCACTATGTTCTGAGATTGATGTTGCTATGACTTTGCTGTGCTTAATGCTTGTCACTAGGGCCCGAGTGCCATGATTTCAGATCTGAACCTATTATATTTTCATGAATATATGTGAGTTCTTGATCCTATCTTGCAAGTCTATAGTCACCTATTATGTGTTATGATCCGACAACCCCAAAGTGACAATAATCGGGATACTTCTCGGTGATGACCATAGTTTGAGGAGTTCATGTATTCACTAAGTGCTAATGCTTTGGTCCGGTTCTCTATCAAAAAGAGGCCTTAATATCCCTTAGTTTCCACTAGGACCCCGCTGCCACGGGAGGGTAGGACAAAAGATGTCATGCAAGTTCTTTTCCATAAGCATGTATGACTATATTCGGAATACATGCCTACATTACATCGATGAATTGGAGCTAGTTCTGTGTCACCCTATGTTATAGCTATTACATGAGGAATCACATCCGACATAATTATCCATCACTGGTCCAATTCCTACGAGCTTTTCACATATTGTGCTTCGCTTATTTACTTTTCCGTTGCTAGTGTTACAACTACTACAAAACTGCTATCTTTACTTTTGCCACTGTTACCATTACTATCATACTACTTGGTACTAAATACTTGGCTACAGATACTAAGTTATCCAAGTGTGGTTGAATTGACAACTCAACTGCTAATACTTGAGAATATTCTTTGGCTTCCCTTGTGTCGAATCAATAAATTTGGGTTGAATACTCTACCCTCGAAAACTGCTATGCGATCCCCTATACTTGTGGGTTATCATACTCCCATAAATAGCAAGCCTGTGTTGGCAAGGGAGAATCCGGCGAACTAACATCACCTGGACTACATTGACAAGTTTGATATTCTTGTCTTCCATACCCTTGACGCGCGTCTGGAGCACCGACAACTCGTGGGCAAAGACCAGTTCAGGCCCTTCTTGGGCCAGGACGTAATCCGCATTGGAGCTCCGGATCGGAATTCGGGAGCTGCGGCCCATTTTGTGCCGCGTGGCTCAGTGACATAGAACCACTGTTGTTGCCACCCTTTGACGGAATCATTGAAGTTACCTGATGGCCATGTGACGTTGGGCATCTTGCTCACCATGGCTCCTCCACACTCAGCGTGCTCGCCGCTCACTACCTTGGGCTTCACGTTGAAAATCTTCATCCATAAGCCGAAGTGTGGCGAGATGCGGAGAAAGGCCTCGCACACGACGATGAATGTCAAGATGTTAAGGAAGGAATTTGGGGATAGATCATGAAAATCAATCCCGTAGTAATACATAATGCCGCGAACGAATGGGTGGAGGGGAAACCCTAGCCCGCGGACAAAGTGAGGGAGGAATACAACCCTCTCATGGGGTTCCGGAGAAGGGACAATCTGTCCCACCGTCGGGAGATGATGGCTGATTTTCTTGGCCAGATACCCGGCCTCCCGAAGTTTCTTGATATCCTTCTCCTGGACGGTAGAGGCCATCCACTTGCCTCCTGCTCCAGATCCGGACATTTTCGGAGGGCCTTGGTGGG
Source organism: Aegilops speltoides (assembly GCA_021437245.1). Lineage (NCBI taxonomy): Eukaryota > Viridiplantae > Streptophyta > Magnoliopsida > Poales > Poaceae > Aegilops > Aegilops speltoides. Next base: position 495,791,234 of record CM038145.1, read on the forward strand.
TGGAGAAGGTGAACGCTTGGGCGCTGGAGCTCAAGCGAGAGAGAATGGATGAGCAGTGGAAGAAGAAGGCGTAGGTGAAAAAGGAGAATCCTTATCTCTTTATAAAGGCGGTAGAAACCATGCGCCCCCACTCGCCTCGAAACTCACTTATCCCCAAGCACCATGATTAATGGTGCGGTTGGGTTACCCACACCCGTATTGATGAGTAGCCCGTGATAAGGGGACACGATCTCGCTTTGACAAGACGTGTTTATGAAACCGCTGCCGCAAGATGTGCGAGCAGGATGAAAAACGGTTTGAATAATGACCGGGCCGCGGCGTGATGTCACGCTATGGAAAAGTTGTCAGCAGATTAGACTTGTGGAATATTGTGCTCTCTACGGTGGTATGTGTAATTTGTTTTGCAAAGCCGAACACGATCCTTGTGTTCAAGATCTTCTATGGAGTATTCGGAGAAGGAACCCGCCTTGCAATGCCGAAGACAATCTGCGTGCTGGACTCATCGTCATTGAAGCCTAGCTCAGGGGCTACCGAGGGAGTCCAGGATTAGGGGGTCCTCGGACAGCCGGACTATATGCTTATGCCGGACTGTTGGACTATGAAGATACAAGATTGAAGACTTCGTCCCGTGTCCGGGTGGGACTCTTCTTTGCGTGGAAGGCAAGCTTGGCAATTCGGATATGTAGATTTCCTTCTCAGAATCGACTGTAACCCTAGCCCTCCGGTGTCTATATAAACCGGAGGGTTTAGTCCGTAGTACAACAACAATCGAATCATAGGCTAGCTTCTAGGGTTAGCCTCTACGATCTCGTGGTAGATCAACTCTTGTAATACTCATATCATCAAGATCAATCAAGCAGAAGTAGGGTATTACCTCCATAGAGAGGGCCGAAACTGGTAAACATTGTGTCCCCGCCTCCTGTTACCATTAACCTTAGACGCACAACCGGGACCCCTACCTGAGATCTGCCGACTTTGACACCGACAATGACCGAGGAGCAAAACAAAGCCATAGTGAAGGACCAAGTGGACGCCCATTTTGTACCGAAACTGCCACCGCCGCCAAGGGAGAAAGCGCCTAAGGATAAGATTGACCACTTTATTCGTATGGCTAAAGCTCTAGCTCCCAAGCCTGTTGACTCAGACTATGAGCCCAAATCAGGAAGGCACATCGAGCATGACAAAAGGAGTCGAGCTCGAGCTCGAGCCAAGCAGCTAGACAAAGATGCGGGAAAACCGTTCTCCAGCTAGGAGAACAGGCGGCGCAATCGATCCCCCCGCTTGTTGTACCAACACATGAGAGTACCGGCGCCGGTTAGCTGGTAATAACCGACGAGCATAGAAGGCAGGATGAAATGCTCGATATCACTGTTGGACAACTCCTCGAGGTTGAGCCCATGTCTCCGCTTAGAGAGAAGGACATAAAACCGAAATATGTCCGCGGCCAACCTTTGGTCAAGCCCGAGGAGATCAAGAACCTCCCAACGAGAATGTATGAATTGCATGATTGGTACATGAAAATTACCAAGAATTCCAATCGAGAGTCCCTCATGGTGAAAGTCAAGGAAGAGCATTACTTTCATAAGCTAGCTCGACCGCTGAGTATTCGTAACTATGACAGTTATTCAATCAAGAAGCACTCGACAAAGCTCTCGCCGCTTGCTATTGTCTATAAGTGATTTCTCTTTCGTAATTTTAGTCTCAAGCTAGCTGTAGTGCTCATTGATTGATCATTACCCGTAATTATCCTCACAATATTCTTTTCTGTGGTATTATGCAGGATGAAGATGTATGAAATGAAAAAAACGGGATGCTATGGCATTGGGTTCATTGACCCAAACACCGTTAATGAAGATACATGGACATTTGCATGGTATATAAACGATGTGGAGAAAAACATGCTAGAGTTCTTGAAGCGCCTCAATACCAATGAAGATATACTACTTCCTTACAGCTTCCGGTGAGTCACACTGTCTTGTACTACAATTTCTGTTTTTGCTTACTAGCTAGCAAGATGTTAAAAAACATGCCCGCTTAATTAAGACATGCAAACGTGTGTGCATGCATTTACCATTGGGTCTTATTAATCATTAAAGTTGACGAAGGAACAGTTGAAGTACTGGACTCACTACTTAAAAAACAAAGTGACTACTCAATCTTGAAGGGGATAGTCGATAGGTAATTTCAATCATTATTAACTATATGTCGGCCTCTTTAGTTCGTCATTTCCTGATATCAACTATTTAATAACTCGTTTATTCATTTCCTTTACCCGCGGGCAGTTGTAGAGGCTCCTCCCCACCCGGAATGCTACTGGATGTACATTCAGGTCGAGTTGGTGAGGTTATTCATAAGCACATTGGCTACATGGTGACGCCCTTGAACTCGTCGGCCACCTCCTGGCCATCACGGTGGCCGATTGAGCAAAAGTCGTGGCCTTCGGCGAGCTCGCAACACTCGTGTACGTTAGCACCTCCACGTAGTAGGCGCCGCCGAGTGGCGTGGCCTGCCTCCACGCCATAGTAGAAGTAGGGTGCAGGTCCGCGATATATATGGCTATTTAACGGTAGATGAATGTGACGCCCCGATTTAATCGTACACTAATCATGCACGCAAAGCGTAACGATCAAGATCGTGGACTCACGGAAGATATCACAACACAACTCTAAAAGTAAAATAAGTCATACAAGCATCATAATACAAGCCGGGGCCTCGAGGGCTCGAATACAAGTGCTCGATCATAGACGAAGTCACGGAAGCAACAATATCTGAGTACGTATATTAGTTAAACAAGTTTGCCTTAAAAAGGCTAGCACAAACCGGGATACAGATCGAAGAGGCGCAGGCCTCCTGCCTCGGGATCCTCCTAAACTACTTCTGGTCGTCGCCGCGGGCTGCACGTAGTAGTAGGCACCTCCGAAGTAGTAGTCGCCATCGACGGTGGCGTCGCTCCATGGGCTCCAGATCTGGTTGCGCCAACCGTAAAGAAAGGAAAGGGGGAAAGGGGAGAAAGCAACCGTGAGTACTCATCCAAAGTACTCGCAAGCAAGGAACTACACTACATATGCATGGGTATATGTGTAAGGAGGCCATATCAAGGACCTGAATGCAGAATGCCGAATAAGAGGGGATAGCTAATCCGTCGAAGACTACGCTCGCAGCCTCCGTCTTGCAGCATGTAGAAGAGAGTAGACTGAAGTCCTTCAAGTAGCATCGCCATGTAGCATCTCCAAGTAGCATCTCATAGCATAATCCTACCCGGCAATCCTCTCCTCGTCGCCCTGTTAGAGAGCGATCACCGGGTTGTATCCGCACTTGGAAGGGTGTGTTTTATTAAGTATCCGGTTCTAGTTGTCATAAGGTCAAGGTACAACTCCAAGTCGCCCTGTTATCAAGATCACGGCTATTCAATAGATTAACTTCCTGCAGGGTGCACCACATAACCCAACACGCTTGATCCCATTTGGCCGACACACTTTCTGGGTCATGCCCGCCTCGAAGATCAACACGCCGCAGCCCCACCTAGGCACAACAGAGAGGTCAGACGCCGGTCTAAACCTAAGCGCCGCAGGGTCCGGGCCCATCGCCTCGAGCACACGCAAGACGCTATGGGCGGCCGGAAGCGTAACTAGCCCCTAATACAAGAGCAGGCTTACGTTCCAATCCGGCGCGCGCGCGCCAATCGCCGACGCCACGAAGGCTTCGCTGATACCACGACGCCGGATACCCATAACTACTCCCACGTAGATGGTTAGTGTGTATAGACCAAATGGCCGACTCGGATCAAATACCAAGATCTCGTTAAGCGTGTTAAGTATCCGCGAACGCCGAACAGGCCAGCCCACTGCCTCCTAGGTGGTCTCAACCTGCCCCTGTCGCTCCGCCATTAAAGTAACAATCGGGGCCGTCAGAACCCTGTGCCCACCTCTACCGGGATGGAGCCACCTGTCCTTTCAGCCCCCACATCGGAACCACTTGCGGGTACTCAACGAGCTGACCCGACTTTAGTCACCATCTGTATAGTATGTATGTATGTATGGTATATACCGTGATCACCTCCCAAGTGATCACGGCCCGATAGTATAGCAAGGCGATCGACAAGAATGTAGGGCCAATGATGATAAACTAGCATCCTATACTAAGCATTTAGGAATGCGTAAGGTATCAACAGATGTAGCAACAATGTCGCTATGCATCGAATAGGATCAATCGAAAGCAAGAATATGCTACACTACTCTAATGCAAGCAGATAGAGGAGAATAGGCGATATCCGTGATCAAGGGGGGGCTTGCCTGGTTGCTCGGCAAGAAGGAGGGGTCGCCAACTCCGTAGTCGATCGGGGTCACCGCGTCTCGGGTCACCGGAAAGAAGTAACGGAGGGGGAACACAATAAATAACAGAGCAATCAAAGTATCACAAAGCGTAGCATGGCAATACGTGGTGCTAAAGGTGACCTAACGCAGTAGTAGGTGATACCCGCGAAGTGGGAAAACATCCAGAAAGTATCCCCGGTGTTTCGCGTTTTCGGACAGATGAACCGGAGGTGAAATGTTGCAGGTTCACTATGCTAGGGACGCGTGGCGGATGAACGGGCTGCGATTCGATTTGTCTTGTCGCTCGAGCAACTTTCATGTACAAAGTTTTTCCATCCGAGCTACGGTTTATTTTATATTAATTTTAAAAGATTTAAATAGTTATTTGGAATTCCCTGAAAATTGGCTAAGTCTGAGAATTCCTCGGTTTTAAACATCACTTGGCTGTTTTCCGAAGGCTATAACTGTAGTTCTCTCCATCCTATGGCTTATTGCCCTTTACCAATTTTTATCATCTTTCCATGATCTACATGACAGTTCCAATGTCATCTACATTAGTGCCCATTTGCCTGTCCAAATCTTCGTTTGAAAAGTGCTACTGGATGTCAATTCCAGAATCTGTTTTTCAGTTCTTCCAGTTAACAGAACATGGACTTTTGTCATTTTTATAGAAATTAATCTAGGCAACTTTTGAATTTGGTCCAATGGAAAGAATTGAACCCTGCCAAGTTTACTACACGCCCATATAATTTTTATCTATGTTGAAGCTTGTTTTACTGTTGTTTTGAGGTTGTTCAGGAGGCTAACCAATGCTGTTTTATAAAAGCTAGCTGCTGCTACAGTAACTGAATGTTACTGTAGCAGCGCTGCACTAGTAGCAGGCAGCGAGCAACGCAGCAGCTGCAGCCGGAGGCGGGCGAGGCCAGAGGTGGACGCGGCCGGAGGTGGGCATGGCCACACTCAACACACACACACACACACTGCACGCACACGCACGCACACACACAGAATGCACGCACACATGCGTGCATGGCCGCTCGGCCATGGCCGGCCATGGCCAACCACAGGAGCAGCCAGCGGGGAGGCGAGGCCACGCGCGGGACGGGGACAAGGCAGCACGGCGCGTGGCCAGGTGAGTGTGGGTAGCGGCGGCTACAGGCGGGGCCGAGTGCGGCAGCGGGAGGCCGGGGCGCGACCTGGGGCGGGTGTGTGAGTGAGGGAGCAAGGCAGAGGCAACGTGAGTGGAGTGCTGGCCATGGCGACTTCTAGCGCGAGATGGCAACGACGAGCACGGCGGCTAGAGGATGCAGATCGAGGGGGAGGCAGAGGGGAAAGGCGCGCCAGCTCACATCGTTGACGGGAAGAGGCTCGGGGAGGCGCGGGATGCAGTGAAGACGACGAATCCGACGATGGCGTCGCGGTGGCCGGAGGTAGAGGACGAGGTGGTTGCGGCGGCTCCTCAGCCTTGACCCATGGACGATGACGATGAAGAGGACCACGCCGGAGCTGCTGGACACATTGGCGGGGCGCGGGGACAGCGGTGGCCGCGGGATCGAGCGGCGCACGGCAACGGCGGCGTCGGGCGGAATACAGAGGGAGAGAGCGAGTGAGGGAGAGGGAGTGAGTGGATACTAGGGTTCGCTAAGGGGTCGACGAGGCTCTTATCCCCTCAGGGCACCGGTGGATGGCCAACGCGTGGAGGATCCACGCCGTGGACGCTGTGAGTGCGGCCACAGAGCTCTCTGTGAGCAGTAGGAAGAAGAGTGATAGGTGGGCTGGGTTGGGTACTGTAGCCATGGGCTACAGTGCACAGTGCAACCTTCTCTCTCTTTTTTTCTTATTTTGTTTATTTTCTTTACCTTTTATTTTAGTTTTAGTAAAATTTACACCTAGCATCTAAATTGGTATCTCAACTTAGTCCACAGTTAGAAAATGTCTAGTCCCCAAATAAATTAGTTTGATATTTTACTAATTACAAAATGTATTTAAATAATTGTTTTTGCTGCTGTTTTTTATTATTTTGGTGCATCTAGATATACTATAATAGTGTGGTTTCTTCACCATAATTACATACGCATTATTTGGCACAACCCGAACTTTTTAGTTTTATTGTTCGAAAATTTTGTTGTTTGCCTTTAATTCAATTTGAATTTAAATCATTTTGAACTAACGCGAGATTATCAACAGTATTTCGAGGTGACGTGGCATCATTAGCAGGGAATTACTGTAGCTTAATTATCCGGGCGTCACAATGAATGGGACGTGCCTTTCCAGCCACCGCCAGAGGTGCTGGTTGTAGAGGCTCTTCCCACCCGTAAGGCGTAACGCCATCGGAGGTATACAAGGGTGGTCTGGTATTTGAAAGGCCCCAAAAAAAATCAAATTAGGGGCCATGAAGTCCAGGCTTGTGTCTCGCTTATTGTCGTGAGAATGAATCTGACAGTAGTAAGTAGGGGTACGAATCGAGGCTAGACCTAGCTACGGCACAAGTATGACAAAAGTTTTATGAGTTTGGGTCCCTCGAGGTGGAGGTAAAACCCTACGTCTCAAGCTTTGGAATTCTTCTTCTTTTTCTTTTGTTTGAGGATTAGAAGTTATTGTGAACCCTAGTCCTAGAGTTAGGGGGTGACTTATATAGAGAGCGCCTGACCCTTGGGTTCCTCTATTAAGGGGGGGGGTACTTCTGAATGAATACATTGATGATAATCACTACAATTGGTAACTGACGGATGTTATGATGGTAATGCTCGAGGTTGCACGCCTTCTATCACTCGATTCTGTCGATGACCCTCTGTCTTCCTCATCCGAGCTAAGTGCATACATGTCCAAATGATCATGGAGCGCTCGAGTGAGCGAGGGTCTGAATGTCGCCCAAGTGACCGAAGCCTTGAAGGTTTGTCCGAGTAGATCGAACGCCCGAGGTTTTTGTTCCTGCTTTCGGGCCCTGCTCTCTTGTATAGTGAGCTCGCTTGTGGGCCTACCTATTATGGTTGTCCCCAACATTAGCCCCCAAATCGGTTAGGATTTCATAGAACGAGGTTGTGGAAGACTCGATTTGGTCCGAGTGATTACAGTACCCAACAACCGTCATCAAGCTCCCGAACAGCCAAGATACGAAATATCAACGGATTCCGGTACTGGTGCTTCCCAAAAGACCAGGGATCGTCGACTGTAAAGAGAAATTTGGTGGCACTCGACCATCTCCCCGAGGAGGCTGACTAGAGATCCGAGTATGGATGTGCCAATAAAACTGAGCGGCAAGATAAGCGCATGGACTAACTCTCCGAAAGATGCCATTCTTTACCGGGGAACGCCGATACAAGCCGTCTTCAGGTCCAAGTTTATGAGTTTTACGTTTTGGGTCCTAGACAAAGGACCAAATAGACCTGCAGAGGAACGTTAAACTCACCCTTACGCAATTTGGAAAGAAGTGACTTTTCACTAGTAGATGGTTGGTCGTCCGAGTGGATGTCTTTGTGCTCTCACGTTTTGACTTGCCAGTACGTCATGTCTGGCAGTTGCCTTAGCGGCATCAATGGATGATTTGAGTTTTAACTCAAACGGCAAAATTTCGCGCGCACGTCCTCGCCTAATAACGGTGGGGGTCGTGGGCGCCTCGATTCCTGGCCCGAAGCTGCCACATGTCCCACTTTCCTGTGTCGCGAAGCTGACAGAACCGCCGGATTGAAAGATCAACGGTTGAAGATAGGTTCATGGATTCACCCGCGTTATAAACTGGAAATGATGGGGTTAAAATCCGGATCCCTTTCACTTTGCTCTCGAGCTCGCCGACATCTTCTTCCTCTTGTTCGATCGCTTTGCCCGCCCGGCCATCGCCGCGATGTAACCGCAGACCTAAGGGTAGGGGGTCCCGAGCTGTGGATCTAGAATCGATGGGGAACAAAGGACGACGAACACAGTGTTTACCCAGGTTCGGGCCCTCTCCAAGAGGTAATACCCTACGTCCTGCTTGATTATATTAGATGTATAGTATGGTTTAAAGAGTAAATCTACCTCGAGATCAACATGAGCTAAACCCTAAGGAGATGATGTGGTGAATATAGCCCTACCTCTAAAGACTACAACCCTCGACTTATATAGACACCGATAGGGTTAGGGTTACCGGAAATAGATTACAATAAGGGGGAAAAGATATTCTGTCTATCCTTGACTTGGAGGACACACCACGGCTTCATGGATCTTCCGTTGCTACGCGGATTCATCAGTCCGGCCCATATTGATGGGCCAGCACCTTGAGGGCCCCTTAATCCGTAACTCCCTCAGTAGCCCCCGAACTTGACTCCAACGCTGGGGATTGTCTTCTAGAATCTTCATATCATCGGTTTGCGTAGACGAAGTTCTCCCATTCCTCCATTAAGTTTGAAGCTGTATTAATCTCATCGACCTATCCGAACCCGAACCATTGTGTTCGGACCCGGCAGTTTCAAGATTCGTGTTCAAGACGCCTCGAGATCGTGGTGGGACCATCGAGTTTAATGCCATTCGTGGCAAGAGCGTCGCAGATCTTTTTAGAAGGCGGCGCCCAACGCTGACTTTCCATGAGCCCATCCTTCCAGCTTCAGGGCAAGACGCCCATTTTAGATCCAAAGGCGTGGGGACAATTTACTTCCCCCTCTTACAAGGAACAACACCAAGAAATTTCCTAGCACCATGGCTGACCTCCTGTGTTCATCCTCGCGTCCGCACGGACCACTCCCAAGCGATTGGTCGAGCTGTTCAATATCACATCTCCATCTCGAGGCGCTTGCAGATGCAGTGTTTCCTCCTCCAAGAGATTTGGTTCCCGTCCGTGCCGGTCTCATCTCCATCGATGGTTGTGCCCTTGCCAAGAACTCCCCCGCTCTGAGTAAGGAGGAGAGAAATTTTATTTATATATATGCATAACATGCACAATATGTAGTATAGTAAAATTACCAGCAAACGAAAAAGAATTAAATGGAAAACACAAATTAAAGGGAAAATAAATAATAAACCCAAAACCCCCCAAACCTTTTGGTACCGGTTGGTGTTAGCAACCGGTACTAAAGGGCTCCCCGCACCCGGCGCTGACACGTGCCACGTGGTGGCCCTTTAACGGTGGTTCGTGCAGAACCGGTACTAAAGGGGGACCTTTAGTCCCCACACTTTAGTGCCGGTTACAGAACCTACACTAAAGGGCCTTACGAACCGGTGCTATTGCCCGATTCTGCACTAGTGGAAACAAGGTGGCGGCAGCATAGCAGTCAAGGACAAGGGGAGTGCGGCACGGCTCACGGAGGAAGATGGACATCAAAGACATCAAGACACGCAATCTAGAACTTTCTTTTGACACAAAAAGAATATAATTTAGGATGGACATGAGAAGGGAAAAAAGTATTGTACAAGCCTTATGTGTCTTCTAGTATTTCTCCTAAAATAAGTGAATCAACTTTACACTAACTATGTACTAAAGTTAATACAAAGTTGACTCACTTATTTTGGGACGGAGGAGTATTAATCTACTCAATAGTATTGCTACATGTGGTTTTGATGAAGTATCACAGTAGAGTCAGATGGGTAGCGTTAGCTGGTTGCTAGCATCATCAGGTTCATGTAGCCCTGCACTGTGCTAGCTTTATGTGTGCGAGTGCGTGAAGAATGGTAATGCTAAGCACTGTGTGGGTGACAGTCCAAGAAGAATGGTACCGGCTGCCTCCATTTAAAATACAATTGTTAACTACTCCTCCGTATCAAAATATAAGATGGTTTTATAGGATAGTTTAGCCAACAAAACATCATATATTTTGGTACTGAGGTAGTAGTATAGCACAGAGATCATTTCAAGCATAAACATATAAGGATAAATGGTTCTCAGATACAGGGCAGTAGCACCCTGATCACGTGATGATCCAGTTATCTCTACTATTAAAATCTACTGTTAAAGGCGAATGGGTGCGCCATCTTATATATCTAGATCCGAAAACACGATAATCATATGCCTGCCAACGTCACATGTAAAATGCATAATCTTAAACCCGTATAAGCGATGGCATGCTCCAGCAAATTCTATTATACAACATCCTAAAAGCACAGTATAGAAAATCTGATAGAGTATGCCTCGACCCATCCACAAGAACACAAAGTCAGCACTGTTCCCCACCTGGCTCATCTGCAACCGAGCAATCTGACATCCTCAACTCAGCAAACATCTCACTTGCTAAACAATCTGGACTGCAGATCACTAATTACATAACATTCTCACTAATCCACAATGAGATATGACAAAAACAGTTAGAACTGCTACTCAGGAAATGCATGCAGCTCCCTGTTCTTCTTGATGACGCCCTTGTCGCTGACCATCCAAAAGCTTCCTCATCCCCTCCTTCACATGGCATTCCTGGTTCAAGGAAACATAGGAAGGATTAAGGATCAGAATATTTTATTATCATTGGTCACTCAAATGTTATGTGCGTAAATCAAAAGAATCAACTTTGATCCATCAACATAGTTTCTTTTATCGAAAGCTTCAGCCAGTACAGCTTAAATGTCCTCATATTGGAGACTAGCATGTTTCCATTTCATAGTTGCATTCCATTATAAAAAAACTGATCATGCAAGAAGAAATGTGTGTGAGGAAAACTTCCATGGTTCATGCACAAGCTCAGTCATGTAAAATGGACAATCCACTTGTGTTCAAGAAAAAATCTGATCCACTAAGCAACATTCTTTTAAAAAACAAGTATTAACAAACTCAAGCATAAGTTCAAGAAAAAATAATATTGTGCATAAGTATATGAAAAGAAAATTGCATATACATAACTTCAGCAAAAACAATCTCATAAGCTTGTGGTTCACAGCTCAAAGGTAGGCAGTGAAAAATTACCCAAATTTAAGAAATAGTAAGCTAAAAATCTAGGTTTTGTAATAATATTTCAGGACAATGAAGTGGTCAACATGGTAACAAGGCTAGACACTTTCAGCTCTTATACACGTTTTATACTTTTGTAGGTATTAAACACCATGTAATATTAGTCCACTACATTGGCTACACAAGTGATTGCAAGACATCTTAAGGAAAGTAGTATTATCTAGTCACTTAACAAGTACTCCCTCCATAAAAAAATATAAGAGCGTTTAGATCACTGATCTAAACGTTCTTATATTTCTTTACGGAGGGAGTAATATACTATACTGTTAAAAAGCCTAAAGAATCAATCTTATTATACTAATTAACACAATCCCACGGTTATACAAAACAGTGCAATGAATCGTGCATATAGCGAAACTATGTAACCTCAACAAAAGCAATACAAATCATCGAAAGGCCAAGAGGCAAACCTTGCAAGGTTATCAGTGAGAGCAGGGAATATGGGTGGCCAAATCATTATAAGAGGATGGATATCACCCAAATCCAGTTCTTCTTCTGTCATATCATACACTTTACGCAACTGCCTACACTTGACATCTAAGTGAAGTGCGCATCGGCCCATCTCCAAGAACACAAACTCAGCATAGGACCCCACATGGTTTATCCAGAGAGGAGCAGTGGGCTCATCCTCAACCTCGCAACCTGGAATCCTCAAATTAGCAACCATGTCACGCAAAGAAATGGTGTCCACCAGCAACCAGTTGTCCCCCTTGTGGAGCCAGATGTCAAGATGAAGATTCTTAGCATGGATGAGATACACATCAGAAGCATCATCAGCTGGTGCCAACATGGTATCTCTATCGCCATACTCCACCCCATGTGGGAGCTGAACCGTGGAGATGCTTGAGGTAGTCAAATCAAAGAAATCAATGCTGTTCTGCGTGCTCGCTATGTAGATTTTATTTTTGGTGAGCACAGCTTTTGGTTCCCATTCCGGATCAAGAAGCTGGTCTCTGTCGAAGGTAAGACACGTGCGCCACACACCATCACCATGTCGCAACATATTTACGTGCACCGTATATTTTGTTCTCTGCATGTTAGCCACAAGCAACACATGAAAGTAGGACACACCGTCGGCTTCTTCCACCAAGAGGAGATCATTCATACTATAGTAATAGTCGTCCTGGATTTGGATGTGTGGTAATGGTGGGACGACAGCCAGGCCTCTCTCAGGACATAATGGACTGTGCACCCGACTTGTGAAATTGTTGTCGTTGACCAGGTTTTTCATGCTGACAAGGACTCTGCCTTTCCGGGAGCAGCGGAAGTTGGCCGGGGCGCCTTGGTAGAAGCCCCAACTATATCTCTGCACAGTGCGGATCACGATGGAAAGCTCTGGGGGCTGAGGTAGCATCGGGATGAAGCGAATAGAATCCATGTTATAATCCTTCCTGTTCTCGATGTAGAAGCCGAGGAGGCGGGGCGGGTGGCGCTTGTGGAAACGGCGGAGGAAGGCGGGTTCGGAGGCATGTTGGTACCAGCGTTTGCAGACGAGGGCGGCATGGACGAGGGTGGTGGGGAAGCCGACGCGGACGATGATCTCCCTGAGGAGGTTGTCGTCGTCGAGCACCTTGGATACCTTTTCAGCACATGCATACATCACATAAGAATCATTCTTGGAGACCAACAAATGTTGATAACCTTCTCCAAACGTCCAAGATGAGAATAACAAACAATCAAGAATAAGATGGCACGAACCTTGCTGGCGTGGTCAGTTTCTAGCATTGTATCAACACGAAATTGCTGAACCTCCTTCAGCTCCCAAGGTTTCGCTTTATCAGACTTCTCTTCTGAAATTCTTCGCTTTTTATCTACGCTTCCAAATGCTGGATCACTGCCATTCTATCATTATCATGATTAAGTTAGATGATGCTTAGATTGTTGTCGATGAGGTAAGCATGGAGGCATTAGAACATATGAAACTTGTCAAAGTATTTTTTTTCTTCTGGATCAACATACCACTTGAGATGACTTTGCAGGATATTTTGTGTCTAAGTGATCAGTTTGGCCAATGTTTGGAGAGATGCCCGCGACAATAGGAGGACCTGAGACCTATTAATTTAAATTATTCAGTGTTAGAAACTTTCTCAAAACTATACCCGCAACCTGTCCTGACAATAGAAGGCCGAAAAATATGTGCTTACCTTCATCTCAGAAGCTTCATATGGCGATCTGAATACTTCGGAAGGCACATTACCAAAAGCCGGTAAAGATCTGAGCCCATCAGTATTTGCAAGTATCTTAAAACCACTATCTACTGTATTAACAGCAAGAAGATTGCCTTCTTTATTGAACCTTAACCGTGGAAAGCTCTGTTAAAATTTACAGGAGGTTAGATTACCAAACGGCGAAAAAAGGTTGAAAACTAAAATAGGGAACAGAAACTCACTGGCAAGTCTCCACCAGCTTCAATGCAGGTAAGCATGTTGGTGTTATCGACATCCCAAAACATAATTTGGTTATCTTCGCCAGCAGCTAAAATGTGATTCCGAGCTATATCAAACTGCACGACACCCTGCGCTATACCAGATGGTTTTTTACAGAATCCAGAATATGACCTCTCAACAGATCCTTCAGTTTGGTTCCACTCAACCAAATGTGTGTCTCCCTCTTTGCTTGTTCCGCAAGAGAACAACCTTCAAATCGTCAACAAGTAAATATTACATCAATGATAACTCGAAACACTTCTAGCGAGCAAAATAACACATCTATGTTTACCTAGTTCCATCGGCACTATTGAGAATTGCACCACACCATTTTCCTGGAACGTCAAAGTCCAGCTTAGTTCCCAGATACTCATAAAGCCATGTCTTCATTTTCCCATCAAGGGAAATTGAGAAAATAAACTGCAGGGTACACAATAAAATTATGTATCAGTACACCAGATAAAGGCTGATGTGCTTGAAAAAACTATGCATTCATAAATCTCTCTCCGAGCACAAAATACAAGCATCGTCCTCATGATGGCTCGTACTGCCTCACTTCGATTATAATTAAGTAAACTTTTGAAGCATGAACTAAGGAGCAACCATCTATATCCGTTGCATTCTGAGATGTTAATGCGTAAATATTGTGTTCAGACGACACACACCTTAACCTGGTCTATGTGATGAGGGCAAATAGAATACACAGGTGCCTCATGCCCTTCAAACGAATATATTTTCTGCCCATGCATGTCCCAGACCTACAAAATGGGAAGGAAGTTACAGCAGACCAGGCTGGGCGAAAAGGAAATAGATGATAACCATTTAAGTCATGTCAGATACCTTTATTAGCTTGTCATCTCCGCAAGTGACAACATAAAGTTGCTTACGTGACCGAGAGAAAACTATGTCATTAACTCTTCCAGAATGAGCCTCAATCTGACATGAAGAATGAATGGGTTAGTAACAACAGTCATTTAATATAATGACATGTAACATGTATATAATTGAAATTCAAAGGCAATTAGAAGAGCAAACCTCTACAAATTGATATGTTTCATTTGGATGCCGGTATGCATGCAGATGGATCAAATGTTTTGTAAATGCAACACCTAAAAGCAAAAAAAAAAGTATGCTTAAACAACAATGGAGCACAATACGAACAACTTATGACTGCAATATAGAGTTACTGGGTGAAGACTGAAATATTAACACTGACCAATCAAGTCTCCACCAGGGCTCCATGTAACTCGATTAACAGCCATGGAAGAGTCTTTAGCCATGACACCCTTCTCTCATACGAGACAAAACAATGAGGCACATATATAATATCAAAACATGTAGGTTTGCAAACAAAGTACATGACTACAAGTAAAAGAAAAGAGGAGCAGATTACATACAGAAGTTTAACTTGTGCTCAGTTACCTGAAATTGTGTTGAACATGCTTGCATGTCCCAAATTTTGAAGTGCTTTGTGACCAGCCTCTCACGCATACTGATCTCCCAGAGTGTAAATTCACCATTAGCAGATCCAACTATTTGAGCAGTAAACATGACAAGAAAATCAATAAGATGTTGAAATCCGAACATTCACCTAAATCACATGAAATACCTTTTATACTTGCAAAGTTGCAACTGCATTTGTTTTTTCTGATATAGTAAATTAGCAACCTTGATCATACCTAGTAGTAGCGTATGACGAGAAGGATGAAAGTCCATGCTAGTTACATTAGATCCCTGTGATAGCGTGCAAGCTACTTTCATAGGAAGGTCATCCAATGACCGTGAAGGTTGAGGAATATGTCCAGTCGGACTCAGTTTCTCCATCAGATGATCTGATTCTGCAATTTGATAGTCTATTATAGTTGGGCATTTTCATTAGGGAAACTGACTGATAAATAATGCAATATAACTATATCAGTATAGAACTGAGATCACAATCACATTGACACATATTAGGCTCCCTTTGGTTCATATGATAGAAAATAATGCAGGAATAGGAAAACACAGGAATAAAATAGGAATCCGGTGGAGAACAAAGGAGTGAAAAACACATGAATTTTTCCAAGTTGGTCATTAGGTTTGTAGTAAAGGTAAAAAATTAACGAGTCTAACTAAAGTGAATAAATTGGCTTAACAAATTTGTGTATCGATAAACAAACTTGCGTAACAACATAGTAAGAACATGTCTTATTTGCTCAATAAATGGACCCATCTAATTCATGTTAACCATAAATGGAAGTGGATTGAACCAAAAGAACCAACTCACAGACCCTTTGACGAGAAAGGAAAAAAGATAAACAACACGTTTAGGCACCCACACAAACAGTCAAACTAGTGCACAAGCTGGTTGTCCAAATGAGCCTCCTGTAATCGTGGTGTAGAGAAGAGTTTGTATTTGTAACCATCTGTTGGTGTTTGGAATGGCTTCTAGCAACTGAGATATTGTAATTGGGACATGGTGCATATAAAGTCTCAAAAACGCCCATAACATCAACAAAGCGAAGGCATAAGGCTCTTGCATATATCCACACAACGATACATCAGCGAAGAGATAGCCAAAATTCATTTTGGCACTGCAGTCTAAAGCAAATTTTGTAATCACGGCTCTTGCATATGACTGTTTTTTCCGTGTGGCTCCAAATGGTTGTTTCTTTTCGTGTGGTTCTCAAACGGCAAGGGTTCAAACGGGTTCAGCTAGAAAGTCGTCTGCACTGGAGGGTTCAGTAGATTACCGACTATGTTGCGTAGATACTTTAGGAAGCACACGTATCCAGCCAGATACTGCCCCGATACGTGTCCTGTAAGTATCCTTTAATTTATTGTTTTGAAAAAAGAAACTAATGTTTGATATGTGTGGGTATACTGGTGAGATACATTTTGGATACTGATATGCGTGTGAGTGTGATGTGAGAATTATGAATGTGATTACCTTGTTTTTGTCAAGCAATTTTATTGATACATCATCCATCGAAGGAAAATGAATGGATCATTGAATGAAGAACTACAATATTTTTTGAAGACTCCATTGGTTACATTGTAAGCATGATGTATCTAACCATTTCATTTGTTATTAGTATTTACTGCTGTACTAATTTACTACGTTTTGATGTCATGTTTCTATTTGGAAGGTCAGATGATCTGAAGGAAACCTGGAATATTTGCTGGAAGACTTCATGAATTCAACAAAAAGGTACGCTTCCTATCAAAACCCCTTATTGTTTTAATTTTTAATAATTAAGATCTATATACAAATTTATCCCTGTATCCTAGTTTTTGTTAAAAAAATTGATGTATCAGATGTATCCCTTTATCGCATACCCGATACGTATCCAAGTATCCAGGCAACATAGATTAACTATTTGGTGTGCTGCGCCTGATCCCAAACTGCACATCTGGAGATACTAAAGGTCCATTTGAGGTCATCTTGCATCAGCCTGCCGATACTATGCTAAAATGACAAGTAGTGTGATGTTGCTACCATGCTGAAATGCAATTCTTTCACTTTGTATGGTGCTGCTATCTTGTATGGGTAACTAGTGATTCTGTTGTACCTAGGAAAATAATGAAATTGCTGCTGGTATTAAATTCTGATGCGCCGGATCCATCATGTGCTATTAGTTTCATGAGTTTCTAACCATGTTTTTTTTTTAAATTATGTTTATTTTCTTCTAACTATCTTAAGAGACTTCCTTCCTTGCTGGCACATGTGGAATGCTGATATGTGTAGGAATAAAAGATAATTCTGTTATCCATGTCAAGAAATAATTGTTCTTCTATGCCGAACATTTATTTTCGGCAGGTTTGTCGATTGTTAACAGATCTATGCTTACCATCATGTACTACTATTGGTTGTGGGCATGGCTAATTTGAAGATACCTTTCGCCGTCGCCGTCACTCTACTGCAGTGCCTTAAATCAGATTTTTATTATCGCCATATTTTGTATTATTAACACATGGAGATGCTCCAGAACACTTTCATTATATTATATTTTTCCTTTTGTCGTGAAAATATTGTGCTGCATCGGGAAATATCATGTGTGGAAAATTTAGTATATTGCACCTTATTTTAGATTCTTTTTTTTTATGCGCCGTACTGCACTCAGTGAAGGTTTCATGTAGAATTATATGGAAGGGAAATGTCCACTGTATGGAAACCCATACTCATGACTCAGTTATGGAAATTATCGTATGAGTCAGTTAGCTGACCAGTGTCAGTCTGAGCTCTACTGTTTGGCGGGAGTCGTGTATACAGCTTTGCTGGGCATCCAAGGTTTCTAAATGGAGAATAGATTGAGTTGAAATCACAAATGTGAAATGGATTAGGCGGCTTGGAGTCTAGACGCTTATCAGTGGATTGAGTTGGTATGGTATGGTAGTGAGATGATTTTACATGGGTGTGGTTTGGCTTCGGTGCAGTGCAGGCTTGTCCCCATTCCCAGGCTGACATACAATGAAATTTATATGATATTTTTTTTTCTAAAAGAAGCACAAGCATGCCTATCATATGTACATAGGAGAAAGGGTGAAGAGACCCATACACAGCTGACTTGATGTATAAAATGATGATCCCATTGGAGCTATGGAAGCTTCAGGGAAAACCAAGGGAGCGAGGAAGGGTGGAGCAACTCGCAGGCAGCCTTCATGCAAGGTGTGCTCTGATCTTTGTCGTGTGGGAAGGTGGGACAACGACGGCTAGGGAGCCCCTCGTCTTGCTGCCCATGTATCTCCAGAGGTGGTAGTCGTCCAGCGTGATGTGTCACGGCTTTGGGTCATGCTTGACCTTGTATCAAACCCATCCTAGCTTTTTATTCGTGTTTGCTCGTTTTAGTACCTTTTCAGACTTTGCCGGACTTGTAAGGGCCTCAGTTTAAGACCGGACATGTGCCTCCGCTCTAAAAGAATACCATCCACCTTCTACAATGGTGGCATGAAGCCAAAAAGAAAACGACTACTCCCGGTAGCCCACCTGAACAACCTATATAGGGAAGAACAGCTAGAATGGTGACAAGTCGGCCCTAAACAACCTGTTAGCTACTCCCTCCGTCCGAAAATACTTGTCATCAAATGGATAAAAAGGGATGTATCTAGAACTAAAATACGTCTAGATACATCTCCTTTTATTCGTTTTGATGACAAGTAGTATTTTCGGATGGAGGGAGTAGTTGCCAGTTTGCCACACCCTCCCCTCGTGCTCGTTGTAGACTCTCCTCAAGACAGCAGCAATGGACGAAGATGCATTGTCGAAGACGATATCATTTCTATGCCTCCATACTTCCTAACAGAGATGGTGTGAAGATCTTTCCTCTCTCCTGGAACGACGAAGCGGACCAAGGAAGCAGGCAATCCATCCCCAGCGGAGCCCAATCCTCGCGGCCCCAAGCGGTCAAAACCGGATGCCGATTGCCAAATTGCGCGCGTGAAAACGAAAGTCTCCGGGGCCTGAGAAGTGAGAACAGAGTGGAACCTGCACCGCAGCGGCGCTCGACTGTCCCACACAATCTTCGCTGCCAGATCGTGATCTCTTCGGAAGAATCTGTTGGGTCAAACTTGGTCTTCCCGTTTACACAACGGCAACAGCAGCATTTACACAGATGCATGCATGGTTGCATGTGGGCTGCATGTCGGCAGCAGTAGTTGTTTCTTAGCAAGGTAGTAAATGGGCAGGTCGGCAGCAATACTTGCGTGCCTTACTAGCTAAGATGTCAGAGTAATGTCAGGATAGAATTTAAGGATGCACTTAATGCATGGCAGTGCGGCTAGGATTTTTCTTCCTTGTTCACACTAGTAGTACTAGTCTAGATGCACTGTATCTACTAATGCCGGTTGTGGCATAGTCGGTTTGGCTGCTATAAAAGCAGCTGTGTACCTCCGGTTGAAAGCATTCCATTCCGATCAAATCAAGGCAACAAGCCACTTCAGTTTCCTCCTCTGCTCAAGTAGTACTCCAGTATCTCGTGACTGTGTCTTGAGCTGCACTAGTGAGTGCGTGTGAGCTGAGTGCAAGTACTACCATTAGATAGCCACGACTCTCTGGTTATAGTAATTCTGGGCTAACAATTGGTATCAGAGCCTCGGGTTATGCCGAAGCATATGCCGAAAGGAGGCGTCGCCGATGACGGTTCCAAGACCGCCGAGCAGAGCTCGGCTGAGGACACCCGTGCGGCGGACGCGCTCGCGCTGCGAGGCAGGCCGGGAGGTGAGCTGGGTGCGCCACGCTCCGTGCGAGACGTGGGCATGTCCAGCACCTCCTTCCCTCTCCTCACGCGGACCAACTACCCCAGTTGGTCGGTCATGATGAAAGTCATCATGGAGGCGCGGCATATGTGGAAAGCCGTGGAAACCGGCGATGTCGAGTACGAGGAGGACCGGCTGGCGATGGAGGCGATCTTGCGCTCCGTCCCAGAGGAGATGGTGCTCACCCTTGGCGCCAAGAAGACGGCCAAGGAAGCATGGGAGACCATCAAGACTCTGCGCATCGGCGTGGAGCGCGTCAGACGGAGTCGAAGGCCCGCACCTTGCGCCAAAGACGAGGAGATCCGGTTCAAGGCCGGTGAACAAGTCGACGACTTCGCCTTGCGGTTGCAAGGTCTCGTCAACGAGCTCGCAACGCTCGGAGATCCCATTGACAACAAGATGGTGATTCTCAAGTTTCTCCGCGTCGTCCCCAAGCAGTACAAGCAACTGGCCTGGTCCATCGAGAGCTTGGTGGATCTCTCCACCATGACGATCGAGGAGCTGGTAGGGCGGCTGAAGGTCGTCGAGGAGCGCGGCGACGACGCCAACAACCGTGCTGGCGGCGAACTACTGCTCACCAGGGAGCAGTGGGACGCGCAGCTTCAGCAGCGCGGCCGCGACGGCTCTTCCGGCAGTGGGGGAGGCGCCCCCACGGGAAGCAGAGGTCGCGGCAGAGGCGGAGGCCGCGCCCAGAGCGGTGGCGGCAACCGCGGTCGCAGGCCAAGCCAGGCAGGGCGAGGCGCTGGCAACGGTGGCAAGTGCCGCTACTGCAACATGCCGGGTCACTGGATCCGGGATTGCCACAGGAGGAAAGCCGACGAGGCAGCCGCGGCAACGGCAAACCTCGTCCAGGCTGACGTGGATGGTGGGCCGGCAATGATGCTGGCAAGAGTCGAGCCCGTACAGGAGAGCTCAGCGTCTCCCACGACCACGGCTCCGACAACCACCCATTCCGTGCAGGAGGCACGGAACCCGTCCACGGGAACCATCACTCCAGTGACAGGCCATACCTCGACAACGACGTTTTCGGGGCCTGTCGACTGGGAGGCGATGAAGGCTCGGGTGTGGGGGAGCCACACCTCGGCGACGGCGTCCCCGAACTCGGGACCCGACAAGATCGCGCAAGTTGGCGCGGCAACGACGCATATGGCGGACCATGCTCCGACCATGATGCTGGCGACCATCGACTCCGTGCAGGAGCGCATGGAGACTCAGGTCAGCCACACCCCGACAACAAAGTGTTCAGGGTCCATCGTGTTGTCGGGAGATGGTTCCCCGACAACAGCATGTTCGTGCGGCTACGTCTTCCTCAACGAGGAGAGAGCCGTGACCACACCCACGCTTGCAGGCGGCAAGCAAAGTGAGGGTTGGTTCCTCGACACCGGCGCCACGAACCACATGACTGGTTCGGTCGACGCGTTTGCGGAGCTGGACCGCTCAATCACCGGGAAGGTGCGGTTCGCGGACGGATCTGTGGTGGAGATCCACGGGCGCGGGACCGTCGTCTTCGCCGACAAAGGGGGTGATCACAGGGCGTTCACGGACGTCTACTTCATCCCGGCGCTCAAGAGCAGCGTCGTGAGTGTCGGACAGCTCGACGAGGGCTGGTTCGACATCGGCATCCGGCGCGGTGTTCTCACCGTGCGCGACCAGCGAAGAGGCTGCTCATCGAGGTAACCCGCCGCAAACCGCCTCTACAAGCTCTTCTTTCGACCGTGCATCCTGTGTGCCTTGCCGTGGGCCATGTCTCCGACGCGTGGCGCTGGCATGCCCGCCAGGACACCAGCACTTCGGACGGGTTGCGGAAGATGGCGCGAGGCAACCTCGTTCGTGGGCTACCTCACATCGAGCACGCCGACGAGCTGTGTGATGCATGTCTTGCGGGAAGCAGCGGCGTCGCCGCTTCCCAAGAAAGCACGCTATCGGGCGCAGAAACCCCGGAGCTGGTTCACGGGGACCTCTCGCGCCCAATCACCCCGCAACGCCAGAGGGCGTCGCTACATCCTGCTGCTCGCTGACGACTATAGCAGGTTCATGTGGGTGCTGCTCCTCGCCCAAGGATGAGGCGGAGCAAGCCATCGCAAGCGCAAGCGGCAGCAGAGGTCGAGTGTGGCCACAAGTTGCGCGTGCGCGCACGGACCGTGGCGGCGAAGTTCACGCCGCCACGTTCTACAAGCACCGCGACGAAAGGGTGCAACGTCACCTCACAGCCCCTTACTCGCCACAGCAGAACGGCGTCGTCGAGCGAAGGAACCAGACGGTGCTTGGGATGGCACGCTGCATGCTCAAGGCAAAGCAGGTGCCGAGCACGTATTGGGGGGAGGCCGTGCTCACGGCCGTCTTCATCCTCAACCGCTCCTTCACAAGGAGTGTCGATGGCAAGACGCCTTATGAGGCGTGGTACGGAAGGAAGCCCGATGTACGCTTCCTCCGCACTTTTGGCTGCGTCGGGCATGTCAAGACGGCGCGCCCACAGCTGAAGAAGCTCGACGACAGGAGCACCCCGATGGTGTTCATGGGCTATGAGACGGGCTCTAAGGCGTACAAGATGTACGACCCCGTCTCAAAGCGTGTGCATGTCTCGCGCGATGTCATCTTCGACGAAGACGCGCGATGGACTTGGGAGGTGTCGGGGGAGGCCCCGGCAAGCAGCTCCTTTACCGTGGAGTACCCGATGTACTCTACGACCCCGGGAAGCAAGACCCCGGGAAGTGCCACCCCGGGAAGCTCGGGAGGTGTGGATCCGGGAACAGCAACCCCGAGAACACCGTCCCCGGGTACGGTGTCGCCGGACACCACGACGTCAAGCAACGTGGGTCCCGGGAGGCAGTTCGCAACCCCGCCAACGGCGAGGTCGGAGCTGTTCGACGCCGACGACAGCGTTGGCGCCCCCCACAGGTTTCGACGCATGGGGGATCTCCTCGGCGAGGCTGCGGCAACACCGCAACAGCCCGAGGATGAGGACGTTGATGACGACGAGGTCTTGCATCTGATGGCCGGCGAGGAGCCGACCACATTCGCAGAGGCCGAGCAAGAGGATTGCTGGCGCCACGCGATGCTGGACGAGCTGGCGTCGATCAACGACAACGCCACTTGGACACTCACCACACTGCCTGCTGGGCACCGAGCCATCGGGCTCAAGTGGGTGTTCAAGGTGAAGAAGGACGAGCACGGTGCCATTGTCAAGCACAAGGCGCGCCTCGTCGCAAAGGGCTACGTGCAGCGTGAGGGAGTGGACTTCGAGGAAGTCTTCGCTCCGGTGGCAAGGCTGGAGTCGGTGCGGCTCATCCTTGCCGTGGCCGCCCACCGCGGGTGGGAAGTACACCACATGGATGTCAAGTCGGCGTTCCTCAACGGCGACCTTAACGAGGAGGTGTACGTCTCCCAGCCACCCGGGTTCGTTGCAAAGGGCCACGAGCAGGGCGTGTATCGACTACACAAGGCCCTGTATGGTCTCCGGCAAGCCCCAAGGGCGTGGAATGCCAAGCTCGATGCAAGCCTCGCATCGCTTGGGTTCTCACGCAGCACTTCTGAGCACGGTGTGTACTCGCGTGGCACCGCGAACACGCTGCTCATCGTCGGCATCTACGTCGACGACCTGGTCATCGCCGGGGCAGAGCCTGAAGAGGTTCAACGCTTCAAGGGAGAGATGCATCGTCTCTTCAGTATGAGCGACCTCGGGCTGCTCCGGTACTACCTTGGGCTGGAGGTAAACCAGGAGGGTGGTTGCATCACGATCACGCAGACGGCCTACGCCACCAAGATGCTCGAGCGAGCAGGCATGAAGGACTGCTATGCTGTGCAAGCTCCAATGGAGGCACGGCTGAAGCTCAGCAAGGAGAGCCCCGAGAAGGCGGTGGATGCCACACTCTACCGTAGCATCATCGGGAGTCTCAGGTACCTCGTGCACACCCGACCGGACATCACGTTTGTTGTCGGGTACCTGAGTAGGTTCATGGAAGCTCCGGCAAGCGATCACCTCGCTGCCGTCAAGCACCTGCTCCGGTACATCGCGGGTACGCTCACGCATGGATGCGTGTATCGTCGTGGCGACGGCGAGAGCTTGGTCGGGTACAGCGACTCCGACCACGCTGGTGACGTGGACTCTCGGAAGAGCACCTCGGGCATACTTTTCCTTCTCGGAAATAGTCCCGTCAGCTGGCAATCGGTGAGGCAGAAGGTTGTCGCCGTATCTTCGTGCGAGGCGGAGTACATCGCGGCAGCTACAGCGGCCTGTCAAGGCATTTGGCTTGCTCGCCTTCTCGGCGAGATGCTGAATCAGGACACGCCCTGCGCGCCATTTTCGTCGACAACAAGTCGGCGATTTCCCTCTGCAAGAATCCAGTGCTTCACGACCGCAGCAAGCACATCGATCTCCGCTATCACTTCATACGTGACTGCGTCGAGAAAGGCACGGTGATAGTGGAGTTCATCAGGACTGGTGAGCAGAAGGCGGACATCCTGACCAAGTCACTTGGTCGTGTCCGGTTCCAGGAGCTGCGCAACAAGGTCGGGATCATCGACACCAAGCTCCTTCGACAAGTTTGAGGGGGAGAAATGTTGGGTCAAACTTGGTCTTCCCGTTTACACAACGGCAACAGCAGCATTTACACAGATGCATGCATGGTTGCATGTGGGCTGCATGTCGGCAGCAGTAGTTGTTTCTTAGCAAGGTAGTAAATGGGCAGGTCGGCAGCAATACTTGCGTGCCTTACTAGCTAAGATGTCAGAGTAATGTCAGGATAGAATTTAAGGATGCACTTAATGCATGGCAGTGCGGCTAGGATTTTTCTTCCTTGTTCACACTAGTAGTACTAGTCTAGATGCACTGTATCTACTAATGCCGGTTGTGGCATAGTCGGTTTGGCTGCTATAAAAGCAGCTGTGTACCTCCGGTTGAAAGCATTCCATTCCGATCAAATCAAGGCAACAAGCCACTTCAGTTTCCTCCTCTGCTCAATTAGTACTCCAGTATCTCGTGACTGTGTCTTGAGCTGCACTAGTGAGTGCGTGTGAGCTGAGTGCAAGTACTACCATTAGATAGCCACGACTCTCTGGTTATAGTAATTCTGGGCTAACAGAATCGGCTCGCGTACGCAGAACGGAGATGAGAAATTATGAGGCGGGAAACTGAGAAGGGAATCGTGAAAAGAAAATAAAATAAAAGAAAAAGGCGATCGGTTGCTGGAGGAGAGACCTTGGTCGGCGACCAGCGCCTGGCCGGGAGTGAGGAGGGCCGGTGACCCGGTGTAGAGTAGAGGGATCGGAGGTGGGGTCGAGAGATGGCCAGAAAAGAGAAGAAATCAGTAGGTAGGAGATGGGGAGATGGAGAGGAAGGGGTGGACTCACCTCGAATCATGCGTGGCCGCCAGGTCGGAGACGGGGCGGATCGAAGTCGCCGGCGCGCGGCGCCTCTCCTCGTTTCTGTCGCTCGCTCGGCTCCGACCGCCGCCGTTATTTGCGGTGGAGACAGACTGCGGGATGACCTTTTTTTGAGCGAAAAACTGCGGGATCTTACATTTTATAGAGAGAAAAGTTCACGGGTGCAGCGGCCTACTAACCCAGCCCAGCCCACCACCTATCGGCTTTCCCGAGTCCCGAATTCAAAGCCCATTTATGCACAAATAAAAACTTACTGCGTGTGACTTTTATTCTCAAAGAGGAAAAAATACATACATTTCGAAAAAGAAGGAAAAAGGAAATTGTACTGTACCTGTTAAAGCCTAATGGATGGAATACAATCGCTTAGTTGACAAGGACGGCAAAGTAGTCAACGAATTTATTCGTCCACTCAGTTGATACAATATCATTTAGCCGACAGAAAACCCTAGCGACTTCCCGCCGTCTTCCCATCTTGCCGCCGTCAGGGTGCGTCGTTGGGCAAAGCCCTCACGGTGCTGGCAGCGAAGAGGTCCTGTTCGGGGGGCAGCTTGTTGGGGGAGTCTTCAAGGTCTTGGAGAGCTACTACGGTTGGAGAAGGACACGAGAGCCTCCATGTCAGACTAGGAGTAGGGGTGCAGGTCCACTGGCCTAGCGACAACGTCGATGGCAACGAACAGGTCGATGGACGGGAACTGCTGCCACAACCGCCGCTGGAGTGCTGGTTGTAGAGGCTCCTCCCCACCCGGAATGCTACTGGATGTACATTCAGGTCGAGTTGGTGAGGTTATTCATAAGCACATTGGCTACATGGTGACGCCCTTGAACTCGTCGGCCACCTCCTGGCCATCACGGTGGCCGATCGAGCAAAAAGTCGTGGCCTTCCGGCGAGCTCGCAACACTCAGGTACGTTAGCACCTCCACGTAGTAGGCGTCGCTCGAGTGGCGTGGCCTGCCTCCACGTCATAGTAGAAGTAGGGGTGCAGGTCCGCGATATATATGGCGACGAACGGGTTGATGAATGGGACGTGTCGTTCCAGCCACCGCCAGAGGTGCTGGTTGTAGAGGCTCTTCCCCACCCAGAAGGCCAAAACGCCACTGGAGGTATAGAGGGTGGTCCTGGTATTTGAAAGGCCCCAGGGGAAAAAAATCAAATTAGGGGCCATGAAGTCTAGGCTTGTGTCTCGCTTATTGTCGTGAGAATGAATCTGACAGTAGTAAGTAGGGGTACGAATCGAGGCTAGACCTAGCTATGGCACAAGTATGACAAAAGTTTTACGAGTTTGGGTCCCTCGAGGTGGAGGTAAAACCCTACGTCTCAAGCTCTGGAATTCTTCTTCTTCTTCTTCTGTTTGAGGATTAGAAGTTATTGTGAACCCTAGTCCTAGAGTTAGGGGGTGACTTATATAGAGAGCGCCTGACCCTTGGGTTCCTCTATTAAGGGGGGGGGTTGCTGAATGAATACATTGATATAATCACTACAATTGGTAACTGACGGATGTTATGACGGTAATGCTCGAGGTTGCACGTCTTCTATCACTCTGGATTCTTTCGATAACCGTCTGTCTTCCCTCATCCGAGCTAAGTGCATACATGTCCGAATGATCATGGAGCGTTCGAGTGAGCGAGGATCTGAATGTCGTCCAAGTGACCAAAGCCTTGAAGGTTTGTCCGAGTAGATCGAACGTTCCGAGGTTTTTGTTCCTGCTTTCTGGGCCCTGCTCTCTTGTATAGTGAGCTTGTTTCGTGGGCCTACAAATTATGGTTGTCCCCAACATTAGCCCCCAAATCGGTTAGGATTTCGTAGAACGAGGTTGTGGAAGACTCGATTTGGTCCGAGTGATTACAGTACCCAACAACCGTCATCAAGCTCCCGAACAGCCAAGATTTGAACGGAATATCAACGGATTCCGGTACTGGTGCTTCCCGAAAGACCGGGGATGGTCGACTGTAAAGAGAAATTTGGTGGCACTCGACCATCTCCCCGAGGAGGCTGACTAGAGATCCGAGTATGGATGTGCCAATAAAACTGAGCGGCAAGATAAGCGCATGGACTAACTCTCCGGAAAGATGCCATTCTTTACCCGGGGGAACGCCGATACAAGCCGTCTTCAGGTCCAAGTTTATGAGTTTTACGTTTTGGGTCCTAGACAAAGGACCAAATAGACCTGCAGAGGAACGTTAAACTCACCCTTAGGCAATTTGGAAAGAAGTGACTTTCCACTAGTAGATGGTTGGTCGTCCGAGTGGATGTCTTTGTGCTCTCACGTTTTGACTTGCCAGTACGTCATGTCTGGCAGTTACCTTAGCGGCATCAATGGATGATTTGAGTTTTAACTCAAATGGCAAAATTTCACGCGCACGTCCTTGCCTAATAACGGTGGGGGTCGTGGGTGCCTCGATTCCCGGCCCAGAAGCTGCCACATGTCCCACTTTCCCTGTGTCGCGAAGCTGACAGGAACCGTCGGATTGAAAGATCAACGGTTGAAGATAGGTTCCGCGGATTCACCCGCGGTTATAAACTGGAAAAGATGGGGTTAAAATCCGGATCCCCTTTCACTTTGCTCTCGAGCTCGTCGACATCTTCTTCCTCTCGTTCGATCGCCTTTGCCCGCCCGGGCCACCGCCGTGATGAGAACCGCAGACCTCGGGTAGGGGGTCCCGAGCTGTGGATCTAGAATCGATGGGGAACAAAGGACGACGAACACAGTGTTTACCCAGGTTCGGGCCCTCTCCAAGAGGTAATACCCTATGTCCTGCTTGATTATATTAGATGTATGGTATGGTTTATAGAGTAAATCTACCTCGACATCAGCATGAGCTAAACCCTAAGGCGATGATGTGGTGAATATAGCCCTACCTCTAAAGACTACAACCCTCGGCTTATATAGACACCGATTGGGTTAGGGTTACCGGAAATAGATTACAATAAGGGGGAAAAGATATTCTGTCTATTCTTGACTTGGAGGACACACCACGGCTTCATAGATCTTCCATTGCTATGCGGCTTCATCAGTCCGGCCCATATTGATGGGCCAGCACCTTGAGGACCCCTTAATCCGTAACTCCCTCAGTAGCCCCCGAACTTGAATCCAACACTGGGGATTGTCTTCTAGAATCTTCATATCATCGGTTTGCTAGATGAGTTCTCCCATTCCTCCATTAAGTTTGAAGTTGTATTAATCTCACTCGACCCTATCCGAACCCGAACCATTGTGTTCGGACCCGGACAGTTTCAAGATTCTGTGCTCCGAAGACGTCTCGAGATCGTGGTGGGACCATCAGAGTTTAATGCCATTCGGGGCAAGAGCGTCGCGCATCTTTTTAGAAGGCGGGCGGCCCAACGCTGACTTTCCATGAGCCCATCCTTCCAGCTTTAGGGCAAGACGCCCATTTATAGATCCAAAGGCGCAGGGGACAATTTACTTCCCCCCTCTTACAAGGAACAACACCGAAGAAACTTCCCAGCACCATGGCTGACCTCCCAGGTTCATCCTCGCGTCCGCACGGACCACTCCCAAGCGATTGGTCGAGCTGTTCAATTTCACATCTCCATCGAGGCGCTTTGACGCAGTGTTTCCTCCCTCCAGCAGATTTGGTTCCCGCCCATGCCGGTCTCATCTCCATCGATGGTTGTGCCCTTGCCAAGAACTCCCTGCTCCGAGTAAGGAGGAGAGGGTATGTCTCGTGCCCTTCCTTCTAAGAGGTTTGGGTTTTCCTATTCATCCGCTTTTACGGGTCTGTTGGAGTTTTACGGGATCTAGCTCCACAACCCCACCAGGGTCCATATTGCACATCTCGGGCTTTGTAGCCTGTGCAAGATATTTTTGAGTGCGAGGCCCACTTTGACTTGTGGAGGAAGTATTTATGTCTTGTCCTCGCCCGAGAGGGATCCATATTCGAGGTGGGCGGCGCCAAGTATGGCGGATAGCTCGGATCGACGCCACGTAAAGATCCCGAAGGATGGACCTCGGAATGGTTTTATATTGAGACGTTAACCTCACCGATCCAATCCGCAAGGGTTGTCCGAGTACTCGAACGACCGCCTATAAAGTGGTTCAATTGGTAGCCTGAGGCCCTTCCCAACAGACGGTGAAAAGGTGCGTGCATTGGCAGCCAAGATCAGGCTGTTAACTAGCAGGAAACTGACCATGATTGAATTAATGGCCATCGCCATCACCCGCTGCATGCAACCCCTGCAGCAAAGGGGCCATCATTTATGGTGCTACA
Source organism: Aegilops speltoides (assembly GCA_021437245.1). Taxonomy (NCBI): domain Eukaryota; kingdom Viridiplantae; phylum Streptophyta; class Magnoliopsida; order Poales; family Poaceae; genus Aegilops; species Aegilops speltoides. The sequence goes on from CM038145.1 coordinate 495,820,723, forward strand.
ACGGGACCGACGCCGTAACCCGCTACCAGCGACAAGGGCCAGATAATAAGGCGGCTCTGGACAAGATACTGGCCGATCTCTTCAAGGGCGAGGGGGCGGACTTTGCTCGAATGAGTATCCAGGACGATGATCTGGGGTTTCATGACGACCCAGAGACGTCGATTGATTTTGAAGATGGTATGATTTATCAAGAGAGCCTTGACAGCGTCAAGGTCGCTGTGACAGCCGATCACCCCGGGGCACTTCCCTCTTCCACAGTAAGTGAAAAGAATACCTTCTCCCGAACAGGTCGCTCGTCTTGCACTATTCCCTACGTGCTGACTTCTGCTCCCAAGGGTCGCCGCCCCATGCGTCAGACCGTCTTGGGAGGAATGCGGACCACGCCAGCCTCGGCCCCCAACAGGAGATCAAAGCGGAAGGCCTCCACCGAAGCGGAAGCACCTGCCTCCTTGGCTCAGAGGTGACGTATTTTGGAATTTTGGCGAGGATTGTTTTTAGCACCCTTTTACTAAAGATTGCTCAATTTTGTAGGAGTATGCCTCTTCACCAATCGGAAGGTTCCCCGGGTGCGTAGAATCGCAGCTCCGTACCAAGTCTTTGGCACAAGCCAGAGCTTCCTCCGAACACACAGCGGCCGGTGCGCCTCTAGTGGACTCCGACGATTTTTCGGTCACCAACTCCGAAGTCGAGAGCGTAATGAATCACCGCTGCCGGAGGAAGACTTTACGTCATACTGCCTTTGCTGAACAGGAATTTAGCATAGATTAAAATTGTGGGAGAAACGATTTTGCGGCGGCCTCTCCCAGTAGCTCTAGCGGCCGCCATAGCGGGTAATCGCGGCAAATAGCGAAAAAAAATTCTGGTGGAAGAGATGATTTCTAGAGGGTTTTGCTCATTGTTGAGCCATTTAGGGTTCATCTATGGGTGGAAATGAATCGGATACAGATGCGGCTGGGATGTTTTCTTAGATGATGTTTTCTTAGATGATGAATAAACACTAGTGTAATGTATAATAAAATGAGTAAAATTTGACCACTTATTTCACTTTTAAGTTGGATAATTGGAATATCCGCTACCACTTTCCACCCCTAGGTTCATCAAATTAGATGGTAATTAGGGTAGTAGTTCCTAGGTACTAATTAGTTAGTAAGAACTAGGTACTAATTAGGTACTAGTTTATTTTTATTTATAGTAAGTTTATTTTTAGTAAGAACTAGTTTAATTAATAGAACTAGTTAGTAAGAACTTGTTGTTATTTTTTAGTTAAAGCAATTTTTCCCGCATCGACATCGACGATGCCTATCCCGCATCCTTGTTGTCGAGTCGGCGGAGGACACCTGCATCACCAGATGGGCCATGTCAAGGACTGGGCTCCGGCGGGGTGGTACTAGGAGGCGCTACCTACCGGGGGCGTAGGTTGGTGAGGAGCCAGCCTGTCGTTGACCCGAACCTTCTTTGGTGGCGGTCGCGTGGGCCAGTGATGGTTTAGAGGCTCGAGGACCCCGCAGAGGTGGTGCGTCACCGTGTCAGTGAGGAGGACACGCACGTCCGTCGCTACTTGTTTGCGTTGGAGCACATGTTCTCCAATACCTGGCAGGTTCTCCAGGGATCTCATTGGAGCTATGATCCTGTGGTGGTTCCTTCTCTGTGGGTGTCCACCGCTCGCGCCGATACCCGTCGTGCGCTAGGGTTTTAGTTGTATTAGTGATGTTATATGTATGATACTATTCGGGATGTATTAGTGATAATATTCGACGATGTACGGACACATGAGATGATTTACTTTTGCTTATTGAATGCATGCTAATTTGAGTCCTATAAGATATTTTGAAATGTATATCTTGTGTTGCTCAAATAGGATATGTGCTTGCCCAAGTGGCCGGTCATGTTTGCAGGTTACACCTCCGAGTGGCCTATGTTTTGCCGGAGTGTTGATTCATTTCCGTTCCGGCAAATTTCAGGCGCTCGATATGTCCTATTTTAGCAAAGGTCATGCCAGATTTTTCTGTGAATTTTGGCATGACTTGTGCCAGAATATGTAGGAAATATCGAGTGCCCCGAATTTGTGTGTTGAGTATCCTGGTAGTTGTCTTCGATCGATTTTCAATTAATGTTTCAACTATGAACATATGAAATGTCTGACAACAAAAAGGATTTCGGTATTTGCAAATACTGTGAAGACGAGCACGGCCTGTGTGACGGAATCTTCCTAGATGATGATAGGCGCTTCAGCATCAAGCTAGACGAGAACTTCGAAGTGGATACAGTAAGTCACAACGACAAGTCTTTTTTTGTAATTAAGCATGACATCTGCTTAATTTGCTTCAACTTATAATTTAATTTTTTTTTACTATTCTACTAGCGTATCCCCTGCCATGCAAGAGTTTTTGTATTGGATAAGATAGGTTTCAGTCGTACTATGGAGGTAAAGAAAGTTTACTTGAAGACCGAGCATGGTTATATTTTGCACATAAAATTATACAACGCATGAGCGACTACACCTATTTTGGATGCAAAACATGGCGAGCACTATGCAAGACTTATGCATTTGAGCCTGATATGGTTATCACCTTTGATATTCGTCCGAAAGATGATATTGAAGGGAATACCGACATCTGGGTCGATGTGCAGACACCTCCATTTATACCATTATGTGAGTTTCTCAACCATATTTATGTCTTTGATATTGTTTATTCAAAAATAGTTGGGAACTAATTTCTATTGTCAGCTTATTTCCGTTCAAGCAAACATGTCCAATACTTGGTACAGGACTGCGAGGAGCTAAGTCATTATGTTTCATGGCTTGCGGATCTTGATACTGTCAAGACAAATTTTCTTCCTGCACTTAGAGATGTTAGTACTGAAAACGTGCGACCAATAGTGTTCGTAATGAACTACGGTCACATCTATTTAGGAAAGATGGTAAGATTTTTACTATTTGTCCTTAATGCATCTTTTCCATACATTATTTTAAGCTAAACTTCATTGCTAAGTATGTTACCATACGATGTTCTTCAACAGGAACTCCCGATGAATGTTGTGCCTCATGGGATCGAGACTAAAGGTACCATGAGTATTGTTAGCTTACGGCCAAGATATCCTACAATGCACTTTAGTGCATTCAGGATTTCTAAAAGCGACGAATTCTTATTAGTGAAAGACTGGACCAAATTTGTGATGGAGGAGCGCAGAGAAGTACTAGGGGACAGCAATCAGAAGCGCAACCTACGATTAGGAGTCTGGTTCATCTGCATGCTCCAACTTGATGAAGGAGGAGAGCTACACATGTTTTATGTTATTTTACCTGAGAGAGAGCAGCAGGAGTGATTAGCTAGCTAGAAATGAGTTTGAAGATGATGATGTGCTACACTAGGACTATGATGATTAAATAGCTAGTGTTGGTGGTAATGACTATGATGATTATTATTAGCTAGTGTTAGTGGTGATTAGATAGCTACCGCATCTAGTGTTGGTGGTGATTATCTAGCTAGAATGAGTTTGAAGATGATTATGTGCTACACTATGACTATGGTGATTAAATAAATATTGTTGGTGGTAATGACTATGATGATGATTAAATAGCTTGTGCTGGTGGATTAGATTCAAGTGGAGGCAACATGTGGTGCACATCGAAAGTACTACTAGTCCAAACTAGATCAAGTTTGGATTAGTAGTATACTTTTGACATGCACCACATATTGCCTCCACTTGAACCTAATCCACCTTCATTTGATACACTGTTATGGACATAATGATATAAACCTCATAATTGGTATTGTACCAAAATTTGTATAACGGCGTATAAATACACTAAAAATGAAAAAAGAAAAAAGAATACTAGTAGCGATGGATAGTAAACACGCTCCAACTAGTTAGATTAGCAGCAGCGCGGGAGAGAAGAACCGCTGTCGCTATGTATCTTAGCAGTAGCGCGTGTCACACGCGCTATTGCTAAGTAATAGCCGTAGCACCTTATTAGTAGCGCGGCAGCACACGCTACTAGTGGGCTTTAAACCCGCGCTACTACTAGGGTTTTCCCTAGTAGTGTTGTTTTGGACTCTAACTTGCATGATTTGAATGAAACTAACCCGATCTGACGCTGTTTTCAGCAGAACTGCCATGGTGTTGTTTATTGTGTAGAAAACAAAAGTTCTCGGAATGACCTGAAAATCCACGGAGATAACTTTTGGAAAATATAAAAAATACTGGCAAAAGAATCAAGGCCAGGGGCCCACACCCTGTCCACGAGGGTTGGGGGCGCGCCCCCTCCCCCTGGGCGCCCCCCTTGTCTCGTGGGCCCCCTGATGCTCCATCGACCTCAACTCCAACTCTATATATTCCATTTCGCGGAGAAAAAAATCAGAAAGAAAGTTTCTTCGCGTTTTACGATACGGAGCCGCCGCCAAGCCCCAATCTCTCTTGGGAGGGCTAATCTGGAGTCCGTTCGGGGCTCTAGAGAGGGGGATTCGTCGCCATCGTCATCATCAACCATCCTCCATCACCAATTTCATGATGCTCACTGCCGTGCATGAGTAATTCCATTGTAGGCTTGCTGGACGGTGATGGGTTGGATGAGATTTACCATGTAATCAAGTTAGTTTTGTTAGGGTTTGATCCCTTGTATCCACTATGTTCTGAGATTGATGTTGCTATGACTTTCTTTGTGCTTAATGCTTGTCACTAGGGCCCGAGTGCCATGATTTCAGATCTGAACCTATTATATTTTCATGAATATATGTGAGTTCTTGATCCTATCTTGCAAGTCTATAGTCACCTATTATGTGTTATGATCCGACAACCCCAAAGTGACAATAATCGGGATACTTCTCGGTGATGACCATAGTTTGAGGAGTTCATGTATTCACTAAGTGCTAATGCTTTGGTCCGGTTCTCTATCAAAAAGAGGCCTTAATATCCCTTAGTTTCCACTAGGACCCCGCTGCCACGGGAGGGTAGGACAAAAGATGTCATGCAAGTTCTTTTCCATAAGCATGTATGACTATATTCGGAATACATGCCTACATTACATCGATGAATTGGAGCTAGTTCTGTGTCACCCTATGTTATAGCTATTACATGAGGAATCACATCCGACATAATTATCCATCACTGGTCCAATTCCTACGAGCTTTTCACATATTGTGCTTCGCTTATTTACTTTTCCGTTGCTAGTGTTACAACTACTACAAAACTGCTATCTTTACTTTTGCCACTGTTACCATTACTATCATACTACTTGGTACTAAATACTTGGCTACAGATACTAAGTTATCCAAGTGTGGTTGAATTGACAACTCAACTGCTAATACTTGAGAATATTCTTTGGCTTCCCTTGTGTCGAATCAATAAATTTGGGTTGAATACTCTACCCTCGAAAACTGTTGCGATCCCCTATACTTGTGGGTTATCATACTCCCATAAATAGCAAGCCCTGTGTTGGCAAGGGAGAATCCGGCGAACTAACATCACCTGGACTACATTGACAAGTTTGATATTCTTGTCTTCCATACCCTTGACGCGCGTCTGGAGCACCGACAACTCGTGGGCAAAGACCAGTTCAGGCCCTTCTTGGGCCAGGACGTAATCCGCATTGGAGCTCCGGATCGGAATTCGGGAGCTGCGGCCCATTTTGTGCCGCGTGGCTCAGTGACATAGAACCACTGTTGTTGCCACCCTTTGACGGAATCATTGAAGTTACCTGATGGCCATGTGACGTTGGGCATCTTGCTCACCATGGCTCCTCCACACTCAGCGTGCTCGCCGTTCACTACCTTGGGCTTCACGTTGAAAATCTTCATCCATAAGCCGAAGTGTGGCGAGATGCGGAGAAAGGCCTCGCACACGACGATGAATGTCAAGATGTTAAGGAAGGAATTTGGGGATAGATCATGAAAATCAATCCCGTAGTAATACATAATGCCGCGAACGAATGGGTGGAGGGGAAACCCTAGCCCGCGGACAAAGTGAGGGAGGAATACAACCCTCTCATGGGGTTCCGGAGAAGGGACAATCTGTCCCACCGTCGGGAGATGATGGCTGATTTTCTTGGCCAGATACCCGGCCTCCCGAAGTTTCTTGATATCCTTCTCCTGGACGGTAGAGGCCATCCACTTGCCTCCTGCTCCAGATCCGGACATTTTCGGAGGGCCTTGGTGGGTGGAGAAGGTGAACGCTTGGGCGCTGGAGCTCAAGCGAGAGAGAATGGATGAGCAGTGGAAGAAGAAGGCGTAGGTGAAAAAGGAGAATCCTTATCTCTTTATAAAGGCGGTAGAAACCATGCGCCTCCCCACTCGCCCTGGAAACTCACTTATCCCCAAGCACCATGATTAATGGTGCGGTTGGGTTACCCACACCCGTATTGATGAGTAGCCCGTGATAAGGGGACACGATCTCTGCTTTGACAAGACGTGCCTATGAAACCGCGTCGCAAGATGTGCAGTAGCAGGATGAAAAACGGTTTGAATAATGACCGGGCCGCGGCGTGATGTCACGCTATGGAAAAGTTGTCAGCAGATTAGACTTGTGGAATATTGTGCTCTCTACGGTGGTATGTGTAATTTGTTTTGCAAAGCCGAACACGATCCTTGTGTTCAAGATCTTCTATGGAGTATTCGGAGAAGGAACCCGCCTTGCAATGCCGAAGACAATCTGCGCGCTGGACTCATCGTCATTGAAGCCTAGCTCAGGGGCTACCGAGGGAGTCCAGGATTAGGGGGTCCTCGGACAGCCGGACTATATGCTTATGCCGGACTGTTGGACTATGAAGATACAAGATTGAAGACTTCGTCCCGTGTCCGGGTGGGACTCTTCTTTGCGTGGAAGGCAAGCTTGGCAATTCGGATATGTAGATTTCCTTCTCTGTAACCGACTCTGTGTAACCCTAGCCCCTCCGGTGTCTATATAAACCGGAGGGTTTAGTCCGTAGTACAACAACAATCAGAATCATAGGCTAGCTTCTAGGGTTAGCCTCTACGATCTCGTGGTAGATCAACTCTTGTAATACTCATATCATCAAGATCAATCAAGCAGGAAGTAGGGTATTACCTCCATAGAGAGGGCCCGAACCTGGGTAAACATTGTGTCCCCCGCCTCCTGTTACCATTAACCTTAGACGCACAATCCGGGACCCCCTACCTGAGATCTGCCGACTTTGACACCGACAATGACCGAGGAGCAAAACAAAGCCATAGTGAAGGACCAAGTGGACGCCCATTTTGTACCGAAACCGCCACCACCGCCAAGGGAGAAAGCGCCTAAGGATAAGATTGACCACTTTATTCGTATGGCTAAAGCTCTAGCTCCCAAGCCTGTTGACTCAGACTATGAGCCCAAATCAGGAAGGCACATCGAGCATGACAAAAGGAGTCGAGCTCGAGCTCGAGCCAAGCAGCTAGACAAAGATGCGGGAAAACCGTTCTCCAGCTAGGAGAACAGGCGGCGCAATCGATCCCCCCGCTTGTTGTACCAACACATGAGAGTACCGGCGCCGGTTAGCTGGTAATAACCGACGAGCATAGAAGGCAGGATGAAATGCTCGATATCACTGTTGGACAACTCCTCGAGGTTGAGCCCATGTCTCCGCTTAGAGAGAAGGACATAAAACCGAAATATGTCCGCGGCCAACCTTTGGTCAAGCCCGAGGAGATCAAGAACCTCCCAACGAGAATGTATGAATTGCATGATTGGTACATGAAAATTACCAAGAATTCCAATCGAGAGTCCCTCATGGTGAAAGTCAAGGAAGAGCATTACTTTCATAAGCTAGCTCTGACCGTTGAGTATTCAGAACTATGACAGTTATTCAATCAAGAAGCACTCGACAAAGCTCTCGTCAGTTGCTATTGTCTATAAGTGATTTCTCTTTCTGTAATTTTAGTCTCAAGCTAGCTGTAGTGCTCATTGATTGATCATTACCTGTAATTATCCTCACAATATTCTTTTCTGTGGTATTATGCAGGATGAAGATGTATGAAATGAAAAAAACGGGATGCTATGGCATTGGGTTCATTGACCCAAACACCGTTAATGAAGATACATGGACATTTGCATGGTATATAAACGATGTGGAGAAAAACATGCTAGAGTTCTTGAAGCGCCTCAATACCAATGAAGATATACTACTTCCTTACAGCTTCCGGTGAGTCACACTGTCTTGTACTACAATTTCTGTTTTTGCTTACTAGCTAGCAAGATGTTAAAAACATGCCCGCTTAATTAAGACATGCAAGCGTGTGCATGCATTTACCATTGGGTCTTATTAATCATTAAAGTTGTGAAGGAACAGTTGAATCTTGGACTCACTACTTAAAAACAAAGTGACTACTCAATCTTGAAGGGGATAGTCGATAGGTAATTTCAATCATTATTAACTATATGTCGGCCTCTTTAGTTCGTCATTTCCTGATATCAACTATTTAATAACTCGTTTATTCATTTCCTTTACCCGCGGGCAGTTGTAGAGGCTCCTCCCCACCCGGAATGCTACTGGATGTACATTCAGGTCGAGTTGGTGAGGTTATTCATAAGCACATTGGCTACATGGTGACGCCCTTGAACTCGTCGGCCACCTCCTGGCCATCACGGTGGCCGATTGAGCAAAAAGTCGTGGCCTTCCGGCGAGCTCGCAACACTCAGGTACGTTAGCACCTCCACGTAGTAGGCGTCGCTCGAGTGGCGTGGCCTGCCTCCACGTCATAGTAGAAGTAGGGGTGCAGGTCCGCGATATATATGGCGACGAACGGGTAGATGAATGTGACGCCCCCGATTTAATCGTACACTAATCATGCACGCAAACGTGTACGATCAAGATCAGGGACTCACGGGAAGATATCACAACACAACTCTAAAAGTAAAATAAGTCATACAAGCATCATAATACAAGCCAGGGGCCTCGAGGGCTCGAATACAAGTGCTCGATCATAGACGAGTCAGCGGAAGCAACAATATCTGAGTACAGACATTAGTTAAACAAGTTTGCCTTAAAAAGGCTAGCACAAACTGGGATACAGATCGAAAGAGGCGCAGGCCTCCTGCCTGGGATCCTCCTAAACTACTCCTGGTCGTCGTCAGCGGGCTGCACGTAGTAGTAGGCACCTCCAGTGTAGTAGTCGTCATCGACGGTGGCGTCTGGCTCCTGGGCTCCAGCATCTGGTTGCGTCAACCAGAAAGAAAGGAAAGGGGGGAAAGGGGGGAGAAAGCAACCGTGAGTATGTTGGGGAACGTAGTAATTTCAAAAAATTTCCTACGCACACGCAAGATCATGGTGATGAATAGCAACGAGAGGGGAGAGTGTTGTCTACGTACCCTCGTAGACCCGAAGCGGAAGCGATCAGCGTAGAGGAAGTAGTCGACGTTCTCCTCGCGATCCGACCGATCCGGCGCCGTTACTCCGGCGCCCCGAGTTCTTGACACACGTACAGCTCGATGGCGTCCCTCGTACTCCGATCCAGCCGAGTGTCGAGGAGAGTTCCGTCAAGACGACGGCGTGGTGACGATCTTGATGTTTCACCGGCGCAGGGCTTCGCCTAAGCTTCGCGACGGTATGACCGAGGTGGAATATGGTGGAGGGGGGCACCGCACACGGCTAAGGAACGATCCGTAGATCAACTTGTGTGTCCATGGGGTGCCCCCTGCCCCCGTATATAAAGGAGGGAGGGAGGAGGAGGCCGGCCTAGGAGGAGGCGCGCCATAGGGAGTCCTACTCCCACGGGAGTAGGATTCCCTTTCCTAGTCCAACTAGGGATCCTTCCATGTATTAGGAGTAGGAGACTAGGAAGGGAAGAGAGAAGGAAAGGAAGGAGGAGGGTGCGGCCCTCCCTAATAATTCGGACTAGGGCAGGGGGGCTTGGCCTGCCTAGGGCAGCCCTCTCTCTTTCCCGTATGGCCCATAAGGCCCAATACTTTTCCCCGGCGAATTCCCGTAACTCTCCGGTACTCCGATAATTACCCGAATGACTCGGAACCTTTCCGAACTCCGAATATAGTCGTCCAATATATCGATCTTTACGTCTCGACCATTTCGAGACTCCTCGTCATGTCCCCGATCTCATCCGGGACTCCGAACTCCTTCGGTACATCAAAACTCATAAACTCATAATATAAATGTCATCGAAACCTTAAGTGTGCGGACCCTACGGTTCGAGAACAATGTAGACATGACCGAGACACGTCTCCGGTCAATAACCAATAGCGGGACCTGGATGCCCATATTGGTTCCTACATATTCTACGAAGATCTTTATCGGTCAGACCGCATAACAACATACGTTGTTCCCTTTGTCATCGGTATGTTACTTGCCCGAGATTCGATCGTCGGTATCCAATACCTAGTTCAATCTCGTTACCGGCAAGTCTCTTTACTCGTTCGTAATACATCATCTCGCAACTAACTCATTAGTTGTAATGCTTGCAAGGCTTAAGTGATGTGCATTACCGAGAGGGCCCAGAGATACCTCTCCGACAATCGGAGTGACAAAACCTAATCTCGAAATACGCCAACCCAACATCTGCCTTTGGAGACACCTGTAGTACTCCTTTATAATCACCCAGTTACGTTGTGACGTTTGGTAGCACCCAAAGTGTTCCTCCGGTAAACGGGAGTTGCATAATCTCATAGTTATAGGAACATGTATAAGTCATGGATAAAAGCAGTAGCAACATACTAAACGATCGTGTGCTAAGCTAATGGAATGGGTCATGTCAATCAGATCATTCAACTAATGGTGTGACCTTGTTAATCAAATAACAACTCCTTGTTCATGGTTAGGAAACATAACCATCTTTGATTAACAAGCTAGTCAAGTAGAGGCATACTAGTGACACTCTGTTTGTCTATATATTCACACATGTATTATGTTTCCGGTTAATACAATTCTAGCATGAATAAGAGACATTTATCATGAAATAAGGAAATAAATAATAACTTTATTATTGCCTCTAGGGCATATTTCCTTGATCTCCCACTTGCACTAGAGTCAATAATCTAGTTCACATCGCCATGTGATTGAACACCAATAATCATATCGTATATGATTAACACCCATAGTTCACATCGTCATGTGACCAACACCCAAAGGGTTTACTAGAGTCAATAATCTAGTTCACATCGCTATGTGATTAACACCCAAAGAGTACTAAGGTGTGATCATGTTTTGCTTGTAAGAGAATCTTAGTCAACGGGTCTATCATATTCAGAGCCGTATGTATTTTGCAAATATTCTATGTCTACAATACTCTGCACGGAGCTACTCTAGCTAATTGCTCCCACTTTCAATATGTATCTAGATCGAGACTTAGAGTCATCCAGATCGGTGTCAAAACTTGCATCGACGTCACCCTTTACGCATTTAACCTTTTGTCACTTCCATAATCGAGAAACATATCCTTATTCCACTAAGGATAATTTTGACCGCTGTCGATGATCTACTCCTAGATCACTATTGTATTCCTTGCCAAACTCGGCAGGGTATACAATAGATCAGTACACAGCATGGCATACTTTATAGAACCTATGGCCAAGGCATAGGGAATGACTTTCATTCTCTTTCTATCTTCTGCCGTGATCGGGTTTTGAGTCTTACTCAATTTCACACCTTGTAACACAGGCAAGAACTCTTTCTTTGACTGTTTCATTTTGAACTACTTCAAAATCTTGTCAAGGTATGTACTTCATTGAAAAAACTTATCAAGCGTCTTGATCTATCTCTGTAGATCTTGATGCTCAATATGTAAGCAGCTTCACCGAGGTCTTTCATTGAAAAACTCTTGTTCAAGTATCCCTTTATGCTATCCAGAAATTCTATATCATTTCCGATCAGCAATATGTCATCTACATATAATATCAGAAATGCTATAGAGCTCCCACTCACTTTCTTGTAAATACAAGCTTCTCCAAAAGTGCTGTACAAACCCAAATGCTTTGATCACACTATCAAAGCGTTTATTCCAACTCGAGATGCTTGCACCAGTCCATAGATGGATCGCTGGAGCTTGCACACTTTGTTAGCTCCTTTGGATCGACAAAACCTTCGGTTGCATCATATACAACTCTTCTTCCGAAATCCATTCAGAATGCAGTCTTTACATCCATTTGCCAAATTTCATAATCATGAAATGCGGCAATTGCTAACATGATTTGGACAGACTTAAGCATCGCTACGGGTGAGAAGGTCTCATCGTAGTCAATCCCTTGAACTTGTCGAAAACCCTTTGCGACAAGTCGAGCTTTGTAGACAGTAACATTACCGTCGTCGTCGGTCTTCTTCTTGAAGATCCATTTGTGTTCTATTGCTTGCCTACCCTCGGGCAAGTCAACCAAAGTCCATACTTTGTTTTCATACATGGATCCCATCTCAGATTTCATGGCCTCAAGCCATTTTATGGAATCTGGGCTCACCATCGCTTCTTCATAGTTCGTAGGTTCATCATGATCTAGTAGCATGATTTCCGAACAGGATTACCGTACCACTCAGTGCGGATCTTACTCTGGTTGATCTACGAGGTTCTGCAGTAACTTGATCTGAAGTTTCATGATCAACATCATCAACTTCCTCACTACTTGGTGTAGATGTCTCAGAAACCGGTTTCTGCGACAAACTACTTTCAAGTAAGGGAGAAGGTACAATTACCTCATCAAGTTCCACTTTCCTCCCACTCACTTCTTTCGAGAGAAACTCCTTCTCTAGAAAGGATCCATTTTCAGCAACGAAAATCTTGCTTTAGGATCTGTGATAGAAGGTGTACCCAACAGTTTCCTTTGGGTATTCTATGAAGACGCACTTCTCCGATTTGGGTTTGAGCTTATCAGGATGAAACTTTCACATAAGCATCGCAGCCCCAAACTTTAAGAAACGACAACTTTGGTTTCTTGCTAAACCACAGTTCGTATAGTGTCGTCTCAACGGATTTAGATGGTGCCCTATTTAACGTGAATGCAGCTGTCTCTAATGCATGATCCCAAAACGATATTGGTAAATCGGTAAGAAACATCATAGATTGTACTATATCCAATAAAGTACGGTTATGACGTTCGGACACACCATTATGATGTGGTGTTCCAGGTGGCATGAATTTGTGAAACTATTCCACATTGTTTTAATTGAAGACCAAACTCATAACTCAAATATTCATCTCCACGATCAGATCGCAGAAACTTTATTTTCTTGTCACGATGATTTTCCACTTCACTCTGAAATTCTTTGAACATTTCAACTATTTCAGACTTATGTTTCATCAAGTAGATATACCCATATCTGCTCAAATCATCTTGTGAAGGTCAGAAAATAACGATACTTGCCACGAGCATCAACACTCATTGGATCGCATACATCGGTATGTATTATTTCCAATAAGTCAGTAGCTTGTTCCATTGTTCCGGAGAACAGAGTTTTGGTCATCTTGCCCAAAAGGCACGGTTCGCAAGCATCAAGTGATTCATAATCAAGTGATTCCAAAATCCCATCAGCATGGAGTTTCTTTATGCGCTTTACACCAATATGACCTAAACGGCGATTGCCACAAATAAGTTGCACTATCATTATTAACTTTGCATCTTTTGGTTTCAATATTATGAATATGTGTATCACTGCGATCGAGATCCCATGAACCATTTTCATTAGGTGTGTAACCATATAAGGTTTTATTCATGTAAACAGAATAACAGTTTATTCTCTTACTTAAATGAATAACCGTATTGCAATAAACATGATCAAATCATATTCATGCTCAACGCAAACACCAAATAACATTTATTTAGGTTCAACACTAATCCCGAAAGTATAGGGAGTGTGCGATGATGATTATATCAATCTTGAAACTACTTTCAACACACATCGTCACTTCACTCTTAACTAGTTTCTGTTTATTCTGCAACTCCCGTTTCGAGTTACTACTCTTAGCAACTGAACCAGTACCAAATACCGAGGGGTTGCTATAAACATTAGTAAAGTACACATTCATAACATGTATATCAAATATACCTTTGTTTACTTTGCCATCCTTCTTATCCGCCAAATACTTGGGGTAGTTCTGCTTCTAGTAACCAGTTCCTTTGCAGTAGAAGCACTTAGTCTCAGGCTTAGGTCCAGACTTGGGCTTCTTCACTTGAGCAGCAACTTGCTTGCCGTTCTTCTTGAAGTTCCTTTCTATTCCTTTGCCCTTTTCTTGAAACTAGTGGTCTTGTTAACCATCAACACTTGATGTTCTTTCTTGATTTCTACCTTCATCAATTTCATCATCATGAAAAACTCGGGAATCATTTTCATCATCCCTTGCATACTATAGTTCATCACGAAGTTCTACTAGCTTGGTGATGGTGACTAGAGAATTCATCAATCACTATCTTATCGGAAGATTAACTCCCACTTGATTCAAGCGATTGTAGTACCTGCACAATCTGAGCACTTGCTCACTAGTTGAGCGATTCTCCTCCATCTTTTAGCTATAGAACTTGTTGGAGACTTCATATCTCTCAACTCGGGTATTTGCTTGAAATATTAACTTCATTTCCTGGAACATCTCATATGGTCCATGATGTTCAAAACATCTTTGAAGTCCCGATTCTAATCCATAAAGCATGGTGCACAAAACTATCAAGTAGTCATCATATTGAGCTAGCCAAACGTTCATAACGTCTGCATCTGCTCCTGCAATAGGTCTGTCACCTAGCGGTGCATTAAGGACATAATTCTTCTGTGCAGCAATGAGGATAAACCTCCGATCACGGATCGAATCCGCATCATTGCTACTAACTTTTTTCAACATAATTTTCTCTAGGAACATATCAAAAACAAACATATGAAAGCAACAACACGAGCTATTGATCTACAACATAATTTGCAAAATACTACTAGGACTAAGTTCATGATAAATTTAAGTTCAATTAATCATATTACTTAAGAACTCCCACTTAGACAGACATCTCTCTAGTCATCTAAGTGATCACGTGATCCAAATCAACTAAACCATAACCGATCATCACGTGAGATGGAGTAGTTTTCAATGGTGAACATCTTATGTTGATCATATCTACTATATGATTCACGCTCGACCTTTCGGTCTCCGTGTTCCGAGGCCATATCTGCATATGCTAGGCTCGTCAAGTATAACCCGAGTATTCTGCGTGTGCAAAACTGGCTTGCACCCGTTGTAGATGGACGTAGAGCTTATCACACCCGATCATCACGTGGTGTGCGGGCACGACGAACTTTGGCAGCGGTGCATACTCGGGAGAACACTTCTTGATAATTTAGTGAGAGATCATCTTATAATGCTACCGTCAATCAAAGCAAGATAAGATGCATAAAGGATAAACATCACATGCAAATCAATATAAGTGATATGATATGGTCATCATCATCTTGTGCTTCGTGATCTTCATCTCCGCAGCACCATCATGATCACCATCGTCACCGGCGCGACACCTTGATCTCCATCGTAGCATCGTTGTCGTCTTGCCAATCTTATGCTTCTACGACTATCTCTACCGCTTAGTGATAAAGTAAAGCATTACAGGGCGATTGCATTGCATACAATAAAGCGACAACCATATGGCTCCAGCCATTGCCGATAACCGGTTACAAAACATGATCATCTCATACAATAAAATATAGCATCACGTCTTGACCATATCACATCACAACATGCCCTGCAAAAACAAGTTAGGCGTCCTCTACTTTGTTGTTGCAAATTTTACGTGGCTGCTACGGGCTTAAGCAAGAACCAGTCTCACCTACGCATCAAAACCACAACGATACTTCGTCAAATAGACTCCGTTTTAACCTTCTCAAGGACCGGGCGTAGTCACACTCGGTTCAACTAAAGTGAGAGAGACAGGCACCCACCAGTCACCTTTAAGCAACGAGTGCTCGTAGCGGTGAAACCAGTCTCGCGTAAGCGTACGCGTAATGTCGGTCTGGGCCGCTTCATCTCACAATACCGCTGAACCAAAGTATGACATGCTGGTAGGTAGTATGACTTGTATCGCCCACAACTCACTTGTGTTCTACTCGTGCAAAACATCAAACCATAAAAACCTAGGCTCGGATGCCACTGTTGGGGAACGTAGTAATTTCAAAAAATTTCCTACGCACACGCAAGATCATGGTGATGAATAGCAACGAGAGGGGAGAGTGTTGTCTACGTACCCTCGTAGACCCGAAGCGAAGCGATCTGGCGTAGAGGAAGTAGTCGTACGTTCTCCTCGCGATCCGACCGATCCCGGCGCCGTTACTCCGGCGCCCCCGAGTTCTTGACACACGTACAGCTCGATGACGTCCCTCGTACTCCGATCCAGCCGAGTGTCGAGGGAGAGTTCCGTCAGCACGACGGCGTGGTGACGATCTTGATGTTTCACCGGCGCAGGGCTTCGCCTAAGCTTCGCGACGGTATGACTGAGGTGGAATATGGTGGAGGGGGGCACCGCACACGGCTAAGGAACGATCCGTAGATCAACTTGTGTGTCCATGGGGTGCCCCCTGCCCCCGTATATAAAGGAGGGAGGGAGGAGGAGGCCGGCCTAGGAGGAGGCGCGCCATAGGGAGTCCTACTCCCACCGGGAGTAGGATTCCCCCTTTCCTAGTCCAACTAGGGATCCTTCCATGTATTAGGAGTAGGAGACTAGGAAGGGGAAGAGAGAAGGAAAGGAAGGAGGGGGTGCGGCCCCTCCCCCTAGCCCAATTCGGACTAGGGCAAGGGGGGGCGCGCGGCCTGCCTAGGGCAGCCCCTCTCTCTTTCCCGTATGGCCCATAAGGCCCAATACTTTTCCCCGGCGAATTCCCGTAACTCTCCGGTACTCCGATAATTACCCGAATGACTCGGAACCTTTCCGAACTCCGAATATAGTCGTCCAATATATCGATCTTTACGTCTCGACCATTTCGAGACTCCTCGTCATGTCCCCGATCTCATCCGGGACTCCGAACTCCTTCGGTACATCAAAACTCATAAACTCATAATATAAATGTCATCGAAACCTTAAGTGTGCGGACCCTACGGTTCGAGAACAATGTAGACATGACCGAGACACGTCTCCGGTCAATAACCAATAGCGGGACCTGGATGCCCATATTGGTTCCTACATATTCTACGAAGATCTTTATCGGTCAGACCGCATAACAACATACGTTGTTCCCTTTGTCATCGGTATGTTACTTGCCCGAGATTCGATCGTCGGTATCCAATACCTAGTTCAATCTCGTTTCCGGCAAGTCTCTTTACTCGTTCCGTAATACATCATCTCGCAACTAACTCATTAGTTGTAATGCTTGCAAGGCTTAAGTGATGTGCATTACCGAGAGGGCCCAGAGATACCTCTCCGACAATCGGAGTGACAAAACCTAATCTCAAATACGCCAACCCAACATCTGCCTTTGGAGACACCTGTAGTACTCCTTTATAATCACCCGATTACGTTGTGACGTTTGGTAGCACCAAAGTGTTCCTCCGTAAGCGGAGTTGCATAATCTCATAGTTATAGGAACATGTATAAGTCATGGATAAAAGCAGTAGCAACATACTAAACGATCGTGTGCTAAGCTAATGGAATGGGTCATGTCAATCAGATCATTCAACTAATGGTGTGTCCTTGTTAATCAAATAACAACTCCTTGTTCATGGTTAGGAAACATAACCATCTTTGATTAACAAGCTAGTCAAGTAGAGGCATACTAGTGACACTGTTTGTCTATATATTCACACATGTATTATGTTTCGGTTAATACAATTCTAGCATGAATAAGAGACATTTATCATGAAATAAGGAAATAAATAATAACTTTATTATTGCCTCTAGGGCATATTTCCTTCAGAGTACTCATCCAAAGTACTCGCAAGCAAGGAACTACACTACATATCCATGGGTATATGTGTAAGGAGGCCATATCAGTGGACTGAACTGCAGAATGCCAGAATAAGAGGGGGATAGCTAATCCTGTCGAAGACTACGCTTCTGGCAGCCTCCGTCTTGCAGCATGTAGAAGAGAGTAGACTGAAGTCCTTCAAGTAGCATCGCCATGTAGCATCTCCAAGAAGCATCTCATAGCATAATCCTACCCGGCAATCCTCTCCTCGTCGCCCTGTTAGAGAGCGATCACCGGGTTGTATCTGGCACTTGGAAGGGTGTGTTTTATTAAGTATCCGGTTCTAGTTGTCATAAGGTCAAGGTACAACTCCAAGTCGTCCTGTTACCGAAGATCACGGCTATTCGAATAGATTAACTTCCCTGCAGGGGTGCACCACATAACCCAACACGCTTGATCCCATTTGGCCGGACACACTTTCCTGGGTCATGCCCGGCCTCGGAAGATCAACACGTCGCAGCCCCACCTAGGCACAACAGAGAGGTCAGCACGCCGGTCTAAACCTAAGCGCGCAGGGGTCTGGGCCCATCGCCCTGAGCACACCTGCACGTTGCGTGGGCGGCCGGAAGCAGAACTAGCCCCTAATACAAGAGCAGGCTTACGTTCCAATCCGGCGCGCGCCGCTCAGTCGCTGACGTCACGAAGGCTTCGGCTGATACCACGACGCCGGGATACCCATAACTACTCCCACGTAGATGGTTAGTGCGTATAGACCAAATGGCCAGACTCGGATCAAATACCAAGATCTCGTTAAGCGTGTTAAGTATCCGCGAACGCCGAACAGGCCAGCCCACTGTCTCCTAGGTGGTCTCAACCTGCCCTGTCGCTCCGCCACAAAGTAACAGTCGGGGGCCGTCAGGAACCCAGGCCCACCTCTACCGGGATGGAGCCACCTGTCCTTTCAGCCCCCACATCGGAACCACTTGCGGGTACTCAACGAGCTGACCCGACTTTAGTCACCATCTGTATAGTATGTATGTATGTATGGTATATACCCGTGATCACCTCCCAAGTGATCACGGCCCGATAGTATAGCAAGGCAGACTGACAAGAATGTAGGGCCAATGATGATAAACTAGCATCCTATACTAAGCATTTAGGAATGCAGGTAAGGTATCAACAGATGTAGCAACAATGTCAGGCTATGCATCAGAATAGGATCAACTGAAAGCAGTAACATGCTACACTACTCTAATGCAAGCAGTATAGAGGAGAATAGGCGATATCTGGTGATCAAGGGGGGCTTGCCTGGTTGCTCTGGCAAGAAGGAGGGGTCGTCAACTCCGTAGTCGAACTGGGGTCACCGGCAGTCTCGGGGTCTACCGGAAAGAAGTAACGGAGGGGGAACACAATAAATAACAGAGCAATCAAAGTATCACAAAGCGTAGCATGGCAATACGTGGTGCTAAAGGTGACCTAACGCAGTAGTAGGTGATACCCGCGAAGTGGGAAAACATCCAGGAAAGTATCCCCGGTGTTTCGCGTTTTCGGACAGATGAACCGGAGGTGAAATGTTGCAGGTTCACTATGCTAGGGACGCGTGGCGGATGAACGGGCTGCGTATCTGGATTTGTCTTGTCGTTCTGAGCAACTTTCATGTACAAAGTTTTTCCATCCGAGCTACGGTTTATTTTATATTAATTTTAAAAGATTTAAATAGTTATTTGGAATTCCCTGAAAATTGGCTAAGTCTGAGAATTCCTCGGTTTTAAACATCACTTGGCTGTTTTCCGAAGGCTATAACTGTAGTTCTCTCCATCCTATGGCTTATTGCCCTTTACCAATTTTTATCATCTTTCCATGATCTACATGACAGTTTCAATGTCATCTACATTAGTGCCCATTTGCCTGTCCAAATCTTCGTTTGAAAAGTGCTACTGGATGTCAATTCCAGAATCTGTTTTTCAGTTCTTCCAGTTAACAGAACATGGACTTTTGTCATTTTTATAGAAATTAATCTAGGCGACTTTTGAATTTGGTCCAATGGAAAGAATTGAACCCTGCCAAGTGTACTACACGCCCATATAATTTTTATCTATGTTCAAGCTTGTTTTACTGTTGTTTTGAGGTTGTTCAGGAGGCTAACCAATGCTGTTTTATAAAAGCTAGCTGCTGCTACAGTAACTGAATGTTACTGTAGCAGCGCTGCACTAGTAGCAGGCAGCGAGCAACGCAGCAGCGGCAGCCGGAGGCGGGCGAGGCCAGAGGCGGACGCGGCCGGAGGTGGGCATGGCCACACTCAACACACACACACACACACTGCACGCACACGCACGCACACACACAGAATGCACGCACACATGCGCGCATGGCCGCTCGGCCATGGCCGGCCATGGCCAACCACAGGAGCAGCCAGCGGGGAGGCGAGGCCACGCGCGGGACGGGGGCAAGGCAGCACGGCGCGTGGCCAGGGGAGTGTGGGTAGCGGCGGCTACAGGCGCGGCCGAGTGCGGCAGCGGGAGGCCGGGGCGCGACCTGGGGCGGGTGTGTGAGTGAGGGAGCAAGGCAGAGGCAACGTGAGTGGAGTGCTGGCCATGGCGACTTCTAGCGCGAGATGGCAACGACGAGCACGGCGGCTAGAGGATGCAGATCGAGGGGGAGGCAGAGGGGAAAGGCGCGCCAGCTCACATCGTTGACGGGAAGAGGCTCGGGGAGGCGCGGGATGCAGTGAAGACGACGAATCCGACGATGGCGTCGCGGTGGCCGGAGGTAGAGGACGAGGTGGTTGCGGCGGCTCCTCAGCCTTGACCCATGGACGATGACGATGAAGAGGACCACGCCGGAGCTGCTGGACACATTGGCGGGGCGCGGGGACAGCGGTGGCCGCGGGATCGAGCGGCGCACGGCAACGGCGGCGTCGGGCGGAATCTGAGAGGAGAGAGCGAGTGAGGGAGAGGGAGTGAGTGGATACTAGGGTTCGCTAAGGGGTCGACGAGGCTCTTATCCCTCAGGGCACCGGTGGATGGCCAACGCGTGGAGGATCCACGCCGTGGACGCTGTGAGTCTGCCACAGAGCTCTCTGTGAGCAGTAGGAAGAAGAGTGATAGGTGGGCTGGGTTGGGTACTGTAGCCATGGGCTACAGTGCACAGTGCAACCTTCTCTCTCTTTTTTTCTTATTTTGTTTATTTTCTTTACATTTTATTTTAGTTTTAGTAAAATTTACACCTAGCATCTAAATTGGTATCTCAACTTAGTCCACAGTTAGAAAATGTCTAGTCCCCAAATAAATTAGTTTGATATTTTACTAATTACAAAATGTATTTAAATAATTGTTTTTGCTGCTGTTTTTATTATTTTGGTGCATCTAGATATACTATAACAGTGTGGTTTCTTCACCATAATTACATACGCATTATTTGGCACAACCCGAACTTTTTAGTTTTATTGTTCGAAAATTTTGTTGTTTGCCTTTAATTCAATTTGAATTTAAATCATTTTGAACTAACGCGAGATTATCAACAGTATTTCGAGGTGACGTGGCATCATTAGCAGGGAATTACTGTAGCTTAATTATCCGGGCGTCACAATGAATGGGACGTGCCTTTCCAGCCACCGCCAGAGGTGCTGGTTGTAGAGGCTCTTCCCCACCCAGAAGGCCAGAACGCCACTGGAGGTATACAAGGGTGGTCCTGGTATTTGAAAGGCCCCAGAAAAAAAATCAAATTAGGGGCCATGAAGTCCAGGCTTGTGTCTCGCTTATTGTCGTGAGAATGAATCTGACAGTAGTAAGTAGGGGTACGAATCGAGGCTAGACCTAGCTACGGCACAAGTATGACAAAAGTTTTATGAGTTTGGGTCCCTCGAGGTGGAGGTAAAACCCTACGTCTCAAGCTTTGGAATTCTTCTTCTTTTTCTTCTGTTTGAGGATTAGAAGTTATTGTGAACCCTAGTCCTAGAGTTAGGGGGTGACTTATATAGAGAGCGCCTGACCCTTGGGTTCCTCTATTAAGGGGGGGGGTACTTCTGAATGAATACATTGATGATAATCACTACAATTGGTAACTGACGGATGTTATGATGGTAATGCTCGAGGTTGCACGTCTTCTATCACTCTGGATTCTGTCGATGACCCTCTGTCTTCCCTCATCCGAGCTAAGTGCATACATGTCCAAATGATCATGGAGCGTTCGAGTGAGCGAGGGTCTGAATGTCGTCCAAGTGACCGAAGCCTTGAAGGTTTGTCCGAGTAGATCGAACGTTCCGAGGTTTTTGTTCCTGCTTTCTGGGCCCTGCTCTCTTGTATAGTGAGCTCGTTTCGTGGGCCTACCTATTATGGTTGTCCCCAACATTAGCCCCCAAATCGGTTAGGATTTCATAGAACGAGGTTGTGGAAGACTCGATTTGGTCCGAGTGATTACAGTACCCAACAACCGTCATCAAGCTCCCGAACAGCCAAGATACGAAATATCAACGGATTCCGGTACTGGTGCTTCCCAAAAGACCAGGGATCGTCGACTGTAAAGAGAAATTTGGTGGCACTCGACCATCTCCCCGAGGAGGCTGACTAGAGATCCGAGTATGGATGTGCCAATAAAACTGAGCGGCAAGATAAGCGCATGGACTAACTCTCCGGAAAGATGCCATTCTTTACCGGGGGAACGCCGATACAAGCCGTCTTCAGGTCCAAGTTTATGAGTTTTACGTTTTGGGTCCTAGACAAAGGACCAAATAGACCTGCAGAGGAACGTTAAACTCACCCTTACGCAATTTGGAAAGAAGTGACTTTTCACTAGTAGATGGTTGGTCGTCCGAGTGGATGTCTTTGTGCTCTCACGTTTTGACTTGCCAGTACGTCATGTCTGGCAGTTGCCTTAGCGGCATCAATGGATGATTTGAGTTTTAACTCAAACGGCAAAATTTCGCGCGCACGTCCTCGCCTAATAACGGTGGGGGTCGTGGGCGCCTCGATTCCTGGCCCAGAAGCTGCCACATGTCCCACTTTCCCTGTGTCGCGAAGCTGACAGGAACCGCCGGATTGAAAGATCAACGGTTGAAGATAGGTTCCGCGGATTCACCCGCGGTTATAAACTGGAAATGATGGGGTTAAAATCCGGATCCCCTTTCACTTTGCTCTCGAGCTCGTCGACATCTTCTTCCTCTTGTTCGATCGCCTTTGCCCGCCCGCTCACTGTCAGTGACAGAACCGGCAGACCTAAGGGTAGGGGGTCCCGAGCTGTGGATCTAGAATCGATGGGGAACAAAGGACGACGAACACAGTGTTTACCCAGGTTCGGGCCCTCTCCAAGAGGTAATACCCTACGTCCTGCTTGATTATATTAGATGTATAGTATGGTTTAAAGAGTAAATCTACCTCGAGATCAACATGAGCTAAACCCTAAGGCGATGATGTGGTGAATATAGCCCTACCTCTAAAGACTACAACCCTCGACTTATATAGACACCGATAGGGTTAGGGTTACCGGAAATAGATTACAATAAGGGGGAAAAGATATTCTGTCTATCCTTGACTTGGAGGACACACCACGGCTTCATGGATCTTCCGTTGCTACGCGGATTCATCAGTCCGGCCCATATTGATGGGCCAGCACCTTGAGGGCCCCTTAATCCGTAACTCCCTCAGTAGCCCCCGAACTTGACTCCAACGCTGGGGATTGTCTTCTAGAATCTTCATATCATCGGTTTGCGAGACGAGTTCTCCCATTCCTCCATGAAGTTTGAAGCTGTATTAATCTCACTGGACCTATCCGGAACCCGAACCATTGTGTTCGGACCCGGGCAGTTTCAAGATTCTGTGCTCCGAAGACGTCTCGAGATCGTGGTGGGACCATCAGAGTTTAATGCCATTCGTGGCAAGAGCGTCGCGCATCTTTTTAGAAGGCGGGCGGCCCAACGCTGACTTTCCATGAGCCCATCCTTCCAGCTTCAGGGCAAGACGCCCATTTTTAGATCCAAAGGCGTAGGGGACAATTTACTTCCCCCCTCTTACAAGGAACAACACCGAAGAAATTTCCCAGCACCATGGCTGACCTCCCAGGTTCATCCTCGCGTCCGCACGGACCACTCCCAAGCGATTGGTCGAGCTGTTCAATATCACATCTCCATCTGAGGCGCTTGCAGATGCAGTGTTTCCTCCCTCCAGCAGATTTGGTTCCCGTCCGTGCCGGTCTCATCTCCATCGATGGTTGTGCCCTTGCCAAGAACTCCCCCGCTCTGAGTAAGGAGGAGAGAAATTTTATTTATATATATGCATAACATGCACAATATGTAGTATAGTAAAATTACCAGCAAACGAAAAAGAATTAAATGGAAAACACAAATTAAAGGGAAAATAAATAATAAACCCAAAACCCCCCAAACCTTTTGGTACGGTTGGTGTTAGCAACCGGTACTAAAAACTCCCGCACCAAGGCTGACCGTGCCACGTGGTGGCCTTTAACGGTGGTTCGTGCAGAACCGGTACTAAAGGGGGACCTTTAGTCCCCACACTTTAGTGCCGGTTACAGAACCTACACTAAAGGGCCTTACGAACCGGTGCTATTGCCGATTCTGCACTAGTGGAAACAAGGTGGCGGCAGCATAGCAGTCAAGGACAAGGGGAGTGCGGCACGGCTCACGGAGGAAGATGGACATCAAAGACATCAAGACACGCAATCTAGAACTTTCTTTTGACACAAAAAGAATATAATTTAGGATGGACATGAGAAGGGAAAAAAGTATTGTACAAGCCTTATGTGTCTTCTAAAGTACTCTCTCCTAAAATAAGTGAATCAACTTTACACTAACTATGTACTAAAGTTAATACAAAGTTGACTCACTTATTTTGGGACGGAGGGAGTATTAATCTACTCAATAGTATTGCTACATGTGGTTTTGATGAAGTATCACAGTAGAGTCAGATGGGTAGCGTTAGCTGGTTGCTAGCATCATCAGGTTCATGTAGCCCCTGCACTGTGCTAGCTTTATGTGTGCGAGTGCGTGAAGAATGGTAATGCTAAGCACTGTGTGGGTGACAGTCCAAGAAGAATGGTACCGGCTGCCTCCATTTAAAAATACAATTGCTAACTACTCCCTCCGTATCAAAATATAAGATGGTTTTATAGGATAGTTTAGCCAACAAAACATCATATATTTTGGTACTGAGGTAGTAGTATAGCACAGAGATCATTTCAAGCATAAACATATAAGGATAAATGGTTCTCAGATACAGGGCAGTAGCACCCTGATCACGTGATGATCCAGTTATCTCTACTATTAAAATCTACTGTTAAAGGCGAATGGGTGCGTCATCTTATATATCTAGATCCGAAAACACGCATAATCATATGCCTGCCAACGTCACATGTAAAATGCATAATCTTAAACCCGTATAAGCGATGGCATGCTCCAGCAAATTCTATTATACAACATCCTAAAAGCACAGTATAGAAAATCTGATAGAGTATGCCTCGACCCATCCACAAGAACACAAAGTCAGCACTGTTCCCCACCTGGCTCATCTGCAACCGAGCAATCTGACATCCTCAACTCAGCAAACATCTCACTTGCTAAACAATCTGGACTGCAGATCACTAATTACATAACATTCTCACTAATCCACAATGAGATATGACAAAAACAGTTAGAACTGCTACTCAGGAAATGCATGCAGCTCCCTGTTCTTCTTGATGACGCCCTTGTCGCTGACCATCCAAAAGCTTCCTCATCCCCTCCTTCACATGGCATTCCTGGTTCAAGGAAACATAGGAAGGATTAAGGATCAGAATATTTTATTATCATTGGTCACTCAAATGTTATGTGCGTAAATCAAAAGAATCAACTTTGATCCATCAACATAGTTTCTTTTATCGAAAGCTTCAGCCAGTACAGCTTAAATGTCCTCATATTGGAGACTAGCATGTTTCCATTTCATAGTTGCATTCCATTATAAAAAAACTGATCATGCAAGAAGAAATGTGTGTCTGAGGAAAACTTCCATGGTTCATGCACAAGCTCAGTCATGTAAAATGGACAATCCACTTGTGTTCAAGAAAAAATCTGATCCACTAAGCAACATTCTTTTAAAAAACAAGTATTAACAAACTCAAGCATAAGTTCAAGAAAAAATAATATTGTGCATAAGTATATGAAAAGAAAATTGCATATACATAACTTCAGCAAAAACAATCTCATAAGCTTGTGGTTCACAGCTCAAAGGTAGGCAGTGAAAAATTACCCAAATTTAAGAAATAGTAAGCTAAAAATCCAGGTTTTGTAATAATATTTCAGGACAATGAAGTGGTCAACATGGTAACAAGGCTAGACACTTTCAGCTCTTATACACGTTTTATACCTTTGTAGGTATTAAACACCATGTAATATTAGTCCACTACATTGGCTACACAAGTGATTGCAAGACATCTTAAGGAAAGTAGTATTATCTAGTCACTTAACAAGTACTCCCTCCGTAAAAAAATATAAGAGCGTTTAGATCACTGATCTAAACGTTCTTATATTTCTTTTACGGAGGGAGTAATATACTATACTGTTAAAAAGCCTAAAGAATCAATCTTATTATACTAATTAACACAATCCCACGGTTATACAAAACAGTGCAATGAATCGTGCATATAGCGAAACTATGTAACCTCAACAAAAGCAATATACAAATCATCGAAAGGCCAAGAGGCAAACCTTGCAAGGTTATCAGTGAGAGCAGGGAATATGGGCGGCCAAATCATTGTAAGAGGATGGATATCACCCAAATCCAGTTCTTCTTCTGTCATATCATACACTTTACGCAACTGCCTACACTTGACATCTAAGTGAAGTGCGCATCGGCCCATCTCCAAGAACACAAACTCAGCATAGGACCCCACATGGTTTATCCAGAGAGGAGCAGTGGGCTCATCCTCAACCTCGCAACCTGGAATCCTCAAATTAGCAACCATGTCACGCAAAGAAATGGTGTCCACACCAGCAACCAGTTGTCCCCCTTGTGGAGCCAGATGTCAAGCTGAAGATTCTTAGCATGGATGAGATACACATCAGAAGCATCATCAGTTGGTGCCAACATGGTATCTCTATCGCCATACTCCACCCCATGTGGGAGCTGAACCGTGGAGATGCTTGAGGTAGTCAAATCAAAGAAATCAATGCTGTTCTGCGTGCTCGCTATGTAGATTTTATTTTTGGCGAGCACAGCTTTTGGTTCCCATTCCGGATCAAGAAGCTGGTCTCTGTCGGAGGTAAGACACGTGCGCCACACACCATCACCATGTCGCAACATATTTACGTGCACCGTATATTTTGTTCTCTGCATGTTAGCCACAAGCAACACATGAAAGTAGGACACACCGTCGGCTTCTTCCACCAAGAGGAGATCATTCATACTATAGTAATAGTCGTCCTGGATTTGGATGTGTGGTAATGGTGGGACGACAGCCAGGCCTCTCTCAGGACATAATGGACTGTGCACCCGACTTGTGAAATTGTTGTCGTTGACCAGGTTGTACATGCTGACAAGGACTCTGCCTTTCCGGGAGCAGCGGAAGTTGGCCGGGGCGCCTTGGTAGAAGCCCCAACTATATCTCTGCACAGTGCGGATCACGATGGAAAGCTCTGGGGGCTGAGGTAGCATCGGGATGAAGCGAATAGAATCCATGTTATAATCCTTCCTGTTCTCGATGTAGAAGCCGAGGAGGCGGGGCGGGTGGCGCTTGTGGAAACGGCGGAGGAAGGCGGGTTCGGAGGCATGCTGGTACCAGCGTTTGCAGACGAGGCGGCATGGACGAGGTGGTGGGGAAGCCGGCGCGGACGATGATCTCCCTGAGGAGGTTGTCGTCATCGAGCACCTTGGATACCTTTTCAGCACATGCATACATCACATAAGAATCATTCTTGGAGACCAACAAATGTTGATAACCTTCTCCAAACGTCCAAGATGAGAATAACAAACAATCAAGAATAAGATGGCACGAACCTTGCTGGCGTGGTCAGTTTCTAGCATTGTATCAACACGAAATTGCTGAACCTCCTTCAGCTCCCAAGGTTTCGCTTTATCAGACTTCTCTTCTGAAATTCTTCGCCTTTTATCTACGCTTCCAAATGCTGGATCACTGCCATTCTATCATTATCATGATTAAGTTAGATGATGCTTAGATTGTTGTTGATAAGGTAAACATGGAGGCATTAGAACATATGAAACTTGTCAAAGTATTATTTTTTTCTTTTGGATCAACATACCACTTGAGATGGCTTTGCAGGATATTTTGTGTCTAAGTGATCAGTTTGGCCAATGTTTGGAGAGATGCCCGCGACAATAGGAGGACCTGAGACCTATTAATTTAAATTATTCAGTGTTAGAAACTTTCTCAAAACTATATCCGCAACCTGTCCTGACAATAGAAGGCCGAAAAATATGTGCTTACCTTCATCTCAGAAGCTTCATATGGCGATCTGAATACTTCGGAAGGCACATTACCAAAAGCCGGTAAAGATCTGAGCCCATCAGTATTTGCAAGTATCTTAAAACCACTATCTACTGTATTAACAGCAAGAAGATTGCCTTCTTTATTGAACCTTAACCGTGGAAAGCTCTGTTAAAATTTACAGGAGGTTAGATTACCAAACGGCGAAAAAAGGTTGAAAACTAAAATAGGGAACAGAAACTCACTGGCAAGTCTCCACCAGCTTCAATGCAGGTAAGCATGTTGGTGTTATCGACATCCCAAAACATAATTTGGTTATCTTCGCCAGCAGCTAAAATGTGATTCGAGCTATATCAAACTGCACGACACCCGCGCTATACCAGATGGTTTTTTACGGAATCCAGAATATGACCTCTCGACAGATCCTTCAGTTTGGTTCCACTCAACCAAATGTGTGTCTCCCTCTTTGCTTGTTCCGCAAGAGAACAACCTTCAAATCGTCAACAAGTAAATATTACATCAATGATAACTCGAAACACTTCTAGCGAGCAAAATAACACATCTATGTTTACCTAGTTCCATCGGCACTATTGAGAATTGCACCACACCATTTTCCTGGAACGTCAAAGTCCAACTTAGTTCCCAGATACTCATAAAGCCATGTCTTCATTTTCCCATCAAGGGAAATTGAGAAAATAAACTGCAGGGTACACAATAAAATTATGTATCAGTACACCAGATAAAGGCTGATGTGCTTGAAAAAACTATGCATTCATAAATCTCTCTCCGAGCACAAAATACAAGCATCGTCCTCATGATGGCTCGTACTGCCTCACTTCGATTATAATTAAGTAAACTTTTGAAGCATGAACTAAGGAGCAACCATCTATATCCGTTGCATTCTGAGATGTTAATGCGTAAATATTGTGTTCAGACGACACACACCTTAACCTGGTCTATGTGATGAGGGCAAATAGAATACACAGGTGCCTCATGCCCTTCAAACGAATATATTTTCTGCCCATGCATGTCCCAGACCTACAGGAAGGAAGTTACAGCAGACCAGGCTGGGCGAAAAGGAAATAGATGATAACCATTTAAGTCATGTCAGATACCTTTATTAGCTTGTCATCTCCGCAAGTGACAACATAAAGTTGCTTACGTGACCGAGAGAAAACTATGTCATTAACTCTTCCAGAATGAGCCTCAATCTGACATGAAGAATGAATGGGTTAGTAACAACAGTCATTTAATATAATGACATGTAACATGTATATAATTGAAATTCAAAGGCAATTAGAAGAACAAACCTCTACAAATTGATATGTTTCATTTGGATGCCGGTATGCATGCAGATGGATCAAATGTTTTGTAAATGCAACACCTAAAAGCAAAAAAAAAGTATGCTTAAACAACAATGGAGCACAATACAAACAACTTATGACTGCAATATAGAGTTACTGGGTGAAGACTGAAATATTAACACTGACCAATCAAGTCTCCACCAGGGCTCCATGTAACTCGATTAACAGCCATGGAAGAGTCTTTAGCCATGACACCCTTCTCTCATACGAGACAAAACAATGAGGCACATAGATAATATCAAAACATGTAGGTTTGCAAACAAAGTACATGACTACAAGTAAAAGAAAAGAGGAGCAGATTACATACAGAAGTTTAACTTGTGCTCAGTTACCTGAAATTGTGTTGAACATGCTTGCATGTCCCAAATTTTGAAGTGCTTTGTGACCAGCCTCTCACGCATACTGATCTCCCAGAGTGTAAATTCACCATTAGCAGATCCAACTATTTGAGCAGTAAACATGACAAGAAAATCAATAAGATGTTGAAATCCGAACATTCACCCAAATCACATGAAATACCTTTTATACTTGCAAAGTTGCAACTGCATTTGTTTTTTCTGATATAGTAAATTAGCAACCTTGATCATACCTAGTAGTAGCGTATGACGAGAAGGATGAAAGTCCATGCTAGTTACATTAGATCCCTGTGATAGCGTGCAAGCTACTTTCATAGGAAGGTCATCCAATGACCGTGAAGGTTGAGGAATATGTCCAGTCGGACTCAGTTTCTCCATCAGATGATCTGATTCTGCAATTTGATAGTCTATTATAGTTGGGCATTTTCATTAGGGAAACCGACTGATAAATAATGCAATATAACTATATCAGTATAGAACTGAGGTCACAATCACATTGACACATATTAGGCTCCCTTTGGTTCATAGGATAGAAAATAATGCAGGAATAGGAAAACACAGGAATAAAATAGGAATCCGGTGGAGAACAAAGGAGTGAAAAACACACGAATTTTTCCAAGTTGGTCATTAGGTTTGTAGTAAAGGTAAAAAATTAACGAGTCTAACTAAAGTGAATAAATTGGCTTAACAAATTTGTGTATCGATAAACAAACTTGCGTAACAACATAGTAAGAACATGTCTTATTTGCTCAATAAATGGACCCATCTAATTCTTGTTAACCATAAATGGAAGTGGATTGAACCAAAAGAACCAACTCACAGACCCTTTGACGAAAAAGGAAAAAAAATAAACAACACGTTTAGGCACCCACACAAACAGTCAAACTAGTGCACAAGCTGGTTGTCCAAATGAGCCTCCTGTAATCGTGGTGTAGAGAAGCGTTTGTATTTGTAACCATCTGTTGGTGTTTGGAATGGCTTCTAGCAACTGAGATATTGTAATTGGGACATGGTGCATATAAAGTCTCAAAAACGCCCATAACTTCAACAAAGCGAAGGCATAACGCTCTTGCATATATCCACACAACGATACATCAGCGAAGAGATAGCCAAAATTCATTTTGGCACTGCAGTCTAAAGCAAATTTTGTAATCACGGCTCTTGCATATGACGTTTTTTTCGTGTGGCTCCAAATGGTTGTTTCTTTTCGTGTGGTTCTCAAACGGCAAGGGTTCAAACGGGTTCAGCTAGAAAGTCGTCTGGACTGGAGGGTTCAGTAGATTACCGACTATGTTGCGTAGATACTTTAGGAAGCACACGTATCCAGCCAGATACTGCCCCGATACGTGTCCTGTAAGTATCCTTTAATTTATTGATTTGAAAAAAGAAACTAATGTTTGATATGTGTGGGTATACTGGTGAGATACATTTTGGATACTGATATGCGTGTGAGTGTGATGTGAGAATTATGAATGTGATTACCTTGTTTTTGTCAAGCAATTTTATTGATACATCATCCATCGAAGGAAAATGAATGAATCATTGAATGAAGAACTACAATATTTTTTGAAGACTCCATTGGTTACATTGTAAGCATGATGTATCTAACCATTTCATTTGTTATTAGTATTTACTGCTGTACTAATTTACTACGTTTTGATGTCATGTTTCTATTTGGAAGGTCAGATGATCTAAAGGAAACCTGGAATATTTGCTGGAAGACTTCATGAATTCAACAAAAAGGTACGCTTCCTATTAAAACCCCTTATTGTTTTAATTTTTAATAATTAAGATCTATATAAAAATTTATCCCTGTATCCTAGTTTTTGTTAAAAAAATTGATGTATCAGATGTATCCCTTTATCGCATATCCGATACGTATCCAAGTATCCAGGCAACATAGATTAACTATTTGGTGTGCTGCGCCTGATCCCAAACTGCACATCTGGAGATACTAAAGGTCCATTTGAGGTCATCTTGCATCAGCCTGCCGATACTATGCTAAAATGACAAGTAGTGTGATGTTGCTACCATGCTGAAATGCAATTCTTTCACTTTGTATGGTGCTGCTATCTTGTATGGGTAACTAGTGATTCTGTTGTACCTAGGAAAATAATGAAATTGCTGCTGGTATTAAATTCTGATGCTACCGGATCCATCATGTGCTATTAGTTTCATGAGTTTCTAACCATGTTTTTTTGAAATTATGTTTTTTTCTTCTAACTATCTTAAGAGACTTCCTTCCTTGCTGGCACATGTGGAATGCTGATATGTGTAGGAATAAAAGATAATTCTGTTATCCATGTCAAGAAATAATTGTTCTTCTATGCCGAACATTTATTTTCGGCAGGTTTGTCGATTGTTAACAGATCTATGCTTACCATCATGTACTACTATTGGTTGTGGGCATGGCTAATTTGAAGATACCTTTCGCCGTCGCCGTCACTCTACTGCAGTGCCTTAAATCAGATTTTTATTATCGCCATATTTTGTATTATTAACACATGGAGATGCTCCAGAACACTTTCATTATATTATATTTTTCCTTTTGTCGTGAAAATATTGTGCTGCATCGGGAAATACCATGTGTGGAAAATTTAGTATATTGCACCTTATTTTAGATTCTTTTTTTTATGCGCCGTACTGCACTCAGTGAAGGTTTCATGTAGAATTATATGGAAGGGAAATGTCCACTGTATGGAAACCCATACTCATGACTCAGTTATGGAAATTATCATATGAGTCAGTTAGCTGACCAGTGTCAGTCTGAGCTCTACTGTTTGGCGGGAGTCGTGTATACAGCTTTGCTGGGCATCCAAGGTTTCTAAATGGAGAATAGATTGAGTTGAAATCACAAATGTGAAATGGATTAGGCGGCTTGGAGTCTAGACGCTTATCAGTGGATTGAGTTGGTATGGTATGGGAGTGAGATGATTTTACATGGGTGTGGTTTGGCTTCGGTGCAGTGCAGGCTTGTCCCCATTCCCAGGCTGACATACAATGAAATTTATATGATATTTTTTTTTCTAAAAGAAGCACAAGCATGCCTATCATATGTACATAGGAGAAAGGGTGAAGAGACCCATACACAGCTGACTTGATGTATAAATTGATGATCCCATTGGAGCTATGGAAGCTTCAGGGAAAACCAAGGGTGCGAGGAAGGGTGGAGCAACTCGCAGGCAGCCTTCATGCAAGGTGTGCTCTGATCTTTGTCGTGTGGGAAGGTGGGACAACGACGGCTAGGGAGCCCCTCGTCTTGCTGCCCATGTATCTCCAGAGGTGGTAGTCGTCCAGCGCGATGTGTCACGGCTTTGGGTCATGCTTGACCTTGTATCAAACCCATCCTAGCTTTTTATTCGTGTTTGCTCGTTTTAGTACCTTTTCAGACTTTGCCGGACTTGTAAGGGCCTCAGTTTAAGACCGGACATGTGCCTTCTAAAAGAAAACCATCCACCTTCTACAATGGTGGCATGAAGCCAAAAAGAAAACGACTACTCCCGGTAAGCCCACCTGAACAACCTATATAGGGAAGAACAGCTAGAATGGTGACAAGTCGGCCCTAAACAACCTGTTAGCTACTCCCTCTGTCCGAAAATACTTGTCATCAAATGGATAAAAAGGGATGTATCTAGAACTAAAATACGTCTAGATACATCTCCTTTTATTCGTGTTGATGACAAGTAGTATTTCCGGATGGAGGGAGTAGTTGCCACACCCTCCCCTCGTGCTCGTGGTAGACTCTCCTCAAGACAGCAGCAATGGACGAAGATGCATTATCGAAGACCATATCATTTCTATGCTTCCATACTTCCTAACAGAGATGGTGTGAAGATCCTTCCTCTCTCCTGGTCCTGGAACGACGAAGTGGACCAAGGAAGCAGGCAATCCATCCCCAGCGGAGCCCAATCCTCGCGGCCCCAAGCGGTCAAAACCGGATGCCGATTGCCGAATTGCGCGCGTGAAAACGGAAGCCACCGGCAGATGATCGATGGTCTCCGGGGCCTGAGAAGTGAGAACAGAGTGGAACCTGCACCGCAGCGGCGCTCGACTGTCCCACACAATCTTCGCTGCCAGATCGTGATCTCTTCGGAAGAATCGGCTCGCGTACGCAGAACGGAGATGAGAAATTATGAGGCGGGAAACTGAGAAGGGAATCGTGAAAAGAAAATAAAATAAAAGAAAAAGGCGATCGGTTGCTGGAGGAGAGACCTTGGTCGGCGACCAGCGCCTGGGCGGGAGTGAGGAGGGCCGGTGACCCGGTGTAGAGTAGAGGGATCGGAGGTGGGGTCGAGAGATGGCCAGAAAAGAGAAGAAATCAGTAGGTAGGAGATGGGGAGATGGAGAGGAAGGGGTGGACTCACCTCGAATCATGCGTGGCCGCCAGGTCGGAGACGGGGCGGATCGAAGTCGCCGGCGGCGCCTCTCCTCGTTTCTGTCGCTCGCTCGGCTCCGACCGCCGCCGTTATTTGCGGTGGAGACAGACTGCGGGATGACCTTTTTTTGAGCGAAAAACTGCGGGATCTTACATTTTATAGAGAGAAAAGTTCACGGGTGCAGCGGCCTACTAACCCAGCCCAGCCCACCACCTATCGGCTTTCCCGAGTCCCGAATTCAAAGCCCATTTATGCAGAAATAAAAACTTACTGCGTGTGACTTTTATTCTCAAAGAGGAAAAAATACATTCATTTCGAAAAAGAAGGAAAAAGGAAATTGTACTGTACCTGTTAAAGCCAAATGGATGAAATACAATCGTTTAGTTGACAAGGACGGCAAAGTAGTCAACGAATTTATTCGTCCACTCAGTTGATGCAATATCATTTAGCCGATTGTGAAAACCCTGGCGACTTCCCGCCGTCTTCCCATCTTGCCGCCGCCAGGGTGCGTCGTCGGGCAAAGCCCTCACGGTGCCGGCAGCGAAGAGGTCCGGTTCGGGGGCAGCTTGTTGGGGGAGTCTTCAAGGTCTTGGAGAGCTACTACGGTTGGAGAAGGACACGAGAGCCTCCATGTTAGACTAGGAGTAGGGGTGCAGGTCCACTGGCCTAGCGACAACGTCGATGGCAACGAACAGGTCGATGGACGGGAACTGCTGCCACAACCGCCGCCAGAGTGCTGGTTGTAGAGGCTCCTCCCCACCCGGAATGCTACTGGATGTACATTCAAGTCGAGTTGGTGAGGTTATTCATAAACACATTGGCTACATGGTGACGCCCTTGAACTCGTCGGCCACCTCTTGGCCATCACGGTGGCCGACTGAGCAAAAAGTCGTGGCCTTCCGGCGAGCTCGCAACACTCAGGTACGTTAGCACCTCCACGTAGTAGGCGTCGCTCGAGTGGCGTGGCCTGCCTCCACGTCATAGTAGAAGTAGGGGTGCAGGTCCGCGATATATATGGCGACGAACGGGTTGATGAATGGGACGTGCCGTTCCAGCCACCGCCGGAGGTGCTGGTTGTAGAGGCTCTTCCCCACCCAGAAGGCCAGAACGCCACTGGAGGTATACAAGGGTGGTCCTGGTATTTGAAAGGCCCCAGGAAAAAAATCAAATTAGGGGCCATGAAGTCTAGGCTTGTGTCTCGCTTATTGTCGTGAGAATGAATCTGACAGTAGTAAGTAGGGGTACGAATCGAGGCTAGACCTAGCTACGGCACAAGTATGACAAAAGTTTTACGAGTTTGGGTCCCTCGAGGTGGAGGTAAAACCCTACGTCTCAAGCTCTGGAATTCTTCTTCTTCTTCTTCTTCTTCTTCTTCTTCTTCTTCTTCTTCTTCTTCTTCTTCTGTTTGAGGATTAGAAGTTATTGTGAACCCTTGTCCTAGAGTTAGGGGGTGACTTATATAGAGAGCGTCTGACCCTTGGGTTCCTCTATTAAGGGGGTGCTGCTGAATGAATACATTGATGATAATCACTACAATTGGTAACTGACGGATGTTATGATGGTAATGCTCGAGGTTGCACATCTTCTATCACTCTGGATTCTGTCGATGACCGTCTGTCTTCCCTCATCCGAGCTAAGTGCATCCATTTCCAAATGATCATGGAGCGTTCAAGTGAGCGAGGATCTGAATGTCGTCCAAGTGACCGAAGCCTTGAAGGCTTGTCCGAGTAAATCGAACGTTCCGAGGTTTTTGTTCCTGCTTTCTGGGCCCTGCTCTCTTGTATAGTGAGCTCGTTTCGTGGGCCTACCTATTATGGTTGTCCCCAACATTAGCCCCCAAATCGGTTAGGATTTCGTAGAACGAGGTTGTGGAAGACTCGATTTGGTCCGAGTGATTACAGTACCCAACAACCGTCATCAAGCTCCCGAACAGCCAAGATATTGAATATCAACGGATTCTGGTACTGGTGCTTCCCCAAAGACCAGGGATCGTCGACTGTAAAGAGAAATTTGGTGGCACTCGACCATCTCCCCGAGGAGGCTGACTAGAGATGCGAGTATGGATGTGCCAATAAAACTGAGCGGCAAGATAAGCGCATGGACTAACTCTCCGGAAAGATGCCATTCTTTACCAGGGGGAACGCCGATACAAGCCGTCTTCAGGTCCAAGTTTATGAGTTTTACGTTTTGGGTCCTAGACAAAGGACCAAATAGACCTGCAGAGGAACGTTAAACTCACCCTTACGCAATTTGGAAAGAAGTGACTTTCCACTAGTAGATGGTTGGTCGTCCGAGTGGATGTCTTTGTGCTCTCACGTTTTGACTTGCCAGTACGTCATGTCTGGCAGTTGCCTTAGCGGCATCAATGGATGATTTGAGTTTTAACTCAAACGGCAAAATTTCACGCGCACGTCCTCGCCTAATAACGGTGGGGGTCTTGGGCGCCTCGATTCCCGGCCCAGAAGCTGCCACATGTCCCACTTTCCCTATGTCGCGAAGCTGACACGAACCGTCGGATTGAAAGATCAACGGTTGAAGATAGGTTCCGCGGATTCACCCGCGGTTATAAACTGGAAAAGATGGGGTTAAAATCCGGATCCCCTTTCACTTTGCTCTCGAGCTCGTCGACATCTTCTTCCTCTCGTTCAATCGCCTTTGCCCGCCCGCTCACTGTCAGTGACAAAACCGGCAGACCTCAGGGTAGGGGCTCCCGAGCTGTGGATCTAGAATCGATGGGGAACAAAGGACGACGAACACAGTGTTTACCTAGGTTCGGGCCCTCTCCAAGAGGTAATATCCTACGTCCTGCTTGATTATATTAGATGTATAGTATGGTTTACAGAGTAAATCTACCTCGAGATCAGCATGAGCTAAACCCTAAGGCGATGATGTGGTGAATATAGCCCTACCTCTAAAGACTACAACCCTCGGCTTATATATACACCGATAGGGTTAGGGTTACCGAAAATAGATTACAATAAGGGGGAAAAGATATTGTGTCTATTCTTGACTTGGAGGACACACCATGGCTTCATAGATCTTCCATTGCTACGCGGCTTCATCAGTCCGGCCCATATTGATGGGCTAGCACCATGAGGACCCCTTAATCATGAAACTCCCCCGCTCCGCTGACGCGCGCCATGAGCGCGCCACGGAGATTCCCTCCGTTGCCGGCGCAAGGCTCCGCCCTTGCTCACTCGTCCTCGCCGCTGCCGGAGGGCGTCCGCCGCGGGCGGCCCGTCTTGGTGGCTGGCAGCAGCGGGGCTCTCTCCTTCCTCTCTGGTCGGGATCTCGGCGGCGCGGGCCACCGCTCGTGGGGGAGCTGGGTCCGCGGGCCTCCGGCGCCGAGGCGTCTTGGATCTGGCAGCTTTGGTCTTTGGGAGGCGGCGGTGCGGCGCGCGCGGCGGCGGCGGTGTTTGGTCTGGCGCGGCCGATCTGCCCCCCTGGGGGCTGCGGGCGTTGCGAGTGGCGGCGGCCACTGCTGGAGAGGGCGTCTTCCCCTTGTCGACGGGGTTTGGCGCCGGCACTCGGTGCGCCGTCTTGGCCGTGCTGGGCGGCGAGTCGGCGGCGGGCTTGGATTCGATCTGAAGTTGGCGGCTTCACCACGCTTTCCTCCTCTGCTGGCCGGTCTGCGGACTTCCTCCGGACGTCCTGCTCGGCTGGTTGGCGGAGCAATGGCGATGCAAGCTCTGGGTCGGGGGAAACCCTTGACCGGCGGTGCCGGTCACGATGTTGGTGACGCTCGCGGCGCCGTTCTCCCTCTGGTGGGCGACATCGAGACCCTCTCCTCGCCTCCACCCCATGGTCCCGGGCGAAAGCCTAAAATCTCTTGATTGGGCAGCGACGGCGCATCAGCGTCATTTTCTTCTTGAAGACGCTGCCTTGGGAGTCCAGGATGGTCAGGGAATCGGCGCGGTGGTGGTTTGCCTGTTTCTGTCGTGTCCCTGCTCGGCAATGGCGATGGGCTTCTTGGTCTTGGCCGGTGACGTGCGTGATGTATGGGTTCCTGTGAGAGGTGAGGTGGCGGGGCTCGTCCTCTCCCGGCAACATGTTGGCGATCCATCCGTGCTCGGGGTGAGCTGTTACGCCTCCTGACGGGTTGGCGTCCTTCGATCCAGGACGAGAGGGCAGGGGTGCCCTCTTCGGAGACAGCGGCGGAAGGTAGGACAACAGGGTTGGCCCTTGGGAGTTGATGGAGCGTGGCCTTCCTCCGGTGGCGAATTGCTCCCTTGTCGCAGTTGCGTCGATGGCATGATCGGAGGCCGTCGCTTGTTGTTCCGTAGTGTTTGTACCCTTGTCGATTTTGTTTTCTCTTCTTTTCCTTCTTTGTTGTGGTGATGGCTGTAATGTGTGGTTGGTGCTTTATATATAAAGCGGGGCAAAAGCCTTTTTCGGTAATCCGTAACTCCCTCAGTAGCCCCCGAACTTGACTCCAACGCTGGGGATTATCTTCTAGAATCTTCATATCATCGGTTTGCGAGACAAGTTCTCCCATTCCTCCATTAAGTTTGAAGCTGTATTAATCTCACCGGACCCTATCCGGAACCCGAACCATTGTGTTCGGACCCGGGCAGTTTCAAGATTCTGTGCTCCGAAGACGTCTCGAGATCGTGGTGGGACCATTAGAGTTTAATGCCATTCCTCGGGGCAAGAGCGTCGCGCATCTTTTTAGAAGGCGGGCGGCCCAACGCTGACTTTCCATGAGCCCATCCTTCCAGTTTCAGGGCAAGACGCCCATTTATAGATCCAAAGGCGCAGGGGACAATTTACTTCCCCCCTCTTACAAGGAACAACACCGAAGAAACTTCCCAGCACCATGGCTGACCTCCCAGGTTCATCCTCGCGTCCGCACGGACCACTCCCAAGCGATTGGTCGAGCTGTTCAATTTCACATCTCCATCTGAGGCGCTTGCAGACGCAGTGTTTCCTCCCTCCAGCAGATTTGGTTCCCGATCGTGCCGGTCTCATCTCCATCGATGGATGTGCCCTTGCCAAGAACTCCCCCGCTCCGAGTAAGGAGGAGAGGGTATGTCTCGTGCCCTTCCTTCTAAGAGGTTTGGGTTTTCCTATTCATCCCTTTTTAGGGGTCTGTTGGAGTTTTACGGGATCTAGCTCCACAACCCCACCCTGGGGTCCATATTGCACATCTCTGGCTTTGTAGCCCTGTGCAAGATATTTTTGAGGTGCGAGGCCCACTTTGACTTGTGGAGAAAGTATTTGTGTCTTGTCCCTCGCCCCCGAGAGGGATCCATATTCGAGGTGGGCGGCGCCGAAGTATGGCAGATAGCTGGGACCGGACCCCACAGAAAGATCCCGAAGGATGGACCTCGGAATGGTTTTATATGGAAGACGTTAACCTCACCGATCCAATCCGGCAAGGGTTGTCCGAATACTCGAACGACCCGCCTATAAAGTGGTTCAATTGGTAGCCGAGAGGCCCTTCCCAATAGGACAGTGAAAAGGTGCATGCGTTGGCAGCCAAGATCAGGCTGTTAACTAGCAGGAAACTGACCATGATTGAATTAATGGCCATCGCCATCACCCGCTGCATGCAACCCCTACAGCAAAGGGGCCATCATTTATGGTGCTACAAGGGGACCAACGACGTGACCCGCTACCAGCGACAAGGGCCAGACAATAAGGCGGCTCTGAACAAGATACTGGCTGATCTCTTCAAGGGCGAGGAGGCGGACTTTGCTCGAATGAGTATCCGGGAAGGTTGCTCCGGATACAATCCAGCAGACTGGGTAAGCTATGATCCATTGTCTTGAGCTCACGGATTGTCCCAAACTCTGACTGGTTGTATTTGAACAGGGTTGGAGGCATCAAGTTGCATCCGTTAATGGCCCTCCTCCTCAACCAGAGAATCATTCCCGTGACCATGATCCGGGGTTTCATGACGACCC
Source organism: Aegilops speltoides (assembly GCA_021437245.1). Lineage (NCBI taxonomy): Eukaryota > Viridiplantae > Streptophyta > Magnoliopsida > Poales > Poaceae > Aegilops > Aegilops speltoides. The sequence continues at coordinate 495,860,947 of CM038145.1, forward strand.
AGAGACGTCGATTGATTTTGAAGATGGTATGATTTATCAAGAGAGCCTTGACGGCGTCAAGGTCGCTGTGATAGCCGATCACCCCGGGGCACTTCCCTCTTCCACAGTAAGTGAAAAGAATACCTTCTCCTGAACAGGGCGCTCGTCTCGCACTATTCCCCACGTGCTGACTTCTACTCCCAAGGGTCGCCGCACCACGCGTCAGACTGTCTTGGGAGGAATGCGGACCACGCCAGCCTCGGCCCCCAACAGGAGATCAAAGCGGAAGGCCTCCACCGAAGCGGAAGCACCTGCCTCCTTGGCTCAGAGGTGACATATTTTGGATTTTGGCGAGGGTTGTTTTTAGCACCCTTTTTCTAAAGTTTGCTCAATTTTGTAGAAGGAGTATGCCTCTTTACCAATCGGAAGGTTCCCCGGGTGCGCCGAATCGCAGCTCCGTCCCAAGTCTTTGGCACAAGCCAGAGCTTCCTCCGAACACACAGCGGCCGGTGCGCCTCCAGTGGACTCCGACGATGTTTCGGTCACCAACCCCGAAGTCGAGAGCGTAATGACTCACCGCAGCCGGAGGAAGACTTTACGTCATACTGCCTTTGCCGAACAGGAATTTAGCATAGATTAAAATCGCGGGAGAAACGATTTTGCGGCAGCCTCTCCCAGTAGCTTTAGCGGCCGCCATAGTGGGTAATCGTGGCAAATAGCGAGAAAAAATTCTGGTGGAAGAGATGATTTCTAGAGGGTTTTGCTCATTGTTGTGCCATTTAGAGGGATTTGTGGAGGATTTAGCGGCAGCAGCCATAGCGTAGCGTTGAGGCTCCCGGACGGCTATAGCGCATCTATTGCGGCTATTTTGCAGGCTATTTTAATCTATGGAATTTAGTGCTTTTAATTTGGTGGATGCATACCTTGGAGCGGCCCGGACAGGTCTTGAAGGGATCGTCGGTCTTTTTGGCTCCAAAGCGCGGGTATATAACCAGAATTGCTTGAAAGCAGATCATGTTTCCTAACCAACTAGCCCCCAAGCCTTAATTTGGGCGGGACGGCTGAGTTAAGGGTGTCTAATGATATTATTTTTGTAGGACACATGAGAACAGAGCAAAAAGTTGTCCGAGGACCTTGAGGTGAGCAGGACACAGTTGGTCGGAACCAAGGCTAAACTGGATGCAGCTCGAAAAGCCAGCAGCGGGTTGTTCGGTAAGTAGAAAAAAAAACTGTTTCACGGGTATACGGTGCATTCTATGCATTAACACGGTTTTCTCCGTATAGCCGCGGAAGCTGTAAGCGAGTTGTGTAGGGAGCTAGAAGCTGGAAAATGAGTGCTGACGCGAAGTCAGGAGGAGAAGAATGAGCTCAAGACAGAGAATCAGCCAAAGGTCGAGGAAATTAAGAGTTCGAAAACTCAGCTGGCACAAGCTTTGGAGGAAAACCAGTTGCTGAAAGGTGGCATATTTTGGCGAGTACTGATCTTACAATTTCGTTTGCAAGTATCATTGATGTGTTAATGATGATGTGCGACACCTGCTTGTTAGGTCTTCTGACTGGGTGGCCCGAGGAAGAAGCAAGTACTTATGACATGAACCCTTTAAAGGAGCTGTCGAAGACTTACGAGAGGGCCCGGAAAGCCATGAAGAGCATGGCGAAGGCATTATGGCCCTTAGATGTGCCGCCAAAAGGTATGGCAGAACTGGCTAGTCTCTTTAAGGAAGCTCGGCGAAGGTTTGAATTATGGAAGATTTCGTCATGTCGAGAAGGAGCACGTGAGGCACAGGCTATGGTAAAGACCCGCTTCACCAAGCTAGACTAGGAGCATATAGCCTGGGTTGGTCCCGTGGACCCTGACAACCAAGAGATACCTCTAAGCTTGGTGTATGATGATGTGATGACAACTGCTTGCTACTCTCAGAAGGATTGTGCTTTAGGGAAGTTGATAGACAATGTCGATCTAGAGTAGTTTTGTCAATTCTACGTATCTATGTACTTTACGTTGACTGAGCTCAATCCGCGTTCTTATTTCTTTATTTTAAGGAATGTTGTCTTAACCGGTTATCGACTTTTACTTCCCCGATCAGTGATCGAGAAGTGTTCCGTACTATGTGCCTTGGGAAACAAGGCAATACTTCGGGAACCAGGTAATCCGGCCATTTGGCTTGAATGGATGACACATGTGCGGAGAGTTATGTTATATTATTTGGACGTAAGAAGCATCTTTCGATGAAAATAATTCCTCCAAGGGTTCCTTTCTTCGGAAAAAATTATATTCCGGATACGTAGGATCAACGGAAACCAATGGCTGCGGAAAAGCCCTGGTGAGAAGCGCGAGGCTTAATTCATTTCCCTTAGGCTTCACCCGTCTAAGGTACGGTCCTGGATGACCCGGTCTTAACAATCACAGAGGTGCTCCCTTTACTCCCTAGCCGAACAATCAGGAATGTAGGGCTAAACACAGGAGCCAGACAACCAAGCTTGGCAAAGATCTTATGTCAAATAAGTGCACGTGTTGGCTTAACATGTGTGAGAAGGATGCAATCGGTATGAATGCGGTTTATACGTTATTCGGCTCTTCAAAGGGAGCCCCTAGGAGAAGCTGGGTGTTACATTCAATGATGTATATAATACGAGCTTGGTATGGTTCGATTTAACCAAACTCTCACCATGTTGAAAAGAAAGAAAGGAAAATAAAAAGAGGAAAAAGGTAGGGATGTATGTCGAACTCAGGCGTAAAAACACCGCAGCCAGGCTGCGTTTCACGGGTTCGGCTCGAGGCAGTCATCGGACGGACGGCGAAGGCGGTATGCTCCTCCTATGAGTACTTCATCGATGATGTACGGTCCCTCCCATTTGGGTGATAATTTGTTCTTCTATATTTTGGGGAGTCGGAGGACCAGGTCTCCCATGTTGTATGTCTTTGCCCTGACTTCACGGTTGTGGTAACATCGTGCTTGTTGTTGATAGAACGCGGATCGAGCTCGAGCTATATATATCCCGTTCTTCTTCCAGAGCATCCAGATTATCCCGCCAATCCAGCTCGGCTCCCTTTTCTTCGTACATGCGCACTCTAGGCGTGTCATGGATAAGGTCGCATGGGAGGACAGCTTTCGCACTGTACACCATAAAAATGGTGTGTATCCGGTTAGGAGTAGTGCGCAGCCCCCATAATACAGAATCGAGTTCCTCGACCCAGTGGCAATCTGATTGTTTATGGGATCGGACTAGGCGGGGCTTAATGCCGCTCATAATGAGCATGTTGGCTCGTTCGACCTGTTTGTTGGTTTGTGGGTGGTACACCGAGGCGTAATCGAGCTTAATGCCCATTATGCCGCACCAGTCTTTAACTTCCTGGGTGGTGAAGTTGGTACCATTATCGTGGGGGACACCATAATAGTGTACGATGTCGGATAAGAAGTCAACGACCGGTCGAGATTCTGCCGAGGTGACGGGCCTTGCCTCGATCCACTTGGTGAATTTATCGACCATGACCAATAGGTACTTCTTTTTGTTCGTCCCCCCTTTGAGTGGCCCGACTATGTCGAGACCCCAGACCGCGAAGGGCCAAGTTATCGGTATCGTCCGAAGAGCTGTGGGGGGCATGTGGCTTTGATTTGCGAACGGCTGGCATCCGACGCAATGTTGGACTAATGTCCAGGCATCTTCGTGGGCGGTAGGCCAGAAGAAACCTGCTCGGAAAGACTTGCTGACCAAGGCCCGAGTTTCTGCGTGGTGTTCGCCCATGCCGGCGTGTACCTCTGCCAATAGTTGCTGCCCCTCTTCTTTGAAGATGCACCTTTGCAATACTCCTATGGTACTCTTCTTATAGAGTTCACCCTCATGGACCTTGTATGCCTTAGAGTGCGAAACTATACGTCGTGCTTCGGTTTGATCCTTCGGAAGTTGATGTTGTGTGAGGTACGCTAGCAGGGGCTTTGTCCAGGGTGGGATTACTGCCATGACTTCATGAGCGGAAGGCGTTTCCTCGAGTGCGGAGACGCCGATGACATGATCGTCCTTTTCATTTTTGGGCGAGACATTGTGAGCGGGCTCATTGGATGGTGCACCGGTGATGTCGTCCTGCCACACCATGGAGGGTTTAAAGAGCCGCTCGAGGAAGATGTTTTAGGGAACCGAGTCGCGCTTGGTGCCCATGGGGGCGAGGACGTCTGCTACTTGATTGTTGTCTCTAGCGACATGGTGAAATTCTAGGCCCTTGAATCAGGCCGATATCCGGAGGACCACATTTATGTATGCCGCCATCTTGGGGTCCTTGGCGCCGAATTCGCAGTTGACTTGAGAGGTCGCTAGGTTGGAATCTCCTCTTACCTCAAGGTGTTGCACACCCATTGATGTGGCAATACTAAGACCATGTAGCAGTGCTTCGTACTCGGCTGCGTTGTTGGATTCCGTGTACATTATTTGGAGGACATACCGAACAGTGTTGCCTGTAGGGGAGATTAGGATGACCCCAGCCCCCAGTCCATCTAACATTTCTGAGCCGTCGAAATACATTGTCCAATGTGAATATGTATTGTACTCCTAGGGTACTTTGGCCTCGGTACATTCGACTATGAAGTCGGCCAGCACTTGAGATTTAATGGCTTGGCATCGATTGTATGTTATCTCGAAGGGGAGGAGCTCGATGGCCCATTTGGCGATGCGACCCATGGCATCCCTTTTATTGATTATATCATTCGAGGGGACCTCTTATGCCACTGTGACCCATCATTCTTGAAAGTAGTGTCGTAGCTTTCGGGACGCCATAAAAATCATGTAGGCTATCTTTTGATAGTGTGGGTATTGTAATTTGCATGGCGTAAGTACCTCAGACACATAATAGACCAGCTTCTAGAATTGGAACTTGTGGCCCTCAGACTCCCACTCAATGACGAGCACCGCGTTGACCACCTGATTGGTGGTTGATATGTATAGTAGCATGGGCTCGCCAACGTTGGGTGTGGCCAGGATAGGGTTGCCAGCGAGAAGTGTTTTAATCTCCTCGAGAGCCGCAGTTGCTTCATCTGTCCACTGGAAGTTCTTGGTCTTTTTGAGCAGCTTGTAGAGTGGCAATGCCTTTTCTCCGAGGTGGGATATGAAGCGGCTCAAGGCTGCCACGCATCCTGCTAGCTTCTGGATATGTTTGAGTTTTGTTGGTATTGCAAGCTGAGACAACGCTCTAGTTTTAGCCGGATTGGCCTCGATTCCTCTATGGGAAACGATGAATCCGAGTAGCTTTCCGGTAGGGACCCCGAAGACGCATTTCTCCGGGTTGAGCCGTATGTCGTAAGCCCACAGGTTGTCAAAAGTTTGGCGTAGATCGTCTACCAGTTGGTCTATGTGCTTGGTTTTGACAATCACGCCATCCACGTATGCATGCCTCGACCGTTCTGCCAATTTGGTTTTCGAGGCATGTTTGAATCATGCGCTGGTATGTGGCTCCTGCGTTTTTTAGGACGAACGGCATGGTGTTGAAGCCGAAAGGCCCGTAAGGGGTGATGAATGTGGTTGCTGCCTGGTCGGACTTCTTCATCTTAATCTGGTGGTATCCGGAGTATGCGTCAAGGAAGCATAACGAGTCATGTTCGGTGGTGGTGTCGATGATCTGGTCTATTCTTGGTAGAGGGAAAGGATCCTTAGGGAAGGCCATGTTAAGGTCTTTAAAGTCGACACAGAGCCGCCAGGACTTATCCTTCTTGGGTACCATAACCAAATTTGCTAACCATTTGGGGTGCTTGATCCCGCGGATGAATCCGGCCTCTAGTAGTTTCGCGAGCTCTTCGCCCATGGCTTGCTCGTTTGGGTTTGGAAAATCGGCGTAGAGTTTGTTTCACTAGCTTGAAGCCTTTTAAAATGTTGAGGTTGTGCTCTGCTAGCCCGCGTGGGATTCCTGGCATATCTGAGGGGTGCCAGGTGAATATTTCCCAGTTTTCACGCAGGAATGTCCTTAGCGCCTCGTCGACTGCGGGGTCCAGCTATGCACCTATGCATGCCGTTTTATTAGGGTCTGTTGGGTGCACTTGAATTTTTACTATTTCATCTACTGGCTTAAATGATGTGGATTTTGGTCTTTTATCGAGGACCACATCATCCCTGTCGACTGTAGTGCGTAGCACCGTCAACTCTTCGGTCGCGAGGGCTTTCGATAGTGCCTCTAGGGCGAGGGATGCCATCTTGTTTTCGGCTCGCAAGGCTTTGCTCAGGTCGCTTTTAAGTGAGATTACCCTGTTGGGCCCTGGCATCTTGAGTTTCATATACCCGTAATGTGGTATGGCCTGAAATCTTGAGAATGCCTCACGTCCTAGAAGGTTGTGGTATCGCTACGGAAGGGAACAGTGTGAAATAGCAAGGGTTCGGATATGTAGTTATCAGGTGTGCCGAACACAACGTCTAGGGTTACGCGTCCCGAGCAGTGTGCCTCCCTACCGGATATTATACCTCGGAATGTGGTATGACTGCGTCCGATGCGAGACCTATTGAACTGCATCTTGTCGAGAGTATCCTCATAAATGAGGTATAGGCCACTGCCTCCGTCCATCAGCACTTTGGTCAACCGGAAACCATCGACAATGGGGTCGAGGACCAGTGTAGCTGGTGTGTGGTTGTTACGGGGGATTGGCTCGTCCTTGTCGTCGAAGGTGATAAGCGTGTCTGCCCATGGCTGTGCGGCTGTCACTTGATATATCTGGCTGAGCTATCGAAGAGCCTTTGTCCTTTTATTGTTTGAGACGAATGTCTCGTATACCGTAAGGACATTGTGGTCCTGTAGTGAAGCCGCAGACTGCTTATCTGGGGGTGTAAGGCCCAAGATTGGCTCGCCATATTTGGCCACTTGTCTTACCACCCAACAAGCTCGAAGTCTGTGGGTTGGATTCGCGTCTAGCAAGACCGAGTGTATTGGGCATGGTTTATCCAGCAACTCGTCTAGCACTGATCTAGGCCTAGTTTTCTTTTCGTTAGGGTCACGCTCCGGTGACCGATTTGTGTAAGCCCGTTTAAAGCGAGACTTTCTGTGATGCGCAGCGGGCGGTGGCCCCATGTTCATCTGTCGCGCCCTCCATGTGTTCTCCATGGCGCAATACTTGCGCACCATGTCTGGTAGTTTGGTGAAGTTTTGAATTCGGCGAGGAGTGAGGGCGTTCACGAGGCCCTCGTCCTTGCAGTTGAACTGGAAGGCTTTAATTATCTCTTTGTCACAACAAGGCACCATCCTGTTCTTCACAAGGAGAAACCTAGCCCAATAATGATGGACTATCTCGTTTGGCAGCTGTTTGACATACATGAGATCCCATATGTCCGGGTTCCCCGAATCCGGGGAGTATTCAGTATGGTGGGTTGGTGGGAAAAATTTGAGGATTGCCTCCTGTATCGGACCCGGACTGTCCTTAATGGGTGGTTGAGTCATGTCTGGCTCTGATCATGCAGGGCTTGGATCCGTACTGGTATGCCGCTGGATCGACTCAAGGCCGGATCTTGCATTGGGGATCAAGTCCGGACGTACATCTGGGCCGGTGTCTGACTCTGAGTTGGAGACTCGAGTGTACACCATTTTTAGATAGTAAGGCCGTGGACCCTCCTGGGCCTCTTCGACGGTGGCGACGAGGTGCGTGACCGGAGGGGTGTTGATTTCTCGGTTGTTGGGTTTAAGCCCGATCCGATAATAGGGCATGGGCCTGATAACGAAAATTCCCATTACGCGGAATAGACTTACCAAGTGGTTTATCGGATGGGCACATGGGGGTGCCGGACACTCCAGCGACTCAATGGGAGATGTTGTGTGCAGTCTATCGAAGTCGGGCTTCAAGGCCAGACTCTGAGCGATACCTGATTATTGTGAGTCAGCTGGTCCCGGGGTCGTCGCCCCTGAACCCGTGAGGAGATTACCAGGGGCGGGGAAGCCATCGGCGTGGGTGAGCCATCAATTCTTCTTGTGACCCAATCAGCGGAACTCTCTATGAAAGCACTAATGTCGGTGTCAGAACCGACAGACCTCGGGGTAGGGGGTCCCGAGTTGTGGATCTAAGATCGATGGGGAACAAGGAATGATGAACACAGTGTTTACCCAGGTTCGGGCCCTCTCGAAGAGGCAATACCGTACGTACTGCTTGATTATATTAGATGTATAGTATGGTTTACAGAGTAGATCTGCCTCGAGATCAACATGAGCTAAACCCTAAGGTGATGAGGTGATGAATGTAGCCCTATCTCTTAAGACTACGACCCTCGGCTTATATAGACACCAATAGGGTTAGGGTTACTGGAGATAGATTACAATAAGGGGGGAAGATATCCTATCTATTCTTGACTTGGAGGACACATCACGGCTTCATAGATCTTCTGTTGCTATGCGGCTTCATCAGTCCGGACCATCAATATGGGCCGGCGCCTTGAGGACCCCTTAATCCGTAACTCCCTCACTCACCATGGGCGAGGACAAGACCTCGGCGCTGGAGAAGAAGAAACGAGTGAGGAAGAGCTCATCTGCCAGTTTCACGCCGCCACCCAGCTGGAATCAGGGGGATTGGCTCCCCTCGGGAGTGACGGAGAAGGAAGTTCTCGACCTTGTCGCCAACGCCTCATTCCAAAGCGCAGATGGTGGCTCCAAAAGTCTGGAGAATTTGAGCCCGCGCCCACCCCAACAAACGGATACTCCTCAGTTCCCATATAGATAGAGGCTTTTCCATGCCCCCCATTAATTTTTCCGTGGGCTCTTGAACCATTTCGGAGCTCAACTCCACCATCTTCCTCCCAATGCCATGGTGTATCTGTCTTTCATACATTTCTCATTGCGAGAATTTCATCGGGTGTCAGCCACATTGCGGCCTTTTTAAGCACATCTTCTCTTGCCGCCCTCAAAACATCAAGAGTTCCTCTTCCAGAGTAGCAGTAAGATGAAGATTGTTCATTTGTGTGATGGGCTAGGTGTTCAAGTCAAGAATGCCAGTACGTTCCCCACCACAATGTTCCCTAATACTATCAAGTTTTGGCAAAGCACTTGGTTTTATTGCAAAGATATCCCTGCTGGCAATTCTTCACTCGGCTTCCCAGTCTATACGTCCGAGAGAATTGAACCTCACCCACCGAATTCCCTTAGAGTCTCCAATGCAGAGAAAACCTAGTAGAAAACCTGATGTCTGGCTGGTCGGGAGGAAGAGAGCTGGTCTGGAAAGAATCGATCTATTGGAAGCTTTTATAAGTAGACGCATCCTCGTTTTGTTGGTGTACTTATCACCGCGAAGGGCGTGTGATTTGATGTCTCATGGCCACACCGCCACCACGGCCTGAGCTCTACCTCTCGCACGTAGGCACATCGCCACTATTTCTTTTCCTAGGTGCCCACAGGGTGAGATGGAGGGGTCAGCAGGCGCCGTGCGGCTCCCGCATATTGACATGTCAATTGAGTTTTAGCCTAAAGAACTGCCGAATCTAGCTGCATAGTATGCATAGTAGTTAGAAAGAAAGAAAAGATTTAGTATTAAGAGGAGATGAGAAGTATGCCCAAAAGGATAAAAATAATTGATGGCAGTCTAATGTGCATTGCACGTGAATGCTTACTAGTGGATGCAAAAAGAGAAAGAAAATAAAAGGTAAGAAGAGATCTCCAACAAACAAACTATGCAAGATCATTTCTTTGGTGCCAAGGTGCGTGCCCGTGATTTGGTTGGATCTTGTAGAATGCTAAGATGGGATTTGTACATCTTGTATAGCAAGTTAAGTTACCGTTACAGCGTATCAAAACGGAGGAAAGAGAGTTGCCTCGTTTCGACGTCAGAATGATGCTGGACGGCTCGTCAATTATGAAGAATAAAATCATTACTGATGATGAAAACTTAGAGCAAGAGATAAGTTAACGTTGCATCTGAATAGAAAACCACTCAAGCCAGCAGAACGAGATTTTATGATAAGTATATAAAATTGCGCATCATCATAAGATGAAAACCACATATATATAAACTCAAGCCAGCAGCATGGCATTTTTCTTTTTCCGAACACACGTCCATTCATTCAAGGCTTTGATAAATATTTGGGTGAAGGCTACAACAATCAGTAGCCTCCTTACACAAGACCGCCACCAAACGGAAGCAATCAAAATCACCACACATGTTTGCTTTTTATTAAGACTGACACGCACGAACTAAACTTAACTCATCCCTAATAACATAAAAACAGAGCTAAACTCTCCTAAGATTCAACCCGGACGGACGTCGCAACACCGAGACGAGCTAGTTAGTGCCCTTGCTGATGAGCTCGAGGGCAGTGGCGGTGGTGGGCAGTGCCGGGATGGCTCCCTTCTTGGTGGTGCAGATGGCCCCGCAAGCGTTGGAGAACTGGAGCACCTCCCTCAGCTTGGCCTCGTTCTGACCAATCAGAAAGAAAACAACATCATTAACAACTACTCACAAGTCATAATGGAATCGAATTCATCAATCAGCTGATAATAATTTAGTTCCTGCTTACGTAGAAGATGGAGTCGTCCTTGGCGACGTTGAGGAGGAGGGATCCAACAAAGGCATCGCCGGCGCCGGTGGTGTCGACGGTGTTAACGGAGTACCCTGGCAAGGAGCCCTTGAAGTCCTTGGTGAAGTACCTACATCCCTTCTCGCCGTCGGTGACGACGAGCAGCTTGAGGCCGTCGAACCAGAGCGTGAGGACGTTCTTCTCGTCATGGGCGTCGCCCTGGGTGAGGAAGGTTACCTCCTCGTCACTCACCTTGATGAAGTCGGCCTCCTTCCAGATGCTCATGATGCCGTCGCGTGCGGCCTGGGCAGAGGGCCAGAGCGGGAGGCGCACGTTGGGGTCGTAGGAGCAGAGGATGCCGGCAGACTTGGCGGCACGCATGGCGGCGACGTGGGCGGAGCGGCAGGGCTCGGTGATGAGCGAGATGGAGCCGTAGTGGAAGATGCGCGCGCGGCGGATGAGGTCCAGGTTGAGCTCGGCTTCGGTGAGGAGCATGTCGGCCGACGGGTTGCGGTAGAACATGAATTCGCGCTCTCCGTTTGACTTGAGGGTGACGAAGGCTAGGGCGGTGCGCACGTGCTGGTCGAAGAGGCAACCCTCAGCGTTCACCCCGTTTTGCTTGAGGATCTCCACCAGCATGTGGCCGAACTCGTCATCGCCAAACTGCAAAAGAAACCATCATCCTTCGATTAGAATTTCAGATGCCAAACGGGGATGGGCGACACCCACCTATGGCGGCGGCACCAGCCTTCTGGCAGATCAGATCCAGACGAGAGCGGCCAGATGGTAAAAGGATAGGGAGAATAATCGTATGTTACAAGGGACGGCGATTGATTCGTGCTTACCTTGCCGACAAAGGCGGAGGAGCCGCCGAGCTTGGAGATGGCACATGCGACGTTGGCAGGCGCGCCTCCGGGCGCCTTGACGAAGCCTCCGGACTCGGCAAGCGAGACGCCGGCCACGTCCGGCACGAAGTCGATCAGCATCTCACCGAAGGAGACCACAAGGCTGGACGCCGTTGCGGCAGCCGCCGGAGCAACAGTATCACCGAGAGGTGCCATCGGAACTGGTGCGGAAGGAATAGATCAAACTCAGGAGGATAGGTGCTGTTGGGTGGATTGGAAGTTGGGAGTCGAGAGGAGGACGGGCTTATAAAGGGTTGCGAGCAAGGTTTTGGCTTGCCGTAGGGGCCGATTATTATCGTCGTGCTAGTAGTTATCTTATCCTAGTCCGGTTACAATCCACTAGTAATCGGTTCCGTTTTGGATAACTCCTCTCTTGTTTTTCTTTTGCAAATAAGGGTTTGGACAAGGGCGACGCTAGGCGCCGGTGCGCCGGCCCAAACGGTTCGGCCGGTCCAGGCCCAGCCGTCCGATGCGTTTTGCATGGGCCGTTAGATCTGCGCGCATATACGGACTGAAGCAACCGTTGCAGCAAAAAAAAGCAGTTTTGTTGCGACCGTGTACGAACAGCCACAGCAAGGAAAACAGGGAGCTGGATCCCCCGCGACTGCCCGTCCCCGATCCGCGGCGGCGGCGGCTAGATCCGCCTGTTATTCGTTCCCCACGGCCGAATCACGTCGACGAGGGGCTCCCCCACCTATCAAGCCGCCTTGGGATTGCTTCAATCATGTCTTACATACGTCATGACCTCCTTGCCGCCATGGATTTGGGCTCGAGTTCCGTTACAGCCGGTCGAGGTTGCAGCTCGCCGCGAGCCCGTAGCAGCTCGCCGGCGACCGGTTGCAGCATCCGCCCCTGCCTTCCGTGCTGGATCTCGACGCCAGAATTCACGGAAAGCCGTGCTGGGTCGCAGCTCGGCCGTGATGGACGTAGCAAAACATTATGCCGGTTGTAGCAAACAACGATGCTAGTTGTAGCAAAACCGCGACGCCGGCTGTGTGTTGTAGCAAAACGTGACGCTAGTTGTAGCAAAATGCTATGCCAGTTGTAGCAAAAATCTATGCCGGTTGAAGCATGTAGCAAAACTGCAGCATTTTATCATCTTCTTCCACCTCCAGCCGTCACTGGTTGAAGCTTTCTTATTTTCATAGTGTCTACTTAGCTTTCTCTCTCAATGGTTGGAGCTTTTTCCAACAACCGTTGAAGCTTTTCTACCAAAAGTTGTAGCTATTTTCTTTTTAGCAGCACTTGGAGCAAATAGCGCCACCGGTTGTAGCAAAAAAATGAGCTAGTTGTAGCAAAAAATCAGCTGTGTTCCCAACTCGCTTATTATTTGCAGCAAAAAATAATAGTGGTTCCAGCTCTGGATTTGGCCGGTTGAAGCAAAACAAAATGCTAGTTCCAGCATCGTTATCCGCTCGCTGGCATCGCTACCTTCACCAATGGTCATCCATGGAGACTCGTCGGCACGTCTTGGCACGGCGCCCCTGGCACGGTCCCAGCATCTCCGTCGCGGAGCCTCCGGCATGGTCCAAGCACCTCCGTTACGGGAGAGTTTGTGCATCGTGGTGAGGAGATTGAAAAAAAATCACGCGGTGGAGCCCCTTGCAGGAGCGCTTCTGGAGATAGGAGGCGATGCACTGTAGCAAATGAGTGGACCACGTTTGTTTTCGGAGGAGATAAGATAGGAGGGGTGGTGGGCCTAAAAAAAATCCCAAATCGCGTCTCCCTGGTCGTTCGATCCAGCTGGATCGCGTGGCCCGCGTGCGACCGGTGGAAGAGTCGGCCGGTGCGCCGGGTGTAAACACTTCCCTTTGGATAATTATGGCAGCGATGAGTAACTGTTCGGTTCAAGAAGGATTTTTCTTGACTATATAATTTTTACTACGTCCTTTAGACTCGCCGACCAATATGATATTACCTTGCTCATCTAACGATTGAATTCCATCTTTATGGAGTCCTCGGCGACTCTGTTGTTGAGCACAACATTTTTATCTTCACATGTATCTTGCATTCTTGCAATTCGGCACATGTTTTGAAGCTTACTTCCATAGTTCATTTTCTAAACCCTTGTTTGTTTGGACTTCTGCTTTTGCTTTTGCAGCTTTTTCACTTTGGTCAAAAAGCCACAAAAGCTCCTAAATAGGTGCTTTTGGAGCTTTTATGGCTTTTGGAGCTAAATATTGTTATATTGGTTCATCAAAAGCCATAAAAGCCCTAAAAGCACCTATTTAGGAGCTTTTATGGTTTTTTTGGCTAAAATGGAAAAGCTGCAAAAGCAGAAGCAAAAGCCCAAACCATGGTTTTGGGACCGCCCTAGAAAAACGGATACCGGGCGGTTACCGCGTTTCTCGCCGCCCCACGAGAAATACCTATCCCGAGCAAAAAATACCGAAAATTTTGAATTATTTGAATTTGAACGCTCAAGGTCCATTAAATTAGCTTTGCTTCTCATTTGAGATATCTCCCTTACTGTGGTAACCATCTGTTATGCGCCTCGTCAGGTACCTGGTTCGAGTCCTCTTTCCGCACTTTTTTCTGTTCTATTTGTTATTTTTCAGAATAGGCAGTAAAAAACATGAAAAACTGACGGCCCAAAAATCGAACTCGCGAACTCAACAAAGGTCAGCACACGTAGCTGAGGTACCGTTGAGCTAATACCTCTTTTCTAATTGACAACAGTTCAAAGTATTATTATATCTAAGTTAAAATTGTTTGAATTCAAAATTCAACTGTAAATTTCGTCCGAAATTTGTTCGGTATTTCTGGGTAACCGTGGTTACCGGAAATATTGCCCACCCACGAGAAAATTAGCCTATTTGGGATCCAAAACCTTGGCCCAAACAGACAGGGCCTAAGAATGTAGCAACATTTTCTCATCGAAATATGTTGCAAACTTTCTTCTTCTTTATCGGTAAACTTTCAATCTATTTATCTTCAATCATGGCAATACAACGAACACAAGAAATAATAAAATTACATTTAGATTCGTAGACCACCTAGCGACGACTACAAGCACTGAAGCACGCCGAAGGCGCGCCACCGTTATCGCCTCTCCCTTGCCGGAGCCGGGCACAACTTGTTGCAGTAGATAGTCGGGAAGTCGTCGTGCTAAGGCCCATAGGACCAACGCATCAGAACAACCGCCGCTGATGAAGAGAAGTTTAGATCGGAAGGATATAACCTGAAGACACATGAAGAAAGATGAACAAAGACCGGGTCCGAGCGGATCCACCCAAGACAATGACCGACCAAATCCCGCGAGATCCGCCAGAGACACACGTCCACACGTCTCCAACGATGCTAGACGCACCACCGAGACGAGGGCTAGGTGGGTAGAACCTTACTCCATCTTCAAGAAGCCGCCACCGTCTCTTTTTTCTGAGCAGGACACAAAGTCTAACAAAACTTGAAGAAGTACCTAAGAACGGAACCCTCCCACCGGCAAGGGCTAGGATCCACCGCACACCCATGGACCTAAGGCCACAGGAGACATGGCAGATCGCCGACGCCGCCGACGGGAGGCAGAAACCCTGGCCGCCTTTTCTTGAATTGCAACTTTCTTTTTGGACAAGCTGAATCTGAAGTTTCATATCCCTAATTAGATTTGAATTTCAAGCGGACATGATAGTTGAAATATTTCCTCAAGTATTATAATACTGGTATGGGCTCCGCCCAAGGTCAAATTTTCCCCTTGGTTGGCCATCCAAGATAGAATTCAGACCGCTGGCGGATAGGGCAAGCATGGTTGTCCTAATTGTGGTCTTTGCCGTCTATGCAAACAGGTGCATGAAGCCAGCCCTAGCCTTTTCTACAAAATGCCGCTTCACCATTCGCCACTGGAATTTGGTGAATGATTGGCTACACTTGCTGAGCTTTGACATTTCTGACTGGTACCTTGAGAGATCCGTCAATGACTCATGGGTCAAGCGGTCAAATAACAACACGCCCAACATGAAGGCCATGTCATCTCTTACCATGCTCATGAGTTGGACTATTTGTAACGAGCGGAACACCCGTGTCTTCCATCACAAAAGTGCACCGACGTTAGTATTGCTCAACAACATCAAGACCGAGGCCAAGCTTTGGACTGCCACAAGAGGGAACCATTGTAGCGGGAGAGTGATTCACTTTGTACCCGGGTCCTGTAACACATTACTCTATTCTCTTATTAAATAACTAGCTGGGTGACCCGCGCATTTGCGCGGCTAGATTAGCTATATATCATAAAATTTATGTTTTACTTTATATTTATATTTAGAACCTTAAAATGCTGATTGGCTAGTACATCCAAACTTTAAAATATAGAAAATCATGTGTGCATATTTCCATTGCAAATTTCAATATAAATAGGTGCACAATTCGAATTTACTAAATGATGTTTATAAGTTTCTTCTAAGAAACCTCATGTGTAACAAAGACAATTGTTAAGTTGTAATATTGTAACTTCCTTACCTCTTTTTACCTTCCTTTTCAGTTGCCTCTTATCCCATATATTTTTTTCATCATATATGTTGTACATAACTAAACTGGTTCGACGAATTTCGATGGAATTTTTTATCTCATGTGTTATTACCTTTACATATATTATTTAAACAATAGTTGTTTATGGCATTCATATAGAGTAAGAATAAATATCAGAGTGCTATATTATTTTGAGAAACTAAACTGTTTTTGTACTTTCAACTGAGTAAAAGTAAAAAAAAATCAAAATTTGTGTAGAAAATATAATTGTATTATTAAATTTAACTAACCATTTTTGTATAAGTTAATTCTGAAATTTAACCACTTAAGGGCTTCATGTAGAGTATGTACAAATAAAATTTCTAATGCCATATATTTATCGGTGTGTATTTATGAAATAGTAGATGAGGTGTTTCGCTCGCTTGCTTGTTATATATACGTTGTCTTTTTTTTATTCTACGGTGTAACATAGTTTTTTTTTCATCGTATATATTGTACATAACTAAACTGGTTCGACAAATTCCGATGGAATGTTTTATCTCACGTGTTATATAGGTTGACTTGAGCCTTGAGATTTCAGGTTTTGATCTTGTAAGAAGTCTGAATGTCAAATCGTTGCATCTCTTTCTCTCTTTCACCGACAGATATAGTCATATCATGCATGCATGTCTACACTATGGTTGTAGGGTTAGCTAATTCGCATGCATGCACGCAAATGCATGTCTAGTTGCTTATGACATTCATATAGAGTAAGAATAAATATCAGAGTGCTAATTTATTTTGATAAATTAAACTGTTTTGTTACTTTCAACTGAGTAAGAGTAAAACAACAAAATTTGTGTAGAAAGTATAATTGTATTATTAAATTCAACTTTTAATTTTTGTATACGTTAATTCTGAAATTCAACCACTTACGGGCTTCATGTAGAGAATGTACAAATAAAATTGCTAATGCCATGTATTTATCCGTGTATATTTATCGAATAGTAGATGAGGTGTTTCGCTCGCTTGCTTGTTATATATGCGTTGTGTTTTTATTCTCTGGTGTAACATAGCTTATTTTTCATCATATATGTTGTACGTAACTAAACTGGTTCGACGAATTCCGATGGAATTTTTTATCTCATGTGTTATTACCTTTACATATATTATTTAAACAATAGTTGTTTATGGCATTCATATAGAGTAAGAATAAATATCAGAGTGCTATAATATTTTGAGAAACTAAACTGTTTTTGTACTTTCAACTGAGTAAGAGTAAAAAAATCAAAATTTGTGTAGAAAATATAATTGTATTATTAAATTTAACTAACCATTTTTGTATAAGTTAATTCTGAAATTTAACCACTTAAGGGCTTCATGTAGAGAATGTACAAATAAAATTTCTAATGCTATGTATTTATCGTGTATATTTATGAAATAGTACATGAGGTGTTTCGCTCGCTTGCTTGTTATATATACGTTGTCTTTTTTTATTCTACGGTGTAACATAGTTTTTTTTTCATCGTATATGTTGTACATAACTAAACTGGTTCGACAAATTCCGATGGAATGTTTTATCTCACGTGTTATATAGGTTGACTTGAGCCTTGAGATTTCAGGTTTTGATCTTGTAAGAAGTCTGAATGTCAAATCGTTGCATCTCTTTCTCTCTTTCACCGACAGATATAGTCATATCATGCATGCATGTCTACACTATGGTTGTAGGGTTAGCTAATTCGCCTGCATGCACGCAAATGCATGTCTAGTTGCTTATGACATTCATATAGAGTAAGAATAAATATCAGAGTGCTAATTTATTTTGATATTAAACTGTTTTGTTACTTTGAACTTAGTAAGATTAAAAAAACAAAATTTGTGTAGAAAATATAATTGTATTATTAAATTCAACTTTTAATTTTTGTATAAGTTAATTCTGAAATTCAACCACTTATGGGCTTCATGTAGAGAATGTACAAATAAAATTGCTAATGCCATGTATTTATCGGTGTATATTTATCGAATAGTAGATGAGATGGTTCGCTCGCTTGCTTGTTATATATGCGTTGTGTTTTTATTCTATGGTGTAACATAGTTTTTTTTTTCATCATATATGTTGTACATAACTAAACTGGTTCGACGAATTCCGATGGAATTTTTTATCTCATGTGTTATATGGGTTGACTTGAGCCTTGAAATTTCAGGTTTTGGTCTTGTAAAAGGTCTGATAGGCAAATCGTTGCATCTCTTTCTCTTTTTCACTGACAGATATGGCCATATCGTGCATGTCTATACTCTAGTTATAGGCAAGGCTAGCTAATACGCATGCATGCATGCAGATGCATGTCTAGTTGCAAGCGTATTTGTTTGCGTCTCTAATTGCCTCACGTCCGAGTCTTCTATTCTTGTAAGCTCGATTGATTTTTGCCCTCTTCGTGTCATGTACAAACACGTATAGACTTCCTATCCCACACAACTCCTTTGGTCTCCTTGTCCTATACGTAGTTCTGCTTTGCACTTTTTCATCGGAATATATATACGTGAGTTCTAAAAAAGTTGTACGTGACAGATTCCTATGTTCCAAAAAGGAATATACAAATATTTGTACGTAACGTTCACATCTTTAAATCTTAGTCGTTAATCTAAAAAAATAATGGTTGAGATAATTTAATCTATGTGGACGCACGTAATGGCTTGTTTGACTCTTGTCTTAAGTATATATATAATAGATAGATAGATAGATATACGAGGCAAATCTTTTTCCTCTGTTTCAAAAATAAAATAAAATAAATACTAGTCTTTATGTAACCCGTAAAGTGATATGTCGTGGCCAACACACTATTGGTAGACATATTGTTATATCATATTGTTTCGACAAGAATAACCACTACACTGCGAGTATCACTACAAGGAGAAAGCTTATAGATAGAAATTCAGTAGTAGCGCAGGTTACTTGGCCACCGCTACTGCTACTTAGTCGTAGCGCTGGGTGCCAACAAGCGCTATAGATACCAAAGTAGCAATAGCGCTAGTTTTCCTTGGCAGCGCTATTGTGAAGTTGTCCCATCACCACCGGCAGGGGATACACGTGGTAGTAGCGGTTGGCAAGAACCAGCGCTACTACTAGAGACATAGCAGTAGCGCTGGTGGCTACCCACCGCTACCGCTAAGTCTGCACGGTGCCAGCAGGTGGGCCCAGCTTAGCAATAGCGCTGGGCCACCAGCCAGCGCTACTGCTAATGCTACCTTACCCTCCCCGGCCGTCCTGATCACTCCCTTCCCACAATCTCACCGTCTAACCCCCACTCCTGCCATCGCCCGCTGCCGCCGTTGCCCGATATGTCTCCCTCCCACTCTCTACTTCCATCCCTCCCTCCCTCCCTTCGACCCTACCTCTCCCTCCATCCCTCCCATCTCCCTCCCTGCTCCCTCGATCGACCCTCTCCCTCCATCCTCTCTCCCTCCCAGCCCTCTCCCTCTGACCCTCTCCCTCCCTCTGACCCTCCTGCATTGCATAGATAGATGGATAAATAGATGAATAGATGATGGTTAGAACTATGGTATTTTTGATATATTGCATAGATAGATGGATAGATAGATGAATAAATGTATGAATAGATAGATGGTTAGAACTATGGTATTTTTGATATATTGCATACATAGAGAAATGGATGGATATATATATATATATATATATATATATATATATATATATATATATATATATATATATATATATATATATATATATATATATATATATGGATGGATAGATGTAAGGGCTAGAACTAGGGTATTTTTAGTAAATGCATAGGTCTTCAATTAGGGTTAGAACTAGGTTTTACAAATTTTTAGGGTTAGAACTAGGTTTAGACAAATGGATGGATAGATGGGCAGTACAAATTTTTAGGGTTAGAACTAGTTTCAAAATTTTAGTAAATGTAGGTCTTTTGAATCAGCATAATAAGATTTAGTCGATAGCTTATAGGGTTTCACTAAGTCCTAAGATGAGGATAACAATGTTTTGTTTATATTTTGTTTTTGCAGAAAACAAGGAACCCCTACATCATCCCCGTCGTCGTCCCCGTCACAGACCCCCTCCAACCTCGAGGTGAGACCAGCCAAGCTTACCCAAGTGGCCTATGTTTGCAGGGAACACCTCACAGTGGCCTATGTTTTGCCGGAATGTTGATTAATTTCCATTCCGGCAAATTTCAGGCGCTCGATATATGTCCTTTTTAGCAAAGGTCATGCCGGATTTTTCCATGAATTTTGGCATGACTTGTGCTAGAATATGTAGGAAATATCGAGTGGCCCGGATTTTCTAGAAAGATAATTAAATGATATTTTGGCTTGACTTTAAGTCTGTCAGGACTCCACCATATATGAGGGAAGAAGAATGCGGACTGTTGTCGTGGGGGTTGCTACGTCTTGAGCTTGCGTTGGTTTTCTTCGAAGAGGAGAGGGTGATGCAGCAAGTGTAGCGTAAGTATTTCCCTCAGTTTTGAGAACCAAGGTATCAATCCAGCAGGAGGCTCCTCAAAAGTCCCACGCACCTACACAAACAAACTGAGAACTCGCAACCAACACAATAAAGGGGTTGTCAATCCCTTCACGACCACTTGCGAAAGTGAGATCTAATAAAGATAGTATGATAAGATAAATATATTTTTGTTATTTTATAATATAGATGCAAAAAGTAAAGAGGCAATAAAAGTAGATTGAAAGCAAATATGATAAGAGATAGACCCGAGGGCCATAGGTTTCACTAGTGGCTTCTCTCAAGATAGCATAAGTATTACGGTGGGTGAACAAATTACTGTCGAGCAATTGATAGAAAAGCGCATACTGGGATTATCTAGGCATGATCATGTATATAGGCATCACGTCCATAACAAGTAGACCGACTCCTGCCTGCATCTACTACTATTACTCCACACATCGACCGACTCCTGCCTGCATCTAGAGTATTAAGTTCATAAGAACAGAGTAACGCATTAAACAAGATGACATGATGTAGAGGGATAAACTCATGCAATATGATATAAACCCCATCTTGTTATCCTCGATGGCAACAATACAATACGTGCCTTGCAACCCTTTCTGTCACTTGGTAAGGACACCGCAAGATTGAACCCAAAGCTAAGCACTTCTCCCATGGCAAGAAAGACCAATGTAGTAGGCCAAACCAAACTGATAATTCGAAGAGACTTGCAAAGAAAACTCAATCATACATAAAAGAATTCAAAGAAGATTCAAATATTATTCATAGATAAACTTGATCATAAACCCACAATTCATCAGATCTCGACAAACACACCGCAAAAAGAGTTTACATCGAATAGATCTCCACAAGAGAGGGGGAGAACATTGTACTGAGATCCAAAAGAGAGAGGAAGCCATCTAGCTAATAACTATGGACCCGTAGGTCTGTGGTAAACTACTCACAACTCATCGGAGGGGCAATGATGTGGATGTAGAAGCCCTCCGTGGTCGATTCCCCCTCCGATAGAGTGCCGGCGAAGACTCCAAGATGAGATCTCGCGGATACAGAAGGTTATTGCGGTGGAAATTGTGTTTCGTGGTGCCCCTGGATGTTTTCGGGGTACGTGGATATATATAGGAGGAAGAAGTACGTCGGTGGCCGCCCGAGGGGCCCACGAGACAAGGGGGCGCGCCCTACATGGGGGGGGGGCGGCCCCCTACCTTGTGGGGCCCTCGGAAGCTTCTTGACTTGCACTCCAAGCTCTCCGGATCACGTTCGTTCCAAAAATCACGCTCCCGAAGGTTTCATTCCATTTGGACTCCGTTTGATATTCCTTTTCTTCGAAATACTGAAATAGGCAAAAAAACAGCAATATGGGTTGGGCCTCCGGTTAGTAGGTCAGTCCCAAAAATGATATAAATGTGTAAAATAAAGCCCATAAACATCCAAAAGGGGTAATATAATAGCGTGGAACAATAAAAAATTATAGATACGTTGGAGCGTATCAAGCATCCCCAAGCTTAATTCCTGCTCGTCCTCGAGTAGGTAAATGATAAAAAGAGAATTTTTGATGTGGAATGCTACCTAGCATAATTCATAATGTAATTTTCTTTATTGTGGCATGAATGTTCAGATCCAAATGATTCAAAATAAAAGTTCATATTGATAAAAGAAATAGTAACACTTCAACCATACTAATCAAAGTAATCATGTCTTCTCAAAATAACATGGCAAAAGAAAGTTCATCCCTACAGAATCATATAGTTAGGCTATGCTTCATTTTCGTCACACAAAGATGTTCCCAACTTCTATACCCCCGATGACAAGCCAAGCAATTGTTTCATACTTAAATAATCTCAAACTTTTTCAACCTTCACGCAATACATGAGCGTGAGCCATGGATATAGCATTATGGGTGGAATAGAATATGATGATGGGGATTGTGTGGAGAAGACAAAAAGGAGAAAGTCTCACATTGACGAGGATAATCAACGGGCTATGGAGATGCCCATCAATTGATGTCAACATAAGGAGTAGGGATTGCCATGCAACGGATGCACTAGAGCTATAAATGAATGCTCAACAAAAGAAAACTAGTGGGTGTGCATCCAACTTGCTTGCTCACGAAGACCTAGGGCATTTGAGGAAGCCCATTGTAGGAATATACAAGCCAAGTTCTGTAATGAAAAATTACCACTAGTATGAAAAAGACAACTTATGAGACTCTTTATATGAAAAACATGGTGCTACTTCGAAGCACAATATATGAGACTCACTACATGAAGAACAAGGTGCTACTTTGAAGCACAAGTGTGGAAAAAGAGATAGTAACATTGCCCTTTTTATTTTTTTCCTTTTTTTCTTTTCTTTTCTTTCTTTTTTTGGGCCTTTCTTTTTTTCTTTTGGCCTTTCTTCTTTTTTTTTTTCCTTTTTTTTCTTTTTTTCTTTTGGCAATGTTTAATAATGATGATCATCACACTTCTATTGATTACAACATAAGAATTACAACTCGAAACTAGAACAAGATATGACTCTATATGAATGCCTCCGGCGGTGTACCGGGATGGTGCAATGAATCAAGAGTGACATGTATGAAAAATAATGCATGGTGGATTTTCCACAAATACGATGTCAACTACATGATCATGCAATGGCAATATGACAAAAGTAAAGTATGTCATGATGATGAAGAACGGAACGGTGGAAAGTTGCATGGCAATATATCTCGGAATGGCTATGGAAATGCCATAATAGGTAGGTATGGTGGCTGTTTTGAGGAAGATATAAGGAGGTTTATGTGTGATAGAGCGTATCGTATCACGGGGTTTGGATGCACCGGTGAAGTTTGCACCAACTCTCAAGGTGAGAAAGGGCAATGCACGGTACCGAAGAGGCTAGCAAAGGTTAAAGGTAAAATTGCGTATAATCCATGGACTCAACATTAGTCAAAAGAACTCATATACTTATTGCAAAAATTTAGAATGCATCAAAAACCAAGTACTACGCGCATGCTCCTAGGGGGATAGATTGGTAGGAAAAGACCATCGCTCGTCCCCGACAGCCACTCATAAGGATGCACAAGCCAGGTACACTTCATGTTTCAAATTTGTTACACAACTTTAACCATACGTGCATGCTACGGGACTTGCCAACTTCAACACAAGCATTCTTTAAATTCATAATCACCCAACTAGCATGACTTTAATATCACTACCTCCATATCTCAAAACAATTATCAAGTATCAAATTGATCATAGCATCCAATTCACTTCCTATGATAGTTTTTATTATACCCAACTTGGATGCCTACCATTCTAGGCGAACTTTATGACCATAGCAAATACCATGCTGTTCTAAAAGACTCTCAAAATAATATAAGTGAATCATGAGAGACTAGCAATTTCTTAAAAATTAAGACACCGCCGTGCTCTAAAACATATAATTGAAGCACTAGAGCAAAAACTATCAAGCTCAAAAGATATAAGTGAAGCACATAGAGTATTCTAGCAAATTCTAATAAAATAGGCTTCTCCCAAAAGGTGTGTACATCAAGGATGATTGTGGTAAACTAAAAATAAAAGACTAATATAATACACAACGCTCCAAGCAAAACATATATCATGTGGCAAATAAAATTTAGCTCCAAGTAAAGTTACCAATGAACGGAGACGAAAGAGGAGATGTCTTCCCGGGGCATCCCCAAGCTTAGGCTTTTGGCTATCCTTGAATATCTTGGGGTTCCATGGGCATCCCCAAGCTTAGGCTATTGCCACTCCTTATTCCATAGTCCACAAAAGCTTTACCCAAAACTTGAAAACTTCACAACACAAAACTCAACAGGAAATCTTATAAGCTACGTTAGTGAAAGAAAACAAAACCACCACATAAGGTACTGCAATGAACTCATTCTTTATTTAATTTGGTGTTAAACCTACTGTATTCCAAGTTCTTTATGGTTCATAGACTGAATTACTAGCCATAGATGCATTGAAATAAGCAAACAACACACGAAAAACAGAATCTGTCAAAAAACAGAACAGTCTGTAGCAATCTGTAACTAACGCAAACTTATGGAACTTTAAAAATCCTACCAAAATCGGAAGTCCTGGACAATTTGTTTATTGAACAGCAGCAAAAAGAATCAACGCAAGAACACGTTCCTGTGATTTTAGAAAATTATATTCGTGCGCGCAAAGTTTCTGTTTTTCAGCAGAATCAAATCAACTATCATCGTAGGTTATCCTATAGGTTCTACTTGGCACAAACACTAATTAAAAGATAAAAACACGTCTATACAGAAGGTAGATGCAAGATTTATTACTAAATAGGAGCAAAAACAAAAATCATAAAGGAAATTGGGTTGCCTCCCAACTAGCGCTATCGTTTAACGCCCCTAGTTAGGCATAAAAGCAAGGACATAATTAACGAGTGCCATCTTGGCACTAAATTCATAGGTAGCACGCATGATAGATTCATAAGGTAATTTGACTTTCTTCCTTGGAAAGTGCTCCATGCCTTTATTTAAGGGAAATTGGAATCTAATGTTCCCTTCCTTCATATCAATAATCGCACCAATCGTTCTAAGGAAATGTCTACCAAGAATAATTGGACAAGAAAGATTGCAATCTATATCAAGAACGATAAAATCTACGGGCACCAAATTTCTATTTGCAACAATAAGAACATCATTGCTCCTTCCCATAGGCTTTTTAATGGTGGAATCCGCAAGGTGCAAATTTAAAGAGCAATCATCAAGATCATGGGAACCTAGAATATCACATAAAGTTTTCGGAATCGTGGAAACACTAGCACCCAAATCACACAAGGCAACACACTCATAATCTTTAATTTTAATCTTTATAGTAGGTTCCCACTCATCATTAAGTTTTCTAGGTATAGAAACTTCCAAATTAAGTTTTTCATCATAAGATTGCATCAAGGCATCAACAAGATGTTTGGTAACACTACTAGGGAAAACCCTAGTAGTAGCGCGGGTTTTGAGGCTAGCAGCAGCGCGGGTGGCCGCGCTACTAATAAGGCGCTACAGCTAACTCATAGTAGTAGCGCGGCCCTTACCCGCGCTACTACTGTTGACGATATCAGCAGCGCTTTTTAAGAACACGCTACTATTACCTAGCTGTAGTGATTTCTCCATCCCTCGCTACTGCTATATCTTTCATCATTTTTCCAGCACCCCTTTTCCTTTTAGTTTCCCCTTTCCCTTTCAGTTTCCCTTTCAGATACTAGATACTAGGTACTACTAGTAGATATCAAATTCATAAACCATTACTAGGTAGTACTCCCTTCGTTCCAAATTACTCGTCGTGGTTTTAGTTCAAACCACGACGAGTAATTTGGAACGAAGGGAGTACTAGATAACAATTTCATGCATAGTCAACATGCATCCTCAAGCAGTACAAGGTCATATCAACGGCCACCATTATATGTAGTTCTAGATGATATCGACGACGATCATCATATGTAGTTCTTGATGATATAGCCACACACACATATGTAGTTCTAGATGATATTGAAGACAATCATCATCCTCAAGCCTGGGCGGTTGGTGTTCCTGATAGTAATTAGGATGTCCTGTCCAACACGAAGGTTCTTGCCATCGAGGAATTTCTTCCACCCAACCGAGTTTAAGTGTGTGCGACCGTCCGTGTCCACGCAGTAAGTACAGGTTGTGACGGAGCCCCTTTCAGTAAGGCGTAGTCCAGCTGAGCCTTCTTCATCAGGCTCGATACCATAACTCACAGATATGCTCTTTGCCAATTTCTGAATAAGAAAAACATATCAATTAATAAATAGCCTCGCAAATAAGTACATATGGATTATCTACACTATTAATAGTTTCCTTAGATTCTACACTCATAAGCATGTGATCAAACTCTACACTAAAACATATCATCGACTAGATTCCACACAACATACCATATCATTGGACTATACACTAAGTAATTCATCGGATAATTTGCATTTCTAAGTATAACATACCATATCATGTCGATCAACCATGGTATTTGTCAAGCGGGTCACGAATGGCACCCGACAAAGTCAAGACGTGGCGGAATTATGTCCCTGATTGGACACCTCCTCCTCACTCAGCCTTGTTCTTTGAGCTACGATGGCTTCATGAAGTGGGTCCTCATCATCTTCATCGAGTGGGTTCTCATTATCTTCATCATCTTCATCATCTTCCACCAGGTTGAGATAAATGACAGCTAGCTTGGGTCTCTCTGCTCGGAAGGAGAAGCTGATCAACTCACCACCAGTAAGACGCATGCGAGTGACGAAACGGGCCCATCCATCTCCTCCAATTTGTGACATATTGCGTCCTTTCTCGACCTCCATAGTGTACGTCCCCCCAGGAGCCTCAAATGTCACAGTGTCTCCTGTCAGCTTGTTGAATTTCAACCTCACATTGCATGAGACGATCTGTTTAAAATAAGCAAAATGACACAATGCAGTAATGCCAACACTAAAAATAAAATAGTTATTACATTTCATCTAATTTCTTACCGCCACATGATGAAAACTCGGCTGGAAGTAGATGCCGAACAGCTTGCCAGTTGCAAGGCTGCTGGCGCATCTTGACTTGCACAGTCGACATAGTGGTGGTGGTGGTGGCGCCATTTTTCCTAAAGCAATATGAGCAAAGGATTAACGATCAACTAAATCAA
The DNA here is from genome assembly GCA_021437245.1 of Aegilops speltoides. Taxonomy (NCBI): domain Eukaryota; kingdom Viridiplantae; phylum Streptophyta; class Magnoliopsida; order Poales; family Poaceae; genus Aegilops; species Aegilops speltoides. The sequence goes on from CM038145.1 coordinate 495,887,904, forward strand.
AATATTCTAAGTCAACTAAATCAACTAAATCAAAATGTTCTAAATCAACTAAATCAACTAAATCATATCAACTAAATCAAAATGTTGCATATGAACTAGCCTACTAAATCAACTAAATCAAAATGTTCTAAGTCAATAAATGAACTAGCCTACTAAATCAACTAAATCAAAATGTTCTAAATCAACTAAATCAAAATGTTCTAAATCAACTAAATGAACTAGCCGACTAAATCAACTAAATCAAAATGTTCTAAGTCAACTAAATCAACTAAATGAACTAGCCTTCTAAATCAACTGAATCAAAATGTTCTAAGTCAACTAAATCAACTAAATGAACTAGCCTACTAAATCAACTAATCAAAATGTTCTGAGTCAACTAAATCAACTAGCCTACTAAATCAACTAAATCAAAATGTTTTAAGTCAGCTAAATCAAGTAAATGAACTAGCCTAGTAAATCAACTAAATCAAAATGTTCTAAGTCAACTAAATCAACTAGCCTACTAAATCAACTAAATTATATCAACTAAATCAAAATGTTGCATATGAACTAGCCTACTAAATCAAAATGTAGCGGGCAGGAGGGAGAAGGAGGGGCGACTCGAGGAGGGAGAAGAGAGTAGGATGGAGGAGGAGGCGGAGCGAGGAGGGGCCGGCCGGCGCGGCCAGTGGAGGGAGGACGGAGGAGGAAGGCGGAGCGAGGAGGGACCGGCCAGCGACGAGTGGAGAGGGAGGACGGAGGAGGAGGCCGGTACCGAGTCTAGCAAGGAGGAGGAGGTGACGACGGCGCAGACGGAGGAGGGGCGATGGGGGTGGACCGGCGCGGGGGATTGAGAGGGGATCCAGTGATGAGTGTGTGACTATGTGAGTGGATCGGATAGAGGAGATGGGGTGGGAGATGAATGGCTTAGCAGTAGCGCGTTGTAGGAAAAAGACGCTACTGCTAAGCTATCTAGCAGCAGCGCCTTTCACAATAAAGCGCTACTGCTATGTGTCAGCATGTAAAAATAGACTTTGTTCAATATATCAAAAATACATTGATCATCAACGATCTTTTTGTGTACAATCTGATTTGTCAATATGAGTCCTCACCGGTTTAGGAACAGGTGAAGACTCATATTGCAGCCACAAATTATACACATAGAGTTCAATGAAGACCAATTGCTTGTCAAAGTTTGAGAAGTAACATATTTAAGGTGGTAAAAACTCTCTTCACGGAGCGAGGTGGCTAAATTTTTGTAGTAAACTTAGCAGTAGCACTTATTCGAGAAATGCGCTGCTACTATGCTATGTAGCAGTAGCGCCCTTCGTCATAACGCGTTGCTGCTATAACTAGCCTCACGGCAGCCTCATGGGAATTGTAGCAGTAGCGCATCTTTGAGAGGGCGTGCTACTACTATATTTGTTTCAGCAGCGAGTTACTGGTGAGCACGCTACTGCTAATTAGCAGCAGCGCCTTATTTTAAAGCGCGCTGCTGATAAGATTCTGTATATAGGCTTTTCCCTAGTAGTGTAAAAGCTTTGTTTTGACTATAAGCATGAGGAGAATTAACAACGTATTGCAACAAGGAAATACAACCTTTTAAAGAACAATTATCATAATCAAATTCCTTGAAATCCGAGATAGTAGGTTCAATATTATTAGAAGTTGAGGATTCTCCAATCTCACTTTTACCAAATTTAACATTAAGATCTAAAGACTCCGAATTTTTGGGACGCCTTCTAGGCATAGTTGATTCATCATCACTCCCATAATCATCAAAATTCATATTGCAAAAGAGAGATCTAATCGGAGACGCATCAATAAGTTTAAGATCCTCATCAATATTTTCACGGAAACTAGAAGAACACGCTTTTATAAAGCTTTCTTTTTTAGCACGCAATCTAGCGGTTCTTTCCTTGCACTCGTCAATGGAAATTCTCATTACTTTGAGAGACTCATTGATATCATGCTTAGGAGGAGAAGCTCTAATTTTAAGAGAATCAACATCAAGCGAAAGTCTATCAACATTCCTAGGCAAATCATCAACTGTGAGCAATTTTTCTTCAAGCAAAGCATTAAAATTCTTTTGAGAAACCATAAATTCTTTCACACTATTCTCAAAATCAGAGGGCATCTTATTAGAATTACCATAAGCATTATTGTAGGAATTTCCATAATTATTAGAGGAATTACTTGGGAACGGTCTAGCATTAAAATTTCCTCTATAAGCATTGTTTCCAAAACTATTCCTACCAACAAAATTCACATCCATAGATTCATTATTATTCTCAATCAAAGAAGACAAAGGCATATCATTGGGATCAAGAGGAGTATTTTTAGTAGCAAACATCTTCATAAGTTCATCCATCTTTCCACTCAAAACATTGATTTCTTCTATAGCATGCACTTTTTTACTAGAAGATCTTTCGGTGTGCCATTGAGAATAATTAGCCATAATATTATCAAGTAATTTTGTAGCATCTCCTAACTTAATTTCCATAAACGTGCCTCCCGCGGCCGAATCTAAGAGATTTCTAGAAGCAAAGTTCAAACCGGCATAAAAATTTTGTATGATCATCCATAAATTCAAACCATGAGTAGGGCAATTGCAAAGCATCAATTTCATTCTTTCCCAAGATTGCGCAACATGCTCATGATCAAGTTTTCTAAAATTCATAATATCGTTCCTAAGAGTGATGATCTTAGCGGGAGGAAAATACTTAGAGATAAAAGCATCCTTGCACTTGTTCCAAGAATCAATACTATTTTTAGGCAAAGACGAAAACCAAACTTTAGCACGATCTCTAAGTGAAAACGGAAATAACTTAAATTTGACAATATTGTTATCCGTATCTTTCTTCTTTTGCATATCACAGAAATCAACAAAATTGTTTAGATGAGTAGCGGCATCTTCACTAGGAAGGCCGGCAAATTAATCTTTCATAACAAGATTCAGCAAAGCGGTATTGATTCCACAAGACTCAACATCATTAAGAGGAGCAATCGGAGTACTAAGGAAATCATTATTATTGGTATTCAAGAAGTCACACAATTTGGTATTATCTTGCGCCATGGCAACAAGTAATCCAACACACAAGCAAACAGAAAAACGGCTAGCAAAAAAAAATAGGAGGAGATTGGGAAAGAGAGGGCGAATAAAACAGTAAGGGTGAAGTGGGGGAGAGGAAAACGAGAGGCAAATGGTAAATAATGTAAATGCGAGGGAGATGGATTTGTGATGGGTACTTGGTATGTCTTGACTTGAGCGAAGACCTCCCCGGCAACGGCGCCAGAAATCCTTCTTGCTACGTCTTGAGCTTGCGTTGGTTTTCCTCGAAGAGGAGAGGGTGATGCAGCAAGTGTAGCGTAAGTATTTCCCTCAGTTTTGAGAACCAAGGTATCAATCCAGTAGGAGGCTCCTCAAAAGTCCCACGCACCTACACAAACAAACTGAGAACTCGCAACCAACGCAATAAAGGGGTTGTCAATCCCTTCAAGGCCACTTGCAAAAGTGAGATCTAATAAAGATAGTATGATAAGATAAATATATTTTTGGTATTTTATAATATAGATGCAAAAAGTAAAGAGGCAATAAAAGTAAATTGAAAGCAAATATGATAAGAGATAGACCCGGGGGCCATAGGTTTCACTAGTGGCTTCTCTCAAGATAGCATAAGTATTACGGTGGGTGAACAAATTATTGTCGAGCAATTGATAGAAAAGCGCATAGTTATGAGATTATCTAGGCATGATCATGTATATGGGCATCACGTCCATAACAAGTAGACCTACTCCTGCCTGCATCTACTACTATTACTCCACACATCGGCCGACTCCTGCCTGCATCTAGAGTATTAAGTTCATAAGAACAGAGTAACACATTAAGCAAGATGACATGATGTAGAGGGATATACTCATGCAATATGATATAAACCCCATCTTGTTATCCTTGATGGCAACAATACAATATGTGCCTTGCAACCCTTTCTGTCACTGGGTAAGGACACTGCAAGATTGAACCCAAAGCTAAGCACTTCTCCCATGGCAAGAAAGACCAATCTAGCAGGCCAAACCAAACTGATAATTCGAAGAGACTTGCAAAGATAACTCAATCATACATAAAAGAATTCAGAGAAGATTCAAATATTATTCATAGATAAACTTGATCATAAACCCACAATTCATCGGATCTCGACAAACACACCGCAAGAAGAGTTTACATCGAATAGATCTCCACAAGAGAGGGGGAGAACATTGTATTGAGATCCAAAAAGAGAGAAGAAGCCATCTAGCTAGTAACTATGGACCCGTAGGTCTGTGGTAAACTACTCACAACTCATCGGAGGGGCAAGGATGTTGATGTAGAAGCCCTCCATGGTCGATTCCCCCCAGAGAGTGCCGTGAAGGCTCCAAGATGAGATCTCGCGGATCTGAAGGTTACAGCGGTGGAAATTGTGTTTCAGAGTGCCCTTGATGTTTTCGGGTGCGAGGTATATATAGGAGGAAGAAGTACGTCGGTGGCAGCTGAGGGCCCACGAGGAGGGGGCGCGCCTCAGGGGCGCCCCCTATCTCGTGGGGCCCTCAGAAGCTTCTTGACTTGCACTCCAAGCTCTCCGGATCACGTTCGTTCTAAAAAATCACGCTCCCGAAGGTTTCATTCCATTTGGACTCCGTTTGATATTCCTTTTCTTCGAATTACTAAAATAGGCAAAAAAACAGCAATATGGGTTGGGCCTCCGGTTAGTAGGTTAGTCCCAAAAATGATATAGATGTGTAAAATAAAGCCCAGAAACATCCAAAAGGGGTAATATAATAGCATGGAACAGTCAAAAATTATAGATTCGTCGGAGACGTATCAGGGGTCGTTCTTCCTCTTCTTTCTCGTGATAGAACTTTTGGTATGCACGGGAAGGAAGAGAAGAACGACCATCACCGACGGTCGCAAATGTCAGAGACGAATCAGTGAGGGAGAGTCTCCACCATATATCAGAGACGAAGAATCCCGACTGTTGTCGTGTGGGTCGCTTCTCCTTCATTCCTATGTGCTGGACATTTTGGTGTAATTGCACTCGGGGATGAAGGAAGGCGCGACCATCATCGACGGTCAAATATATACACCGCGTGAGCTGAGAGTTTTCAAGAGAAGACTCGACATACCGATAGTCAACCCGTGGTGAATTATAATGATATAATTTAGTTTTTAGTACATATATTGAATTTTAGAAGTTTAATCTTTGAATTAGGAAGATAGGAAATGTCTGACGACGACGATAGGATCCCAGAGTGCGACTAGTGCGGCGACTGAGGGAGTCCTGGATTAGGGAGTATCCGGATAGCCGGACTATATACTCTGGCCGGACTGTTGGACCGTGAAGATACAAGACTCAAGACTTCGTACCATGTCCGGATGGGACTCTCCTTTGCGTGGAAGACAAGCTTGGCAATCCGGATGTTAGATCTCCTTCTTTGTAACCGACTCTGTATAACCCTAGCCCTCTCCAGTGTCTATATAAACCGGAGGGTTTAGTCTGTAGGACAAGGACAATCATAATCATCATAGGCTAGCTTCTAGGGTTTAGCCTCTACGATCTCGTGGTAGATCAATTCGTGTAATACTCATATCATCAAGATCAATCAAGTAGGAAGTAGGGTTTTACCTCCATCGAGAGGGCCCGAACCTGGGTAAAACATCGTGTCCCCTGCCTCCTGTTACCATTAGCCTTAGACGCACAGATCGGGACCCCCTACCCGAGATCTGCCGGTTTTGACACCGACATTGGTGCTTTCATTGAGAGTTCCTCTTTGTCGTCGTGGCAAGGCTCGATGGCTCCTTCAATCATCAACAACAACGCGGTCCAGGGTGAGACTTTTCTCCCCGGACAGATCTTCGTGGTCGGCGGCTTCGCACTGCGGGCTGATTCGCTTGGCCATCTGGAGCAGATCGACAGCTATGCCCCTAGCCATCAGGTCATGTTCAGAAACCTCAACTACACGACCGATATCCGCGAAGACTTAATCTTCGACGGATTCGGGCCTACACCAAGAGCCCCGAACAGTCACGACGAGCACGGCTTAGAACTGCTGTCAGACAATATTTGGGATATCGCACCTGTAATAGCTCCAGACCTAAATCCGGGGCAGATCGCGTCGTTCGAGGACGGGTGGATGGACCCTGCCCCGGAGGCCGCATACTCATCGGCGGTAGAGCCGAACACAAACTCCACCCCCATGGAAGTCTGTGTCACCGGACCCCCGGACTTGTGTCCGGCTGTAGGTTCCAGACCGCGCGCCCCCGAGCCCGCCGAATCTGGTTGGGCTCCGATAATGGAGTTCACCGCTGCGGATATCTTCCAGCACTCGCCCTTTGGCGACATGCTGAATTCATTAAAGTCTCTCTCTTTGTCAGGAGACTTTTTGCCGAACTATGTCCGGCTAGAGTGGGAAGCAGGCGATGAGGAAATTAGTTGCCCACCCACCACCCACTTCATTGCCACTGTCGACGATTTGACCGACGTGCTTGACTTCGACTCTAAAGACATCGACGGTTTGGACGACGATGCAGAAGAAGAATAGGACCCACCGCCCACGGGGCGCTGGACAGCCACCTTCTCGTATGATATATATATGGTGAACACTCCCAAAGAAACCAATGGCGATGAGGCGATGGAGGATAACCCCTCCAGGAAGAAATCAAAGCATGGGCGTCAACGGCGCCGCTCTAAGCCCCGCCACAGCAGTACCGGCATAGGAGACGAAAACAATCCCGATGGTGCCGAAGACGAATACAATCCCGATCAGCCTGCCTTCGAGCAGGCCGGACAGGAAGACGGCTTATGGCCACTGCAAGAAGCCTGAAAAAGAAGCAGCAGCAGCTCCAAGCTGACCAAGATCTGCTCATAGACAGATGGACTAAGGTCCTAGCAGCCGAGGAATACAGACTCGACCGCCCCACCAAAGGGTACCCAAAGCACAATTTGCTACCTCAACCTGAGAAGGAGGTCCTAAAGCCCACACCCCAATGCCAATACAACACGGTCCGGGGCAATACGCAGGAAACGCGAGGCAGCATCCATAAACCTCGATGCAACAGACATAAGCATCACAAAAATAATGATGACGCCCAAGACAAGGCAGTTGGTGCCGGATTCCGCTGCTGCCAGTCTGGTCAGCGGAAAGAGAACAACTCAGGCCCATCCGGCCCGGGCAGCATACTCAACCAACCATGTCAAATTCATGGTACCCCTAGAATGGCGGCCAATCATACCAATAGAGAATGCCGGATCTTCAAAACAAAACGGCCGGTCATGCGCCGGAAACAATGAAAAGAGGTCCCAAACAACGAGGAGCCCAGACGATCAAACATTGCGAGGTAAAAGGAAAATCCTCCGCAAACCAACAAAGGAACGAATATGTACTCCTCGGGATGCCGACTCAACAGTACAAGTCACCCCACGTTACAAAAATACGGCCGATCATCTCCGTTCACATAGACCGTCCAGACAATATCAACCATGGCAATTTAATTGCACTTACCATCGACCCAATAGTTTGTGGGTTCCACCTCACACGAGCCCCTATGGGCATAAACATCAGCCCAAACTTGCTGCACCAGGACAATTCACCACATAGGTATTGACCGCTTGAGGATCAAACCCACTAAAAAAATCTTCTAAAAGATGTCGTTCCAGGTGCAAAGGCCAAGTCTTATAGGCCCACCACCCTGGAGGTTGTCTTCGGATCACCAAACAAACACCATACCGAAGAGTAACTCTTCGGCATTATCCCCTTATACAGTAACTATTATATACTACCGGGACGAACCGCGGTGCCCTGACACTAGAAAGTACACCGTCACTGAGGTAGCGAGTTGTGCCTTTCTATTGAACCTCGATTCGACAGCCTAACCCCCGGTCACCAATAAAGGAGTCCAAGCTACTTTACGGCACGATAGCCCGGCTCGACCAGGCTCCGATCAAGCACTCCAGCATAAGCTGGGGAAGAGCCCCGCGGTTCAACCACCCTATAACACGCAAATGCCTCTAAGCATTTTTCTTGACAGGCTCACTTTTGCGCAGAACAGGACTGGCGACATGGAATCAGCTCGGACTCACAAGGCGGGAATACACAAGTATTCCCCAAGAAGACAATCTGGATACACTTCGGATCCGCACACAGCTTCCTCCCGTCCGGCCGCGACAGGTTCCACCAGCATACCTCTTTTCATAGCATAAACCGTACTGATACGCATAGACGTGTCACTCCACTACAACACGTAGAATTAAATGACACTTACCGGCCGTCGTTCCTCCTTGACGCCTTTTTCTTCATAACGGCACCCGCACATAGTGTCATGCCCCATTATGCCATGGGCTTCATTGTACTCATAATATGGCAACAAAGTTCGGCCACCTTCTCGGTCTCTCGGCACCCCGAACTTATAGCTCTATATGCATCAGCTCTGAATCATGTCTTGGGTCATTAGTTGAGTTTGCCTGGCTCCCATGTTTTGTTACCTTACGTTCCGCTCCATCGGCTAAGGTAGCGCTGGGAGAACTACGGCGATTGTGTCTCGGTTCTTTCGAGCACCTCAGTAGAGAAAGCCGAAAACTGACTGTCATGATATGCTGAGAGCTGGTCAGCTGTTCGAGAGGTTGTAAAATCTTTAAGGATTTATTCCGCATAATGCCATACCAAATGCAGAGTGCAATAGATCGGTCCTCCGATCAGGCGCTTTTAGAGCCCCTCGTACGGTCTTCCGAACACCAGGGGCTGCACCTACCATACTCGAATTCCTATGGCTAAGTGAGAGTGATAAAGCCCTATAGTCTGATTGCCTGGTTCGCTGTGATGAACACCTCCTTCAAGGACCCAAAAATGGGATAAAGAGTGTTCAGGTATGTCCCGAACACCCCCGTACTTTCTACGTGGGGACAGAAGCCGACGACTGGCCAACTCTCAGGATTCATATATATTAAACGGCCGCACAGGAAGGAAAAACTTTCATATAACAGGCAATAAATAATAACATTTCTAGTGTCCCGCATTACAAAGGACAGCATGACTGTCTTCAGGGAAATATAATGTCTTTGGTACATTGCTCCGCCACAAGGTGGGCTCCTTTCAGGACACCATCATAATACAATTTGGGCTTGCGGTGCTCCTTACCCGCGGGTGGTCCCTCAATCATCAGCTTTTCCGCATCAAGCTTTCCCCGGTGCAATTTCGCATGGGCAAATGCCATGCGTGCACCTTCTATACAGACTGACCGCTTAATGACTTCGAGGCGAGGGCAAGCACCAACAATTCGCTTCACGAGTCTGTAGTAACTGCTTGGAATTGGCTCGGCGGACCACAGCCGGATAACTAAGTCCTTCATGGCTAGTTCGGCCGCCTCGTGTAGTACGATCAGCTGCTTCAGCTGATCGACAAAGGGCACTAGATAATTCGGTGCCAAATACTGCGACCAGAAATCCTTTTCCACAGACTTCTTCTTCTCAGCCTGGTAGAATTGAGCAGCATCAGATATGCTGTGTGGCAAGTCCGCGAACGCCCCTGGAGAAACAAGAATTCACTTCGTCACTTTGAATTTCTCCTGTTACTATATAAAAATCGCTTTGCGTAAAAAAAGCTTTACCAGCCGCAATTCTCCTCGCCTCCTGAATGTCCTTCACAGCACCTCGGGCTTCCTCCCGAGCATCATTTGCGGCTTGAAGAGCTTGGGCGAGTTCGGATTCTTTCCCTGCTAGACTCTGCTCCAAGGTCTCGCTTTTCTTCACGGCCTCCTGGAGCTCTCGTTCAGCTTCAATGACCACGGCCTCGTGCTTCTCAAGAAAGAGCCTGCTCATGGTGGCCTTCTTGTCGGCTTCGCCACAGCCTTCTTCAGCGCCTCAATTTCGGCATTTGCTCCTAGAGCACACAATACAAATAATTTCATCAGGCACAACTACTCATTTGTGCTTAATTTATCAAAGGTTTCGACATACCTTGCTTGTCCTCCAACTGCTTCCTCACTCTCGGCCAAGTTCTTCTTCGGCCCGCTGCAGACTCTACTTTAGTCTAGATACTTCCGCAGTATGAGAGGCGGTCATCGCTATAGACGCCTGTTTTCAAACAAAGAGATATATGTCATTAACTGAGTCTCCTGCGAAGCGGAAATTTGATCCCCTATCCGGCTCTCTCTCTTTCACCGGACAGTGCATCAGGGGCTACCGTTCATACTATGACAATCATCAAAGGTTTCTAAAAACATACCTCAAAGCCTTTTATAAGGCTAATGCAGGATTCATTCAGTCCGCTCTTAGCGGACTGAATCTTTTCAATCACCGCACCCATAAGGGCGCGATGTTCATTGACGATGGACGCATTCTTTAGTGCTGTCGATAGGCCGCCCTGCAGCTCTGCTTGGATAGAGGTTGCCGGCGGAGCGTGCTTGCCTCCTTCCGTCACGGGGGTTGCCTGCCTGATCCTGGAGCTTCAAAGGTGTCCAGGACCATGTCCGGCTGCGGGCCTTATCTAAAATCGCCCCCGCCGTCGACGTTCATGGGAACCGTTGCTCCCGTGTATACGGCCCCAGAGGCGTGCCCTCCCTGGTCTGGGTCCTCCTGAGACGACACCTCGGTGTCACGCCCAAGCTTCGGGGAAGGGGCCCTGGAGGCGTCTCGCTCTCCAGGGCATCTTAGCTCAGCGAATCCACCGATGAGGACAGTTCAGCGCGAGACCTCGCCGGGCTACACAAAGTATGGCGCAAGTTAAAATACTGCAACTTAGTAATCCTGGGCGCTCAGGCGTGTTCGGATTTTGTGTACTCACGATTTTACCAGGGGCTGGGCCCTGGGATCCCACTCCGGGCTGCTATTGGCAGTCGTGGTGGACGCCTCTGGGAGGGAACTTTTTCCCCTCTTCGGCGATTCGGCCTCCAAGGATGAGGAGGCCGTCCTCTTCTTTCCTCCCCCCGTGGAGGACTCATCTTCTTCCTCCTCCTCTTCATCTTCGGAGTAAGGATGGGCGTTGGAGTCTTCGGATATTGTGTCCTAAGCACCGTGGGACGGAGGCCGCTCCGGGCCTCCTTGGCCTCCTTGAGGGCCTCTTTCTTCGGCGCCTTGTAAGGCGCTGGGACCAGCATCTTCGTCAGAAGTGGTCCTGCCGGTTCCTCCGGCAGCGGGTCCGGACAATGTATCCACCCCGCCTTCGTCATCTATTCCTAGGGTAATTGAGTAAAGCATGATAAAGCGTCTCCCTCGGGGTACGCCAGCTAAATATGGATAGACTGAACACAGTGACAACATACCGGACTTGCGGAGCCGGACAGTTGATACCCGCGATCCTCGGCGGAGTCCGGCCATGGTTTGCCGGACTTGAAGAGCACCCTCCAGATATCCTTGTGTGAGGAGCCGTAGAGTTCCCGCAGGGTTCGGTGCTCAGTCGGGTCATATTCCCGCAAATTACAGGTCCAGTGTTGGCAAGGAAGAACCAGGCGAACTAACATCACCTGAACCACATTGACGAGTTTGACGCCCTTGTCCACCACGCCCTTGACGCGCGTTTGGAGCACCGACAACTCATTGGATGAGGACCAGTTCAGGCCCTTCTTGGGCCAGGACATGAGCCGCAGGGGGGCTCCGGATCTGAATTCGGGAGCAGCGGCCCACTTTTTGCCGCGCGGCTCAGTGATGTAGAACCACTGCTGCTGCCACTCCTTGACGGAATCATTGAAGGTGCCTGACGGCCATGTGACCTTGGGCATCTTGCTCACCATGGCGCCTCCGCACTCGGCGTGCTCGTCGTTCACCACCTTGGGCTTCACATTGAAGATCTTCAGCCACAAGCCAAAGTGTGGCGAAATACGGAGAAAGGCCTCCTCACACACGACGATGAACGTCGAGATGTTAAGGAAATAATTAGGGGACAGATCATGAAAATCAATCCCATAATAATACATGATGCTGCGAAAAAACGGGTGAAGGGGAAACCCGAGCCTGCGGACGAAATGTGGAAGAAACACGACCCTCTCATGGGGCTCCGGATTATGGACGATCTGTCCCGCCGTCGAAAGACGGTGGCCGATTTTCTTGGCCAAGTACACCACCTCTCAAAGCTTTCTGATATCCTTCTCCTAGACGGTAGAGGCCATCCATTTGCCTCCTACTCCGGATCCGGACATCTTCGGAGAACCTCTTTTCAGTGGAGAGACGAGCACTTGGGCGCTAGGGCTCGAGCGAAGGGGAATGGACGAGCGGAAGGGAAAGGCATGGGTAAAGAAGAAGAGGCCTTATCTCTCTTTATAGAGGCAATAAAAACTTTTGCGCCTCCCTACTCGCCTGGTGGAACCTACTCGTTCCCCACTAGCCGCGATTGGCGGTATGATTGGGCTACCCGCTCCCGTATTGATGAAAGTCCCGTGATAAGGGGAACACGATCTCTGCTTCGACAAGACGTGCCCGGGAAACCGCCTCGTAATATGTGCGGTGGCTGGCTGTGGGGAAAACGGTTTGAATAATGACTCGACCGTGGTGTGATGGCACGTTATCTAAAGTTGTCATCGGATTATATTTGCAGGATATTTTTCTCTCTACGGTGGTATGTGAAAATCGTCTTGCAGAGCCGGACACGATTTAAGTGTTCGAGGTTTACTTTGGAGTATTCGGAGGTGGAACCCGCCTTGCAATGCCGAAGATAATCTACGCGCCGGACTCATCGTCATTGAAGCCTGGTTCTGAAGGAAATATGCCCTAGAGGCAATAATAAAGTTATTATTTATTTCCTTATTTCATGATAAATGTTTATTATTCATGCTATAATTGTATTAACCGGAAACATAATACATGTGTGAATACATAGACAAACATAGTGTCACTAGTATGCCTCTACTTGACTAGCTCGTTGAATCAAAGATGGTTATGTTTCCTAACCATAGACATGAGTTGTCATTTGATTAATGGGATCACATCATTAGGAGAATGATGTGATTGACTTGACCCATTCCGTTAGCTTAGAACTTGATCGTTTAGTATGTTGCTATTGCTTTCTTCATGACTTATACAAAGTTCCTACAACTATGAGATTATGCAACTCCCGTTTACCGGAGGAACACTTTGTGTGCTACCAAACATCACAATGTAACTGGGTGATTATAAAAGAGCTCTACAGGTGTCTCCTAAGGTACATGTTGAGTTGGCGTATTTCAAGATTAGGATTTGTCACTCCGATAGTCGGAGAGGTATCTCTGGGCCCTCTCGGTAATGCACATCACTATAAGCCTTGCAAGCAATGTGGCCAATGAGTTGGTTACAGAATGATGCATTACGTAACAAGTAAAGAGACTTTCCGGTAACGATATTGAACTAGGTATTGGATACCGACAATCGAATCTCGGGCAAGTAACATACCGATGACAAAGGGAACAATGTATGTTGTTATGCGGTTTGACCAATAAATATCTTCGTAGAATATGTAGGAGCCAATATGAGCATCCAGGTTCCACTATTGGTTATTGACCGGGAACAGTTTTAGGTCATGTCTACATAGTTTCCGAACCCGTAGGGTCCGCACGCTTAACGTTACGATGCCAGTTTTATTATGAGTTTATAAGTTTTCATGTACCGAAGGTTGTTCAGAGTTCCGGATGTGATCACAGATATGACGAGGAGTCTCGAAATGGTCGAGACATGAAGATTGATATATTGGACGACTATATTCGGACACCGGAAGTGTTCTGGGTGATTTCGGAGAAAACCGGAGTGCCGGAGGGGTTACCGGAACCCCCCGGGGAAGTATTGGGCCTTAGTGGGCCTGAGGGGAGAGAGAGGGCAGCAGCCCAGGAGGTGGCGCGCCCCTCCCATGAGGAGTCCGGTGGACTAGGGAGGTGCGGCCCTCTTCCCTCTCCCTCTCCCTCTCTTTCCTTCCCCCTTCCCTCTTCCTAGTTGGACTAGGAAAGGGGAGTCCTACTCCCACTAGGAAGAGGACTCCCCCCTCCTTGGCGCGCCCCCTAGGGTCGGCCGGCCTCCCCCCTTGCTCTTTTATATACAGGGGCAAGGGGGCACCTCTAGACACACAAGTTGATCTTCGTGATCGTTCCTTAGCCGTGTGCGGTGCCCCCCCCCCCCACCATATTCCACCTCGGTCATATCGTAGCGGTGCTTAGGCGAAGCCCTGCGTCGGTAGAACGTCATCATCGTCACCACGCCGTCGTGCTGACGGAACTCATCCCCAACACCCCGCTGGATCCGAGTCTGGGGATCGTCATCGAGCTGAACGTGTGGTGAACTCAGAGGTGCCGTACGTTCGGTACTTGGATCGGTCGGATCGTGAAGACGTACGACTACATCAACCGCGTTGTCATAACGCTTCCGCTTATGGTCTACGAGGGTACGTGAACAACACTCTCACCTCTCGTTGCTTTGCATCACCATGATCCTTGCGTGTGCGTAGGATTTTTTTTGAAATTACTACGTTTCCCAACAGTGGTATCAGAGCCTGATTTTATGCGTAGATGTTATATGCATGAGTAGAACACAAGTGAGTTGTGGGCGATACAAGTCATACTGCTTACCAGCATGTCATACTTTGGTTCGGCGGTATTGTTGGATGAAGAGGCCCGGACCGACATTACATGTATGCTTACGCGAGGCTAGTTCTACCGACGTGCTTTGCACACAGGTGGCTGGCGGGTGTCAGTTTCTCGCAATAGTTGCAAGAGCAATAGTTGGTGAGACGACCATGTGACGACAATGATGCTATGATGGAGCTCAAGGTGTCGCGCCGGTGACGATGGTGATCACGACGGCGCTTCGGAGATGGAGATCATAAGCACAAGATGATGATGGCCATATCATATCACTTATATTGATTGCATGTGATGTTTATCCTTTATGCATCTTAGCTTGCTTTGATTGACGGTAGCATTTTAAGATGATCTCTCACTAAATTATCAAGAAGTGTTCTCCCTGAGTATGCACCGTTGCGAAAGTTCTTCGTGCTGAGACACCACGTGATGATCGGGTGTGATAGGCTCTACGTTCAAATACAACGGGTGCAAAATAGTTGCACATGCGGAATACTCAGGTTAAACTTGTCGAGCCTAGCATATACAGATATGGGCTCGGAACACGGAGACCGAAAGGTCGAGCATGAATCATATAGTAGATAGGATCAACATAGTGATGTTCACCATTAAAAACTACTCCATCTCACGTGATGATCGGACATGGTTTAGTTGATTTGGATCACGTGATCACTTAGATGACTAGAGAGATGTCTGTCTAAATGGGAGTTCTTAAGTAATATGATTAACTGAACTTAAATTTATCATGAACTTAGTCCTGGTAGTATTTTGCAAATTATGTTGTAGATCAATAGCTCGCGTTGTTGCTTTCATATGTTTATTTTGATATGTTCCTAGAGAAAATTATGTTGAAAGATGTTAGTAGCAATGATGCAGATTGGATCCGTGATCTGAAGTTTATCCTCATTGCTGCACAGAAGAATTATGTCCATAATGCACCGCTAGGTGACAGACGTATTTCAAGAGCAGATGCAGACGTTATGAATGTTTGCCTAGCTCAATATGATGACTACTTGATAGTTTAGTGCACCATGCTTAACGGCTTAGAATTGGGATTTCAAAGACATTTTGAACGTCATGGACCATATGAGAAGTTCCAGGAATTGAAGTTAATATTTCAAGCAAATACCCGAGTTGAGAGATATGAAGTCTCCAACAAGTTCTATAGCTAAAATACGGAGGAGAATCGCTCAACTAGTGAGCATGTGCTCAGATTGTCTAGGTACTTCAATCGCTTGAATCAAGTGGGAGTTAATCTTCCAGATAAGATAGTGATTGACAAAATTCTCTAGTCACCATCACTAAGTTACTAGAACTTCGTGATGAACTATAGTATGCAAGGGATGACAAAAATGATTCCCGAGCTCTTCGTGATGTTGAAATCGACGAAGGTAGAAATCAAGAAAAAGCATCAAGTGTTGATGATTGACAAGACCACTAGTTTCAAGAAAAGGGAAAAGGGAAAGAAAGGGAAACTTCAAGTAGAATGGAAAACAAGTTGTCACTTCCGTGAAGAAGACCAAAGCTGGACCAAAGCCTGAAACTGAGTGCTTATACTGCAAAGGAAATGGTCACTGGAAGCGGAAATGCCCTGAACATTTGGTGGATAAGAAGGATGGCAAAGTGAACAAGGGTATATTTGATATACATGTTATTGATGTGTGCCTTACTAGTGTTTATAGTAGCGCCTAAGTATTTGATACTTGTTCGGTTGCTAAGATTAGTAACTCGACAGGAGTTACAGAATAAACAGAGACTAGTTGAAGGGGAAGTGATGATGAGTGTTGGAAGTAGTTCCAAGATTGATATGATCATCATCGCACACTCCCTATACTTTGGGGATTAGTGTTAAACCTAAATAAATGTTATTTGGTGTTTACGTTGAGCATGAATATGATTTGATCATGTTTTTTGCAATATGGTTATTCATTTAAAGTCAGAGAATAATTGTTGTTCTGTTTACATGAATAAAACCTTCAAATGGTCATACACCCAATGAAAATAGTTTGTTGGATCTCGATCGTAGTGACACACATAATCATAATATTGATGCCAAAAGATGCAAAGTTAATAATGATAGTGCAACTTATTACATGAATAAAACCTTCAAATGGTCATACACCCAATGAAAATAGTTTGTTGGATCTCGATAGTAGTGACACACATATTCATAATATTGATGCCAAAATATCCAAAGTTAATAATGATAGTGCAACTTATTAGTGGCACTGCCGTTTGGGTCATATCGGTGTAAAGCGCATGAAGAAACTCCATAAAGATGGATTTTCGAAATCACTTGGTTATGAATCACTTGATGCTTGCGAACCGTGCCTTTTGGGCAAGATGACTAAAACTCCGTTCTCAGGAACAATGGAACAAGCTACTGACTTATTGGAAATAATACATACCGATGTATGCGATCCAATGAGTGTTGATGCTCGTGGCAAGTATCGTTATTTTCTGACCTTCACAAGATGATTTGAGCAGATATGGATATATCTACTTGATGAAATATAAGTCTAAAATAGTTGAAAGGTTCAAAGAATTTCAGAGTGAAGTGGAAAAATCATCGTAACAAGAAAATAAAGTTTCTATGATCTGATCGTAGAGATGAATATTTGAGCTACGAGTTTGGCCTTCATTTTAAACAATGTGGAATAGTTTCACAGTTCACGCCACATGGAACACCACAGCGTAATGGTGTGTCCTAACGTTGTAACCGCACTCTATTAGATATGGTGCGATCTATGATGTATCTTACCGATTTACCACTATCATTTTGGGGTTATGCATTAGAGATAGCTGCATTCACTTTAAATAGGGCACCATCTAAATCCGTTGAGACGACACCATAGGAATTATGGTTTAGCAGTAAACCTAAGCTGTCGTTTCTTAAAGTTTGGAGTTGCAATGCTTATGTGAAAAAGGTTTCAACCTGATAAGCTCGAACCCAAATCAGAGAAGTGCATCTTCATAGAATACCCAAAGGAAACTGTTGGATACACCTTCTATCACAGATTCGAAGGCAAATCATTCGTTGCTAAGAATGGATCCTTTCTAGAGAAGGAGTTTCTCTCGAAAGAAGTGAGTGGGAGGAAAGTAGAACTTGATAAGGTAATTGTACCTTCTCCCGAATTGGAAAGTAGTTCATCACAGAAATCAGTTCCAGTGATTCTTACACCAATTAGTGAGGAAGTTATTACAGAAACTCGTAGGTCTTCCTGAGTAAGATGCGCACCAGAGTGGTATGGTAATACTATTCTGGAAGTCATGTTACTAGAACATGATGAACCTACGAACTATAAGGAAGCGTTGATGGGCCCAGATTCTGCGAAATGGCTTGAAGGCCATGAAATCTGAGATGGGATCCATGTATGAGAACAAAGTGTGGACTTTGATTGATTTGCCCGATGATCAGCAAGTCATAGAAAATTAATGGATCTTCAAGAGGAAGACGGACGTTGATAGTAGTGTTTCTATCTACAAAGCTAGACTTGTCGAAAAAGGTTTTTGACAAAGTTCAAAATGTTGACTATGATGAGTTTTTTCTCACTCGTATTGATGCTTAAAGTCTGTCCGAATCATGTTAGC
Organism: Aegilops speltoides; assembly: GCA_021437245.1. NCBI lineage: Eukaryota > Viridiplantae > Streptophyta > Magnoliopsida > Poales > Poaceae > Aegilops > Aegilops speltoides. The sequence continues at coordinate 495,906,037 of CM038145.1, forward strand.
AATCGCCACATTTTTTGAAAGCTGGCAAATGGATGTCAAAACTGCATTCCTTAACGGTTTTCTTAAAGAAGAGTTGTATATGATGCAACCAGAAGGTTTTGTCAATCCTAAAGGTGCTAACAAAGTGCGCAAGCTCCAGTGATCCATTTATGGACTGGTGCAAGCCTCTCAGAGTTGGAATAAACGCTTTGATAGTGAGATCAAAGCATATAGTTTTATACAGACTTGCGGTGAAGCCTGTATTTACAATAAAGTGAGTGGGAGCACTACGGCCTTTCTGATAAGTATATGAGTGACATATTGTTGATCAGAAATGATGTAGAATTTTTCTGGAAAGCATAAAGGAGTATTTGAAAGGAGTTCTTTAAAAGAAAGACCTCGGTAAAGCTACATACATATTGAGCATCAAAATCTATTGAGATAGATCAAGACGCTTGATTAGTTTTTCAATAAGTACATACCTTGTCAAGATTTTGAAGTAGTTCAAAATGGAATAGTCAAAGAAAGAGTTCTTGCCTGTGTTGCAAAGGTGTGAAATTGAGTAAGACTCAAATCCCGACCACGGCAGGAAATAGAAAAGAGAATGAAAGTCATTCCCCATGCCTCAGTCATAGGTTTTATAAAGTATGCTATGAAATGTACCAGACCTATTGTATACCTTGCTCTGAATTTCGCAAGGGAGTACAATAGTGATCTAGGAGTAGATCACTGGACATTGGTCAAGAATATCCTTAGTGAGGACTAAGGAAATATTTCTCGATTATGGAGGTGATAAAAGAGCCCGTCGTAAAGAGTTACATCGGTGCAAGCTTTTACACCGATCCAGATGACTCTAAGTCTCAATCTGGATACATATTGAAAGTGGGAGCAATTAGCTAGAGTAGCTCCGTGCAGAACATTGTAGACATAGAATATTTGCAAAATACATACGGCTCTGAATGTGACAGACCCGTTGACTAAGCTTCTCTCACGAGCAAAACATGATCACACCTTAGTACTCTTTGGGTGTTAATCACATAACTATGCGAACTAGATTATTGACTCTAGTAAACCCTTTGGGTATTGGTCACATGACGATGTGAACTATGGGTGTTAATCATATACAGATATGAATATTGGTGTTAAATCACATGGCGATGTGAACTAGATTATTGACTCTAGTGCAAGTGGCAGACTGAAGGAAATATGCCCTAGAGGAAATAATAAAGTTATTATTTATTTCCTTACTTCATGATAAATGTTTATTATTCATGCTATAATTGTATTAACCGGAAACATAATACATGTGTGAATACATAGACAAACATAGTACCACTAGTATGCCTCTACTTGACTAGCTCGTTGAATCAAAGATGGTTATGTTTCCTAACCATAGACATGAGTTGTCATTTGATTAACGGGATCACATCATTAGGAGAATGATGTGATTGACTTGACCCATTCCGTTAGCTTAGCACTTGATCGTTTAGTATGTTGCTATTGCTTTCTTCATGACTTATACAAAGTTTACAACTATGAGATTATGCAACTCCCGTTTACCGGAGGAGCACTTTGTATGCTACCAAAAGTCACAACGTAACTGGGTGATTATAAAGGAGCTCTACATGTGTCTCCGAAGGTACATGTTGAGTTGGCGTATTTCGATATTAGGATTTGTCACTCCGATTGTCGGAGAGGTATCTCTAGGCCCTCTCGGTAATGCACATCACTATAAGCCTTGCAAGCGATGTGGCCAATGAGTTGGTTACGGAATGATGCATTACGTAACAAGTAAAGAGACTTGCCGGTAACGAGATTGAACTAGGTATTGGATACTGACGATCAAATCTCGGGCAAGTAACATACCGATGACAAAGGGAACAACGTATGTCGTTATGCGGTTTGACCGATAAAGATCTTCGTAGAATATGTAGGAGCCAATATGAGCATCCAGGTTCCGCTATTGGTTATTGACCGGGAACAGTTCTAGGTCATGTCTACATAGTTCTCGACCCGTAGGGTCCGCACGCTTAACGTTACGATGATAGTTTTATTATGAGTTTATAAGTTTTGATGTAACGAAGGTTGTTCAGAGTCCCGGATGTGATCACGAACATGACGGGGAGTCTCAAAATGGTCGAGACATAAAAATTGATATATTGGACGACTATATTCGGACACCGGAAGTGTTCCGGGTGATTTCGGAGAAAACCGGAGTGCCGGAGGGGTTACTGGAACCCCCCGGGGAAGTATTGGGCCTTAGTGGGCCTGAGGGGAGAGAGAGGGCAGCAAACCAGGAGGTGGCGCGCCCCCTCCCATGAGGAGTATGAATTGGACTAGGGAGGGGGGCGCGGCCCCTCTTTCCCTCTCCATCTCCCTATCTTTCCTTCCCCTTCCCTCATCCTAGGTGGACTAGGAAAGGGGAGTCCTACTCCCACTAGGAAGAGGACTCCCCCCTCCTTGGCGCACCCCCTAGGGCCGGCCGGCCTCCCCCCTTGCTCCTTTATATACGGGGGCAAGGGAGCACCTCTAGACACACAGGTTGATCTTCGTGATCGTTCCTTAGCCGTGTGCGGTGCCCCCCTCCACCATATTCCACCTCGGTCATATCGTAGCGGTGCTTAGGCGAAGCCCTGCGTCGGTAGAACATCATCATCGTCACCATGCCGTCATGCTGACGGAACTCATCCCCGACACCCTACTGGATTGGAGTCCGGGGATCATCATCGAGCTGAACGTGTGCTGAACTCGGAGGTGCCGTACGTTCGGTACTTGGATCGGTCGGATCGTGAAGACGTACGACTACATCAACCGCCCTGTCATAATGCTTCCGCTTACGGTCTATGAGGGTACGTGGACAACACTCTCCCCTCTCGTTGCTATGCATCACCATGATCCTTGCGTGTGCGTAGGAAATTTTTTGAAATTACTACGTTCCCCAACAGGTTCAGGGGCTACTGAGGGAGTCCTGGATTAGGGGGTATCCGGATAGCCGGACTATATACTCTGGCCGGACTGTTGGACCGTGAAGATACAAGACTCAAAACTTCGTCCCGTGTCCGGATGGGACTCTCCTTTGCGTGGAAGACATGCTTGGCGATCCGGATGTTAGATCCCCTTCTTTGTAACCGACTCTGTATAACCCTAGCCCTCTCCGGTGTCTATATAAACCGGAGGGTTTAGTCCGTAGGACAAGTGAGGGAGTCCTGGACTAGGGGGTGTCCGGACAGCCGGACTATCATCGTCCGCCGGACTCCAAGACTAAGAAGATACAAGATTGAAGACTCCGTCCCCTGTCCGGATGGGACTTTCCTTGGCGTGGAAGGCAAGCTTGGCAATACGGATATGTAGATCTCCTACCATTGTAACCGACTCTGTGTAACCCTAGCCTCCTCCGGTGTCTATATAAACCGGAGAGCTTTAGTCCATAGCACAACATACATCACAACAATCATACCATAGGCTAGCTTTAGGCTTTAGCCTCCTTGATCTCGTGGTAGATCCACTCTTGTACTACCCATATCATCAATATTAATCGAGCAGGACGTAGGGTTTTACCTCCATCGAGAGGGCCCAAACCTGGGTAAAACATCGTGTCCCTCGTCTCCTATTACCATCCGCCTAGACGCACAGTTCGGGACCCCCTAACCGAGATCCGCCGGTTTTGACACCGACATTGGTGCTTTCATTGAGAGTTCCTCTGTGTCGTCACCGATAGGCTTGATGGCATCTACAACCAACAACGCTGTCCAGGGTGAGACTTTTCTCCCCGGACAGATCTTCGTATTCGGTGGCTTCGCGATCGCGGGCTGATTAAACAGCCATCTGGAGCAGATCGAAAGCTACGCCCCTGGCCGTCAGGTCAGATTCGGAAGCCTAAACTTCACGGCCGATGTCCGCGGAGACTTGATCTTCGACGTGAAGGAAATATGCCCTAGAGGCAATAATAAAGTTATTATTTATTTCCTTATTTCATGATAAATGTTTATCATTCATGCTAGAATTGTATTAACCGGAAACATGATACATGTGTGAATGCATAGACAAAACAAGATGTCACTAGTATGCCTCTACTAGACTAGCTTGTTAATCAAAGATGGTTATGTTTCCGACCATGAACAAAGGAGTTGTTATTTGATTAACGAGGTCACATCATTAGTAGAATGATCGATTGACATGACCCATTCCCTTAGCTTAGCACACGATCGCTTAGTATGTTGCTACTGCTTTTATCCATGACTTATACATGTTCCTGTAACTATGAGATTATGCAACTCCGTTTACGGAGGAACACTTTGGTGCTACCAAACGTCACAACGAATCGGGTGATTATAAAGGAGTACTACAGGTGTCTCCAAAGGCAGATGTTGGGTTGGCGATTTCGAGATTAGGTTTTGTCACTCCGATAGTCGGAGAGGTATCTCTGGGCCCTCTCGGTAATGCACATCATGAAGCCTTGCAAGCACTACAACTAATGAGTTAGTTGTGAGATGATGTATTACGGAACGAGTAAAGAGACTTGCGTAACGAGATTGAACTAGGTATTGATACCGACGATCGAATCTCGGGCAAGTAACATACCGATGACAAAGGAACAACGATGTTGTTATGCGGTCGACCGACAAAGATCTTCGTAGAATATGTAGGAACCAATATGGGCATCCAGGTCCCGCTGTTGGTTATTGACCGTGAATAGTTCTAGGTCATGTCTACATTGTTCTCGAACCGTAGGGTCCGCACGCTTAAGGTTTCGATGGCGGTTATTATGAGTTTATGTATTTTGATGTACCGAAGGAGTTCGAGTCCCGGATGTGATCACGGACATGACGAGGAGTCTCGGAATGGTCGAGACATAAAGATTGATATATTGGAAGCCTATGTTTGGAGTTCGAATGGTTCCGGCGAAACGGAATTTACCGAGTACCGGAGGTTACGGAACCCCGGGAGGTAAATGGGCCTCGATGGGCCCTAGTGGAAAGGAGGAGGGCAGCCAAGCTGGTCGCGCCTCCCCTTCCCTAGTCCTACTAGGACTAGGAGAAGGGGCCGCCCCTCTCTCTTTCCCCCTCCGAATCCTAGTCCAACTAGGATTGGGGGAATCCTACTCCCGGAGGAGTAGGACTCCTGTAGCGCCTCCTTGCCCGCCCCCCTCCCCCCGGCTCCTTTATATACGGGGCAGGGGGCACCTTGAACACACAAGTTGATCGTGAGATCGTTCCTTAGCCGTGTGCGGTGCCCCCTCCACCATATTCCACCTCGGTTATACCGTCATGAAGCTTAAGCGAAGCCCTGCGCCGGTGAAACATCAAGATCGCCACCACGCCGTCGTCTTGACGAACTCTCCCTCGACACTCGGCTGGATCGAGTACGAGGGACGCCATCGAGCTGTACGTGTGTCAAGAACTCGGGCGTCGGAGTAACGGCGCCGGATCGGTCGGATCGCGAGGAGAACGACGACTACTTCCTCTACGTTGTGATCGCTTCCGCCGGGTCTACAAGGGTATGTGGACAATACTCTCCCTCTCGTTGCTATACATCACCATGATCTTGCGTGTGCGTAGGAAAATTTTTGAAATTACTACGTTCCCCAACAGTGGCATCCGAGCCTAGGTTTGTTCTATGGTTTGATGTTTTGCACGAGTAGAACACAAATGAGTTGTGGGCGATACAAGTCATACTACCTACCAGCATGTCATACTTTGGTTCAGCGGTATTGTGAGATGAAGCGCCTGGACCGACATTACGCAGACGCTTACGCGAGACTGGTTTCACCGCCACGAGCACTCGCTGCTTAAAGGTGACTGGTGGGTGTCTGTCTCTCTCACTTTAGTTGAACCGAGTGTGGCTACGCCCGTCCTTGAGAAGGTTAAAACGAAGTCTATTTGACGAAGTATCGCTGTGGTTTTGATGCGAGGTGAGACTGGTTCTTGCTTAAGCCCGTAGCAGCCACGTAAAATTTGCAACAACAAAGTAGAGGACGCCTAACTTGTTTTTGCAGGCATGTTGTGATGTGATATGGTCAAGACGTGATGCTATATTTTATTGTATGAGATGATCATGTTTTGTAACCGGTTATCGGCAATCGGCAGGAGCCATATGGTTGTCGCTTATTGTATGCAATGCAATCGCCCTGTAATGCTTTACTTTATCACTAAGCGGTAGCGATAGTCGTAGTAGCATAAGTTTGGCGAGACGACAACGATGCTGCGATGGAGATCAAGGTGTCGCGCCGGTGACGATGGTGATCATGGTGGTGCAACAAGATGGAGATCATGAAGCACAAGATGATGATGACCATATCATATCACTTATATTGATTTGCATGTGATGTTTATCCTTTTATGCATCTTATCTTGCTTTGATTGACGGTAGCATTATAAGATGATCTCTCACTAAATAATCAAGAAGTGTTCTCCCCGAGTATGCACCGCTGCCAAAGTTCGTCGTGCCTGGACACCACGTGATGATCGGTGTGATAAGCTCTCGTCCATCTACAACGGGTGCAAGCCAGTTTTGCACACGCAGAATACTCGGGTTATACTTGACGAGCCTAGCATATGCAGATATGGCCTCGGAACACGGAGACCGAAAGGTCGGCGTGAATCATATAGTAGATATGATCAACATAAGATGTTCACCATTGAAAACTACTCCATTTCACGTGATGATCGGTTATGGTTTAGTTGATTTGGATCACGTGATCACTTAGATGACTAGAGAGATGTTTTTCTAAGTGGGAGTTCTTAAGTAATATGATTAATTGAACTTAAATTTATCATGAACTTAGTACCGATAGTATCTTGCTTATTTATGTTTGATTGTAGATAGATGGCTCGTCTGTTGTTCCGTTGAATTTTAATGCGTTCCTTGAGAAAGCAAAGTTGAAAGATGATGGTAGCAATTACACGGACTGGGTCCGTAATTTGAGGATCATCCTCATTGCTGCACGTAAGAGCTACGCCTGGATGCACCGCTAGGTGACAGCCTCTTCTTTGAGCAACGCCGGATGTTATGAACGTCTGGCGAGCAAAGTCGATGACTACTCTATAGTTCAAGTGTGCCATGCTTTACGGCTTAGAACCGGGACTTCAACGACGTTTTGAACGTCATGGAGCATATGAGATGTTCCAGAGTTGAAGTTAATATTCCAACAGTAATGCCCGGATTGAGAGATATGAAGTCTCCAATAAGTTCTATAGCTGCAAGATGGAGGAGAATAGTTACATTAGTGAGCATATACTCGGAATGTCCGGGTACTACAATCACTTGACACAATTGGGAGTTAATCTTCCGGATGATTGTGTCATTGATGTAATTCTCAATCACGCCACCAAGCTACAAAGGCTTCGTGATGAACTATAATATGCAAGGGTTAGTAAAGACTATGCTCGAGCTCTTCGCAATGCTAAAAGCTGCGGAGGTAGAAATCAAGAAGGAGCATCAAGTGTTGATGGTCAATAAGACCACTAGTTTCAAGAAGAAAGGCAAAGGGAAGAAGAGGGAATTCAAGAAGAACAGCAAGCAAGTTGCTGCTCAGAGAAGAAACCCAAGTCTGGCCCTAAACCTGAAATCGAGTGCTTCTACCGCAAGCGATCGGTCCTTCGAAGCGGAACTGCCCCAAGTATTTGGCGGATAAGAAGGATGGCAAGGTGAACAAAGGTATATGTGATATACATGTTATTGATGTGTACCTTACTAGAGCTCGTAGTAGCACTGGTATTTGATACTGGTTCATTGCTAATATTTGCAACTCAAGCAGGACTACTGATTGCTTAACTCGCAAAGGACGAGGTGACGATGCGCGTGGGAAATGGTTCCAAAGTCGATGTGATCGCGGTCGGCACGCTACCTCTACATCTACCTTCGGATTAGTTTTAGACCTAAATAATTGTTATTTGGTGCCTGCGTTGAGCATGAACATTATATCTGGATCTTGTTTGATGCGAGACGGTTATTCATTTAAATCAGAGAATAATGGTTGTTCTATTTATATGAGTAATATCTTTTATGGTCATGCACCCTTGAGGAATGGTCTATTTCTTATGAATCTCGATAGTAGTGATACACATATTCATAATGTTGAAACCAAAAGATGCAGAGTTGATAACGAAAGTGCAACTTATTTGTGGCACTCGCCGCTTAGGTCATATCGGTGTAAAGCGCATGAAGAAACTCCATCTTGATGGACTTTTGGAGTCACTTGATTATGAATCACTTGGCACTTATGTAACCGTGCCTCATGGGCAAGATGACTAGAACACCGTTCTCGGTACTATGGAGAGAGCAACAGATTTGTTGGAAATCATACATCTGAGATGTATGTGGTCCGATGAATATTGAGGCTCGTGGCGGATATCGTTATTTTCTCACCTTCACAGATGACTTAAGCAGATATGGGTATATCTACTTAATGAAACATAAGTCTGAAACGTTTGAAAAGTTCAAAGAATTTCAGAGTGAAGTTGAAAATCATCGTAACAAGAAAATTAAGTTTCTACGATCCGATCGTGGAGGTGAATATTTGAGTTACGAGTTTGGTCTACATTTGAAACAATGCGAATAGTTTAGCAACTCACGCCACCCGGAACACCACAGCGAAATGGTGTGTCCGAACGTCGAATCGTGCTTTACTAGATATGGTGCGATCAATGATGTCTCTTCTGATTTACCGCTATCGCTTTGGGGTTATGCTCTAGAGGCGGCCGCATTCACACTGAATAAAACACCGTCGAAACCGCTGAGACGACACCTTATGAACTATGGTTTGGCAAGAAACCAAAGTTGTCGTTTCTTAAAGTTTGGGGATGCGATGCTTATGTGAAAAAGCTTCAACTCGATAAGCTCGAACCCAAATCGGAGAAATGTGTCTTCATAGGATACCCAAAGGAGACAGTTGGGTACACCTTCTATCACAGATCCGAAGGCAAGACATTCGTTGTTAAAATGGATCCTTTCTAGAGAAGGAGTTTCTCTCGAAAGAAGTGAGTGGGAGGAAAGTGGAACTTGATGAGGTAATAGTACCTTCTCCCTTACTTGAAAGTAGTTAAATCGCAGAAACCAGTTTTCGAGACACCTACACCAAGTAGTGAGGAAGTTGATGATGTTGATCATGAAACTTCAGATCAAGTTACCGCAGAACCTCGAGATCAACCAGAGTAAGATCCGCACTGAGTGGTACGGTAATCCTGTTCGAAGTCATGCTACTAGATCATGATGAACCTACGAACTATGAAGAAGCGATGGTGAGCCCAGATTCATAAAATGGCTTGAGGCCATGAAATCGAGATGGGATCCATGTATGAAAACAAAGTGTGGACTTTGGTTGACTTGCCCGAGGGTAGGCAAGCAATAGAAAACAAGTGGATCTTCAAGAAGAAGACCGACGACGGTAATGTTGTCGTCTATAAAGCTCGACTTGTCGCAAAAGGTTTTCGACAAGTTCAAGGGATTGACTACGATGAGACCTTCTCACCCGTAGCGATGCTTAAGTCCGTCCGAATCATGTTAGCGATTGCCGATTTTATGATTATAAAATTTGGCAAATGGATGTAAAGACGCATTCTGAATGGATTTACGGAAGAAGAGTTGTATATGATGCAACCGAGAAGGTTTTATCGATCCAAAGGAGCTAACAAAGTGTGCAAGCTCCAGCGATCCATCTATGGACTGGTGCAAGCATCTCGAGTTGGAATAAACGCTTTGATAGTGTGATCAAAGCATTTGGGTTTGTACAGACTTTTGGAGAAGCCTGTATTTACAAGAAAGTGAGTGGGAGCTCAGAGCATTTCGATCTTATATGTGGATGACATATTGCTGATCGGAAATGATATAGAATTTCTGGATAGCATAAAGGGATACTTGAATAAGAGTTTTTCAATGAAAGACCTCGGTGAAGCTGCTTACATATTGGGCATTAAGATCTATAGAGATAGATCAAGACGCTTAATTGGACTTTCACAAAGCACATACCTTGACAAAGTTTTGAAGAAGTTCAAAATGGATCAAGCAAAGAAAGGGTTCTTGCACGTGTTACAAGGTGTGAAGTTGAGTCGGACTCAATGCCCACCACCGCAGAAGATAGAGAGAAGATGAAAGATGTTCCTATGCTTCGCCATAGGCTCTATCATGTATGCAATGCTGTGTACCAGACTGATGTGTGCCTTGCTATAAGCCTAGCAGGAGGTACCAAAGTAATCCAGAGTGGATCATCGGACAGCGGTCAAGAACATCCTGAAATACCGAAAAGGACTAAGGATATGTTTCTCGATATGGAGGTGACAAAGAGCTCATAAATGAACGGTTACGTTGATGCAAGCTTTAACACCGATCCGGACGATTCTAAATCGCAGACCGGATACGATTTACACTAAACGGAGGAGCTGTCGGTTGGTGCAGTTCTAAACAAAGCGTCGTGGCGGGATCTACATGTGAAGCGGAATACATAGCAGCTTCGAAGCAGCTAATGAAGGAGTCGGATGAAGGAGTTCATATCCGATCTAGGTGTCATACCTAGTGCATCGGGTCCAATGAAAATCTTCGTGACAATATCGAGCAATTGCCTTAGCAAAGGAATCCAGATTTCACAAGAGGACCAAGCACATCAAGAGACGCTTCAATTCCATCCGGGACTTAGTCCGATCGGAGACATAGAGATTTGCAAGATACATACGGATCTGAATGTTGCGAACCGTTGACTAAGCCTCTTCCACGAGCAAAACATGATCAGCACCAAGACCCCATGGGTGTTAGGATCATTACTATGTAATCTAGATTATTGACTCTAGTGCAAGTGGGAGACTCAAGGAAATATGCCCTAGAGGCAATAATAAAGTTATTATTTATTTCCTTATTTCATGATAAATGTTTATCATTCATGCTAGAATTGTATTAACCGGAAACATGATACATGTGTGAATGCATAGACAAAACAAGATGTCACTAGTATGCCTCTACTAGACTAGCTTGTTAATCAAAGATGGTTATGTTTCGACCATGAACAAAGGAGTTGTTATTTGATTAACGAGGTCACATCATTAGTAGAATGATCTGATTGACATGACCCATTCCCTTAGCTTAGCACACGATCGCTTAGTATGTTGCTACCGCTTTTATCCATGACTTATACATGTTCCACGTAACTATGAGATTATGCAACTCCGTTTACGGAGGAACACTTTGGTGCTACCAAACGTCACAACGAATCGGGTGATTATAAAGGAGTACTACAGTGTCTCCAAAGGCGATGTTGGGTTGGCGATTTGAGATTAGGTTTTGTCACTCCGATAGTCGGAGAGGTATCTCTGGGCCCTCTCGGTAATGCACATCATGAAGCCTTGCAAGCACTACAACTAATGAGTTAGTTGTGAGATGATGTATTACGGAACGAGTAAAGAGACTTGTCGGTAACGAGATTGAACTAGGTATTGATACCGACGATCGAATCTCGGGCAAGTAACATACCGATGACAAAGGGAACAACGATGTTGTTATGCGGTCCGACCGACAAAGATCTTCAGAGAATATGTAGGAACCAATATGGGCATCCAGGTCCCGCTGTTGGTTATTGACCGTGAATAGTTCTAGGTCATGTCTACATTGTTCTCGAACCGTAGGGTCCGCACGCTTAAGGTTTCGATGGCGGTTATTATGAGTTTATGTATTTTGATGTACCAAGGAGTTCGAGTCCCGGATGTGATCACGGACATGACGAGGAGTCTCGAATGGTCGAGACATAAAGATTGATATATTGGAAGCCTATGTTTGGAGTTCGAATGGTTCGGCGAAAACGGAATTTACCGAGTACCGGAGGTTACGGAACCCCGGGAGGTAAATGGGCCTCGATGGGCCCTAGTGGAAAGGAGGAGGGCAGCCCAAGCCTGGTCGCGCCGCCCCCCTTCCCTAGTCCTACTAGGACTAGGAGAAGGGGCCGCCCCTCTCTCTTTCCCCCCTCCGAATCCTAGTCCAACTAGGATTGGGGGAATCCTACCCCAGAGGGAGTAGGACTCCTGTAGCGCCCTCCTTGGCGCCGCCCCTCCCCCTGGCTCCTTTATATACGGGGCAGGGGGCACCTTGAACACACAAGTTGATCGTGAGATCGTTCCTTAGCCGTGTGCGGTGCCCCCTCCACCATATTCCACCTCGGTTATACCGTCATGAAGCTTAAGCGAAGCCTCGCTACCGGTGAAACATCAAGATCGTCACCACGCCGTCGTCTTGTGGAACTCTCCTCGACACTCGGCTGGATCGAGTACGAGGGACGCCATCGAGCTGTACGTGTGTCAAGAACTCGGGGCGCCGGAGTAACGGCGCCGGATCGGTCGGATCGCGAGGAGAACGTCGACTACTTCCTCTACGCCAGATCGCTTCCGCCCGGGTCTACAAGGGTATGTGGACAATACTCTCCCTCTCGTTGCTATACATCACCATGATCTTGCGTGTGCGTAGGAAAATTTTTGAAATTACTACGTTCCCCAACACGACGGACCCGAGCCACAGCCAAGCGCGCCGCACTGTTGCGATGGGTATGATCTAACTCTGCCTCCGAACAGTGCCTTGGTGGCCGCACACGAATCCGCTCCGGCCATTAGTCCGGAGCCGATTGCCCAGATAGAGGATCGGTGGATGGACACCGCCTCGGGGGCTTCAACTTCCACGGCGATGGAGCCGAACACTAATCTTGTCCCTCGCAAAACTCGTGATTCCGAGGTGCCGGACTCCCTGCCGGACTCCGAACCTCCCGCGCCCCTACCAACCAAATCGGATTGGGCGCCGGTTATGGAATTCACCGCCACGGACATCTTCCAATACACGCCTTTTGGCGACATCCTGAATTCACTAAAGCATCTCTCGTTATGAGCAGAGCCCTGGCCGGACTATGGCCAGGATGGTTGGGATACGGGCGACGAAGATTCAGAGCCCACCCACCACCCACTTTGTAGCCACTGTCGACGACTTAACTGACATGCTAGACTACGACTCTGAAGACATCGACGCTATAGACGATGACGCTGGAGATGAACAAGAACCAGCGCCTACAGGGCACTGGAAGACCACCTCGTCATATGACATATACATGGTGGATACCCCGAAAGACGGGGACGGCGAAGAAACAGCGGAGGTAGATTCTTTAAAGAAACAGCCCAAGCACCGGCGTCAGCGGCGCCGCTCTAAATCCCGCCACAGCAAGAATGGAGATTCCGACACAGGAGATAATAATACCCCAGAAAGTGTCGAAGACAACCCCCTCCAGCAAGACTCAGTGCAGGAGGACGCAGAAGCAAGCCCTCACGAGAGGGCGGCAGACGAAGAGGTTGAGGATTACAACTATATGCCTCCCTCCGAAGACGAGGCAAGCCTCAACGATGACGAATTCGTCGTGCCCGAGGATCTCGTCGAACAAGAGCGTTTTAAACGCAGGCTTATCGCCATGGCAAACAGCCTAAAGAAAAAGCAGCAGCAGCTTCAAGCTGATCAGGACTTGCTGGCCGATCGATGGACCGAGGTCCTCGCGGCCGAAGAGTATAAACTCGAACGCCCCTCCAAAAGCTATCCAAGACGCAAGCTGCTCCCCCGATTAAAGGAGGAAGCATACATACCTCCATCACCCAGCGACGATACGGTGACCGACCACCCCGCGGTCGTGATGAGAGAGGCATCCAGGCCCCCAACCAAGACCGCACCCGGCATCGCTCCAAAAGTACGAGGCCAAGAGGGAACGCGCCGGACTTGCGAGATATGTTGGAGGACAAAGCAAGGCAATCCAGATCCATCTACGGATCACGTGGGCGCCCCACGACCCATGACGAATACCGTCGTACCAAATACAATAACCCCGGCCGGGCCGAACACGGCAGGCAGCGCTCTCTCGAGTTGCGTCGTGATATTGCTCAATACAGAGGCGCCGCACACCCACTATGCTTCACTGACGAAGTAATGGATCATCAAATCCCTGAAGGGTTTAAACCCGCAAACATTGAATCCTACGATGGCACAACAGACCCCGCGGTTTGGATAGAAGATTATCTTCTCCACATCCATATGGCCTGCAGCGACGATCTCCACGCCATCAAGTATCTCCCACTCAAGCTTAAAGGACCAGCTCGGCATTGGCTTAACAGCTTGCCCGCAGAGTCAATTGGGTGTTGGGAAGACCTGGAGGCCGCATTCCTTGATAACTTCCAAGGCACGTATGTGCGACCACCAGACGCCGATGACCTAAGCCACATCATTCAGCAGCCAGACGAATCGGCCAGACAATTCTGGACACGGTTCTTGACAAAGAAAAATCAAATCGTCGACTGTCCGGATGCAGAGGCCCTTGCAGCCTTCAAGCATAACATCCACGACGAATGGCTAGCCCGGCACCTGGGACAGGAAAAGCCGAAATCTATGGCAGCCCTCACATCATTAATGACCCGCTTCTGCACGGGAGAGGATAGCTGGCTAGCTCACAGTAACAATCTCCGCAAAAATTCCGGCAGTCCGGATACTAAGGACAACAACGGCAGGTCACGTCGAAACAAAAACAAACGCCGCATTAACGGCGACGACAAGGAGGACACGGCGGTCAACGCCGGATTCCGAGGCTCTAAACCCGGTCAACGGAAGAAGCCATTCAAAAGAACCACTCCGGGTCCGTCCAATTTGGACCGAATACTCGACCGCTTATGCCAGATCCATGGCACCCCTGAAAAACCAGCAAATCACACTAATAGAGATTGCTGGGTGTTCAAGCAGGCAGGCAAGTTAATTGCCAAAAATAACGACAAGGGGCTAAATAGCGACGACGAGGAGGAGACCCGACCGCCGAACAATAGAGGACAGAAGGGTTATCTCCGACAAGTGCGGACGGTGAACATGATTTACGCGACCCATATACCCAAGAGGGAGAGGAAGCGCGCACTAAGGGACGTCTATGCGATGGAGCCAGTCGCCCCGAAGTTCAATCCATGGTCCTCTTGTCCGATCACTTTCGATCGAAGAGACCATCCGACTAGCATACGCCATGGCGGATTCGCCGCATAGGTTTTAGACACAATCATCGATGGATTTCACCTCACGAGAGTCCTGATGGATGGCAGTATTAGCCTGAACCTGCTTTATCAGGATACAGTGCGCAAAATGGGCATAGACCCCTCAAGGATTAAACCTACAAAGACAACCTTTAAAGGTGTCATACCAGGTGTGGAAGCCAACTGTACAGGCTCAGTAACACTGGAAGTGGTCTTCGGATCCCCGGACAATTTCCGGAGCGAGGAGTTAATCTTCGACATTGTCCCGTTTCGCAGCGGCTATCACGCTCTCCTCGGACGAACCGCGTTTGCAAAATTCAACGCGGTGCCGCATTATGCATACCTCAAGCTCAAGATGCCAGGCCCTCGTGGAGTCATCACGGTCAACGGGAATACGGAACGCTCCCTCCGAACGGAGGAACATACAGCGGCTCTCGCGGCAGAAGTACAGAGCAGCCTCCTAAGGCAATTCTCGAGTCCGGCCGTTAAACGGCCGGATACAGCCAAACGCGCCCGAAGCAATACCAACCAAGACCACCTGGCGCGATCAGAGCACGCGTAGCAATGCGGCCCCAACCCCCGCCCGTGCATGATCGCAAGAATAACACTCCGCGTACATCTCTACGCTTTGGAGATACCATGGGCGCAGGGGAAGGGGCACGATCGCAATGGACCCAGAGTGCGGTTTGACCACACCAGAGGCTCGCAAGTGTGCCCCCCCTTTTTTATTTTTTTTATTATTTTCCTTCTTTAGGTACACAGGACTCCGGTAACCAGAGGCCCTGTCCGGCGGCGAACCTGCCAAACTCGTGATGCAACAGTCAGGGACGAAAGAAGGCTGCGACGAACACTCAGGTGGTCTCAATTACGAGCATTAAATTCGATTATATACACCAAGTCCGCAGCTCACCCCTGGAGGGGGACATGTTTACTTAGTCCAAATCCCTTGCTTATCAAGACTATTTGTATCAGTCCGCACTCATAGCAGACTTCCTTTAATAAATAATGTAGCACTTTTCGACTGCAATTACATTACCTTTTATATATATATGTTCATTACATGACATCTTGCACCCGTATATTTTGGTACGGCCTAATACACCAGGGGCTTACGTTCCCCACATTGTGGTGTGATAAGTCCGAACACTTTCATAAGTGCGGCACCCCGAACTTATAGCATTATATGAATCAGCTCCGAATCGTGTCTTGGGTCAATAGTTGGGTTTGCCCGGCTCACATGTTTTGGTGCCTTTCGTTCCGTTCTATCGGCTAAGGTGGCACTGGGAGAACCACTGCGATTGCGCCCCGGTTGAGCCGGGCGAGCGCCTCAGTGGAGAAAGCTAAAACTGACCGGCATGATAAGGCGAGAGACTGGTCGCTGTTCGAGAGGTTTCTTCGGGTCCTTAAAGACTCACGCCGCTTCGAGCGAAGTTCCGGACCATGTCCGACGAAGGCGTGGATAGCGCCCCGGATTCGGCCTTCCGAATACCAGGGGCTTCGCCGAAATTTAAAATTATAGAATTCTATGGCTAAGTGAGAGTGTTCAAGCATTATAAGTCCGGTCGCCTTGTCCATTGTGTTGAGCGCCTCCCTAGATGGACCCAAAAATGGGAACAAGAGTGCTCAAGGTTATCCCGAACACCCCAGCACTCGTGGCTCGGGGGCTGAAGCCAACGACTTGCCATCTCTCAGATTTTATAAACGGCCGAACAGAAGGTAATATTTTAAATTAAAACAAGCGTTGCTCAAGGCGCATATGAACGCAGTTTTCAGCGCATAGGAAAATACACAGCGAGTTTACTCAAAGATTACATTTCTGGGGCACTCATCCGCAATATCGCGGGCTCCCTTCAGGACAGTTTTATAATACATTTCAGGTGTGCGATACTCCTTGCCCGGTGGGGGTGGGTCCGTGAGAAGCTTCTCCGCATCCAACTTGCCCCAATGCACATTTGTGCGGGCAAGGGCCCGGCGAGCACCATCAATACAGGCGGAGCGCTTGACGACCTCCACCCAGGGGCATGAAGGAAATATGCCCTAGAGGCAATAATAAAGTTATTATTTATTTCTTTTTTCATGATAAATGTTTATTATTCATGCTAGAATTGTATTAACCGGAAACATAATACATGTGTGAATACATAGACAAACATAGTGTCACTAGTATGCCTCTACTTGACTAGCTCGTTTATCAAAGATGGTTATGTTTCCTAGCCATGGACAAAAGAGTTGTCATTTGATTAACGGAATCACATCATTAGGAGAATGATGTGATTGACATGACCCATTCCGTTAGCCTAGCACTTGATCGTTTAGTATGTTGCTATTGCTTTCTTCATGACTTATACATGTTCCTATAACTATGAGATTATGCAACTCCGTTTACGGAGGAACACTTTGGGTACTACCAAACATCACAACGAATCGGGTGATTATAAAGGAGTACTACAGGTGTCTCGAAGGTACATGTTGAGTTGGCGTATTCGAGATTAGGTTTTGTCACTCCGATTGTCGGAGAGGTATCTCTGGCCCTCTCGGTAATGCACATCATTATAAGCCTTGCAAGCAATGTGACCAATGAGTTGGTTACGGGATGATGCATTACAGAACGAGTAAAGAGACTTGCCGGTGACGAGATTGAACTAGGTATTGGATACCGACGATCGAATCTCGGGCAAGTAACATACCGATGACAAAGGGAACAACGTATGTTGTTATGCGGTTTGACCGATAAAGATCTTCGTAGAATATGTAGGAGCCAATATGGGCATCCAGGTCCCGCTATTGGTTATTGACCGAGAATAGTTCTAGGTCATGTCTACATAGTTCTCGAACCCGTAGGGTCCGCACGCTTAAGGTTTCAATGACAGTTATATTATGAGTTTATGAGTTTTGATGTACCGAAGGAGTTCGGAGTCCCGGATGAGATCGGGGACATGACGAGGAGTCTTGAAATGGTCGAGACGTAAAGATCGATATATTGGACGACTATATTCGGAGTTCAGAAAGGTTCCTAGTGATTCGGGTATTTTTCGGAGTACCGGAGAGTTACGGGAATTCGCCGGGGAGAAGTATTGGCCTTATTGGGCCCCAAGGAAAGAGAGAGGGGCTGCCGGCAGGCGGGCAGGCGCCGCATGGCCTAGTCCGAATTGACTAGGGGGAGGCCGCACCCCTCCTTCCTTCCCTTCTCTCTTCCCTTCCTTGTCTCCTACTCCTAATACATGGAAGGACTCCTAGTTGGACTAGGAAGGGGGAATCCTACTCGGTGGGAGTAGGACTCCCCTAAGGCGCGCCATAGAAGAGGGCCGGCCCTCCCCTCCTCCACTCCTTTATATACGGGGGTAGGGGGCACCCCATGAACACACAAGTTGATCCACGAATCGTTTCTTAGCCGTGTGCGGTGCCCCCTTCCACCATATTCCACCTCGGTCATATCGCCGCGGAGTTTAGGCGAAGCCCTGCACCGGTAGAACATCATCATCGTCACCACGCCGTCATGCTGACAGAACTCATCTCCGGAGCTCGGCTGGATCGAAGGTCGGAGATCGTCATCGAGCTGAACGTGTGCTGAACTCGGAGGCTCCGTACATTCGGTGCTTGGATCGGTCGGATCGTGAAGACGTATGACTACATCAACCGCGTTGTGCTAACGCTTCCGCTTACGGTCTACGAGGGTACGTGGACGAACACTCTCCCCTCTCGTTGCTATGCCATCACCATGATCTTGCATGTGCGTAGGAATTTTTTTGAAATTACTACGTTCCCCAATAGTGGCATCCGAGCCTAGGTTTTTATGGTTTGATGTTGTATGCACGAGTATAACACAAGTGAGTTGTGGACGATATAAGTCATACTGCCTACCAGCATGTCATACTTTGGTTCGGCGGTATTTTTGGATGAAGCGGCCCGGACCGACATTACGCGTACGCTTACGCGAGACTGGTTCTACCGACATGCTTTGCACACAGGTGGCTGGCGGGTGTCAGTTTCTCCAACTTTAGTTGAACCAAGTGTGGCTACGCCCGGTCCTTGCGAAGGTTAAAACGGAGTCTATTTGACAAACTATCGTTGTGGTTTTGATGCGTAGGTAAGAACGGTTCTTGCTTAGCCCGTAGCATCCACGTAAAATTTGCAACAACAAAGTAGAGGATGTCTAACTTGTATTTGCAGGGCATGTTGTGATGTGATATGGTCAAGACGTGATAAGATATAAGTTGTTGTATGAGATGATCATGTTTTGTTGAAGTTATCGACAACTGGCAGAAGCCCTATGGATGTCTCTTTGTTGCATAAGATGCAAGTGCCAAATAATTGCTTTACTTTATCTCTATGCGATAGCAATAGTTGCAAGAGCAATAGTTGGCGAGACGACCATGTGACGACACATTGATATAGATCAAGATGATGAAGATCATGGTGTCGTGCCGGTGACGATAGAGACCATGACAGTACTTTGGAGATGGAGATCAAAGGCGCAAGATGATCATGGCCATATCATGTCACATATTTTGATTGCATATGATGTTTATCTGTTATACATCTTATTCTTGCTTTGATTGACGGTAGCATTTTAAGATGATCTCTCACTAATTATCAAGAAGTGTTCTCCTTGAGTATGCACCGTTGCCAAAGTTCGTCGTGCCCAGACACCACGTGATGATCGGGTGTGATAAGCTCTACGTCCATCTACAACGGGTGCAAGCCAGTTTTGCACACGCGGAATTGTCAGGTTAAACTTGACGAGCCTAGCATATGCAGATATGGCCTCGGAACACGGAGACCGAAAGGTCGAGCGTGAATCATATAGTAGATATGATCAACATAAAGATGTTCACCATTGAAAACTACTCCATCTCACGTGATGATCGGTTATGGTTTAGTTGATTTGGATCACGTGATCACTTAGATGACTAGAGAGATGTCTGTCTAAGTGGGAGTTCTTGAGTAATATGATTAATTGAACTTAAATTTATCATGAACTTAGTCCTGGTAGTATTTTGCAAATTATGTTGTAGATCAATAGCTTGCGTTGTTGCTTTCATATGTTTATTTTGATATGTTCCTAGAGAAAATTGTGTTGAAAGATGTTAGTAGCAATGATGCGGATTGGATCCGTGATCTGAGGTTTATCCTCATTGCTGCACAGAAGAAATATGTCCTTAATGCACCGCTAGGTGACATACCTATTGCAGGAGCATATGCAGACGTTATGAACGTTTGGCTAGCTCAATATGATGACTACTTGATAGTTTTGTGCACCATGCTTTATGGCTTAGAATTGGGACTTCAAAGATGTTTTGAACATCATGGACCATATGAGATGTTCCAGGAATTGAAGTTAATATTTAAAGCAAATACCCAAGTTGAGAGATATGAAGTCTCCGACAAGTTCTATAGCTAAAAGATGAAGGAGAATCGCTCAACTAGTGAGCATGTGCTCAGATTGTCTGGGTACAACAATCGCTTGAATCAAGTGGGAGTTAATCTTCCAGATAAGATAGTGATTGACAGAATTCTCTAGTCACCATCACTAAGTTACTAGAACTTTGAGATGAACTATAGTATGCAAGGGATGACGAAAACGATTCCCGAGCTCTTCGTGATGTTGAAATCGACGAAGGTAGAAATCAAGAAAGAGCATCAAGTGTTGATGATTAACAAGACCACTAGTTTCAAGAAAAGGGCAAAGGGAAAGAAAGGGAAACTTCAAGTGGAATGGCAAACAAGTTGTCACTCCCGTGAAGAAGACCAAAGCCGGACCAAAGCCTGAAACTAAGTGCTTACACTACAAAGGAAATGGTAACTGGAAGCGGAAATGCCCTGAATATTTGGTGGGTAAGAAGGATGGCAAAGTGAACAAGTGTATATTTGATATACAGGTTATTGATGTGTGCCTTACTAGTGTTTATAGTAGCCCCTGAGTATTTGATACTTGTTCGGTTGCTAAGATTAGTAATTCGAAACGGGAGTTGCAGAATAAACAGAGACTAGTTAAGGGTGAAGTGACGATGTTTGTTGGAAGTGGTTCCAAGATTGATATGATCATCATCGCACACTCCCTATACTTTCGGGATTTGTGTTGAACCTAAATAAGTGTTATTTGGTGTTTGCGTTGAGCATGAATATGATTTGATCATGTTTATTGCAATACGGTTATTCATTTAAGTTAGAGAACAATTGTTGTTCTGTTTACATGAATAAAACCTTCTATGGTCATACACACCAACGAAAATGGTTTGTTGGATCTCGATCGTAGTAATACACATATTCATAATATTGAGGCCAAAAGATGCAAAGTTAATAATGTGGCACTGCCGTTTAGGTCATATTGGTGTAAAGCGCACGAAGAAACTCCATGCTGATGGGATTTTGGAATCACTTGATTATGAATCACTTGATGCTTGCGAACCATGCCTCATGGGAAAGATGACTAAGACTCCGTTCTCCGGAACAATGGAGCGAGCAACTGACTTATTGGAAATAATACATACTGATGTATGCGATCCGATGAGTGTTGAGGCTCGCGGCGGGTATCGTTATTTTCTGACCTTCACAGATGATTTGAGCAGATATTGGTATATCTACTTGATGAAACATAAGTCTGAAATAGTTGAAAGGTTCAAAGAATTTCAGAGTGAAGTGGAAAATCATTGTAACAAGAAAATAAAGTTTCTACGATCTGATCATGGAGATGAATATTTGAGTTACGAGTTTGGTCTTCAATTAAAACAATGTGGAATAGTTTCACAGCTCACGCCACCTGGAACACCACAACGTTATGGTGTGTCCGAACATCGTAACCGCACGTTATTTGATATGATGCGATCTATGATGTCTCTTACCGATTTACCACTATCATTTTGGGGTTATGCATTAGAGACAGCTGCATTCACTTTAAATAGGGCACCATCAAAATCCGTTGAGACGACGCCTTATGAACTGTGGTTTGGCGAGAAACCAAAAGTTGTCGTTTCTTAAAGTTTGGGGCTGCGATGCTTATGTGAAAAAGTTTCAACCTGATAAACTCGAACCCAAATCGGAGAAGTGCGTCTTCATAGAATACCCAAAGGTAACTATTGGGTACACCTTCTATCACAGATCCGAAGGCAAGTTATTCGTTGCTAAGGTGGATCCTTTCTAGAGAAGAAGTTTCTCTCGAAAGAAGTGAGTGGGAGGAAAATAGAGCTTGATAAGGTAATTATACCTTCTCCCGAATTGGAAAGTAGTTCATCACAGAAATCAGTTCCAGTGATTGCTACACCAATTAGTGAGGAAGCTAATGATGATGATCATGAAACTTCAGATCAAGTTACTATAGAACCTCGTAGGTCTTCCAGAGTAAGATCCGCACCAGAATGGTGTAGTAATCATGTTCTGGAAGTCACGTTACTAGACCATGATGAACCTATGAACTATGAGGAAGCGATGATGAGCCCAGATTCCGCGAGATGGCTTGAGGCCATAAAATCTGAGATATGATCCATGTATGAGAACAAAGTATGGACTTTGATTAACTTGCTCGATGATCAGCAAGCCATGTTAAATGAATGGATCTTCAAGAGGAAGACGGACACTGATAGTAGTGTTACTATCTACCAAGCTCGACTTGTTGCGAAAGGTTTTCAAAAAGTTCAAGGTGTTGAATATGATGCGATTTTCTCACTCGTATCGATGCTTAAGTCTGTCTGAATCATGTTAGCAATTGCCACATTTTATGAAATCTGGCAAATGGATGTCAAAACTGCATTCCTTAATGGATTTATTAAAGAAGAGTTTTATATGATGCAACCAGAAAGTTTTTGTCAATCCTAAAGATGCTAACAAAGTGTGCAAGCTCCAGCAATCCATCAATGGACTGGTGTAAGCATCTCGGAGTTGGAATATACGCTTTGATGAGTTGATCAAAGCATATGGTTTAATACAGACTTTTGGAAAGGCATGTATTTACAAGAAAGTGAGTGGGAGCACTACAGCATTTCTGATAAGTATATGTGAATGACATATTCTTCATCGGAAATAATGTAGAATTATTCTGCAAAGCATAAAGGAGTGTTTTAAAGGAGTTCTTTAAAAGAAATACCTCAGTAAAAACTACTTACATATTGAGCATCAAGATCTATTGAGATAGATCAAGACGCTTGATAAGTTTTTCAAAAGTACATACCTTGTCAAGATTTTGAAGTAGTTCAAAAAGGAACAGTCAAATAAAGAGTTCTTGCCTGTGTTGCAAAGGTGTGAAATTGAGTAAGACTCAAATCCTGACCACTGCAGAAAATAGAAAAGAGAATGAAAGTCATTCCCTATGCCTCAGTTATAGGTTTTATAAAGTATGCTATGCTATGTACCAGACATATTGTATACCTTGCTCTGAATTTGGCAAGGGAGTACAATAGTGATCCAGGAGTAGATCACTGGACATTGGTCAAGAATATCCTTAGTGAGGACTAAGGAAATATTTCTCGATTATGGAGGTGATAAAAGAGCTCGTCGTAAAGAGTTACATAGGTGCAAGCTTTTACACCGATCCAGATGACTCTAAGTCTCAACCTGGATACATATTGAAAGTGGGAGCAATTAGCTAGAGTAGCTCCGTGCAGAGCATTGTGGACATAAAATATTTGCAAAATACATACGGATCTGAATGTGACAGACACATTGACTAAGCTTCTCTCACGAGCAAAACATGATCACACCTTAGTACTCTTTGGGTGTTAATCACATAGCGATGTGAACTAGATTATTGACGCTAGTAAACCCTTTGGGTGTTGGTCACATGATGATGTGAACTATGGGTGTTAATCATATACAGATATGAATATTGGTGTTAAATCACATGACGATGTGAACTAGATTATTGACTCTAGTGCAAGTGGGAGACTGAAGGAAATATGCCCTAGAGGCAATAATAAAGTTATTATTTATTTCCTTATTTCATGATAAATGTTTATTATTCATGCTAGAATTGTATTAACCGGAAACATAATACATGTGTGAATACATAGACAAACATAGTGTCACTAGTATGCCTCTACTTGACTAGCTCGTTTATCAAAGATGGTTATGTTTCCTAGCCATGGAAAAAAGAGTTGTCATTTGATTAACGGGATCACATCATTAGGAGAATGATGTGATTGACATAACCCATTCCGTTAGCCTAGCACTTGATCGTTTAGTATGTTGCTATTGCTTTCTTCATGACTTATACATGTTCCTATAACTATGAGATTATGCAACTCCGTTTACGGAGGAACACTTTGGTACTACCAAACGTCACAACGTAACTGGGTGATTATAAAGGAGTACTACAGGTGTCTCTGAAGGTACATGTTGAGTTGGCGTATTTCGAGATTAGGTTTTGTCACTCCGATTGTCGGAGAGGTATCTCTGGGCCCTCTCGGTAATGCACATCATTATAAGCCTTGCAAGCAATGTGACCAATGAGTTGGTCACGGGATGATGCATTACAGAACGAGTAAAGAGACTTGCCGGTGACGAGATTGAACTAAGTATTGGATACCGACGATCGAATCTCGGGCAAGTAACATACCGATGACAAAGGGAACAACGTATGTTGTTATGCGGTTTGACCGATAAAGATCTTCGTAGAATATGTAGGAGCCAATATGGGCATCCATGTCCCGCTATTGGTTATTGACCGAGAATAGTTCTAGGTCATGTCTACATAGTTCTCGAACCCGTAGGGTCCGTGACGCTTAAGGTGTCGATGATGCTTATATTATGAGTTTATGAGTTTTGATGTACGAAGGAGTTCGGAGTCGCGGATGAGATCAGGGACATGACGAGGAGTCTCGAAATGGTCGAGACGTAAAGATTGATATATTGGATGACTATATTCGAGTTCGAAAGGTTCCGAGTGATTCGGTATTTTTCGAGTCTGGGAGAGTTACGGAATTCGCCGGGAGAAGTATTGGGCCTTATTGGGCCTCAAGGGAAAGAGAGAGGGGCTGTCTAGGCGCGCGCCCCATGGCCTAGTCCGAATGGACTAGGGGAGAGGCCGCACCCTCCTTCCTTCCTTCTCTCTTCCCTTCCTTGTCTCCTACTCCTAATACATGGAAGGACTCCTAGTTGGACTAGAAGGGGGAATCCTACTCCCGGTGGGAGTAGGACTCCCTAGGGCGCCATAGAAGAGGGCCGGCCCTCCCCTCCTCCACTCCTTTATATACGGGGGTAGGGGCACCCCATGAACACACAAGTTGATCTACGGATCGTTCCTTAGCCGTGTGCGGTGCCCCCATCCACCATATTCAACCTCGGTCATATCGCCGCGGAGTTTAGGCGAAGCCCTGCGCCGGTAGAACATCATCATCGTCACCACGCCGTCGTGCTGACGGAACTCATCTCCGGAGCTCGGCTGGATCGGAGGCCGGAGATCGTCATCGAGCTGAACGTGTGCTGAACTCGGAGGCTCCGTACGTTCGGTGCTTGGATCGGTCGGATCGTGAAGACGTACGACTACATCAACCGCGTTGTGCTAACGCTTCCGCTTACGGTCTACGAGGGTACGTGGACGAACACTCTCCCCTCTCGTTGCTATGCCATCACCATGATCTTGCATGTGCGTAGGAAATTTTTTGAAATTACTACGTTCCCCAACAGGGCACGCATCCACCAGCCGCCGCACGAGGCCAAAGTAGCTCCCAGGCATGGCCTGTCCAGGCCACAGCCGGACTATAACACTACTAGGGAAAAGGCTATACACAGAATCTTAGCAGCAGCGAGGGTTAAAAACCCTCGCTACTGCTACTTACTAGCAGCGCAGGTTTTTATACCTCGCTACTACTAAGTTGATAGCAGCAGCGCGAGTTTGTAACCCTCGCTACTACTAAGCGGTCTCTACCGTGCCCCACGGGATATGCCATAGTAGTAGCGAGGGTTTTAACCTCGCTACTACTAAGTTGATAGCGAGAGCGCGGGTTTTAACCTCGCTACTACTAACCCGCGCTACTGCTATCAGCTTAGTAGTAGCGTGGGTTAAAAACCCGCGCTACTGCTAATCGTCTGTCATAGTAGTAGCGCGGGGTATGGCCTATTTATCAAAGTCTACCCCCCCTCCCCCCGTGGACCGCCTTTTCAGTTTTAAAAAAAATAAAAGAAAATGATAAAAATGTCAAAAAAATAAAAGAAAATAAGTTTCCCATGTGATATGTGGTCTAGTTGTTGGGAAAATTTACAAATATGAATTTCGACTTTATTTGCAAAATCTCTCTAGAAATTTCCAAAATGGCCATAACTTTTGCATACGAACTCGGATGAAAAAGTTTTTTATATGAAAAAGCGTCTACTCGAAAAGTTACATCCGAATTTAACCGGGGGAACCCAGTTAAACATTTTTAAAATCCTCAAAAGCCTAACAGAAAAAAAGTTACGGGGCTTTTAAGATCTGGAGGCAAAAAAATTAAAAAAAATCAGTTTTTTTTAATTTTTGTTAAATCTGGTCAAACTATGGTCAAACTAATCATACAAGAATATTAGTGTTACTAAATAATTATTTTAGTTTTTTTGAATTTTGGTGAAATCTGGTCAAACTATGGTCAAACTGTGGTCAAATCTGGTCAAACTGTTGTCAAATCTGGTCAAACTGTGGTCAAACTAATTATTCAAGAAATATTAGTGTTACTAATTTTTTATAACAATAGTTTCAAACTCAAACAGTGAAATGTGTGACTTCATGCTCAAACAAAATTCCTGAGGTTAATAGGATTGACATCTTACTATTGTCAGGAAAACAACAAGTGCAGACTTGGAAACGAGGGAGAATAGAACCCGGAAGTTAAGCGTGCTCAAGCTGGAGTAGTGAGAGGGATGGGTGACCGTCTGAGAAGTTAGATGATTTGGAATGATGAGGGGTGATTAGAGATTAAATTGAGCAGCGATGAGGGGTGATTAGAGATTTGAGTTAAAATAATTCAGAAATTTGAAAATTTCGAAAAAAAATCAAAAATTTTTTCGAAAAAATTCAAAAAAAAATCGGAGATTACAGGTTAGTAGTAGCGGGTTTTACCCACGCCATCGCTATCGTTAACTGTAGCATCGGTGCCACCCAGCCATCGCTATAAGTTAGCTGTAGCGCCTTATTAGTAGCGCGGGTACCCGCGCTGCTAATAGGCCTAAAACCCGTGCTGCTGCTAGGCTTTTCCCTAGTAGTGTAAGGCCCTTCATGGCCTCCTCAGCTACCTTGTGGAGTTCGACCAGCTGCTTCAGCTGGTCGCTTGGGGGCACCGGGTGTCCGGCCTCAGCGTACTAAGACTAGAAGACTTTCTCCGTCAAGCTCCCCTCCTCGCCATGATAGAATGCGGCGGCATCGGACGCACTACGCGGCAGATGTGCAAACGCCCCTGGAGAACTCCGAATGCGGGTAAGTGTCAGGTATTTTACATTAACATGCTTGCTTTGCATGAAAAATTCCTTACCCGCCGCTATCTTCTTCACATCTTCAACCTCCTGAAGGGCCTTTCGGGCCTCGGCCTTGGCGGACTTGGCACTTTCGAGAGCCGAGCCAAGCTCGGACTCTCGAGTCTTGGAGTCACGCTCCAAATTCTCATGCTTCTCCATGAGAGCCTGGAGCTATTGCCGTATTTCCGCCACCCGTGCCTCCTGCTTCTCTCGCCCCTCCCGCTCTGCGGCTGCACTGCGTTCGGCCGCGGACACAGCCTCCTTCAGGTCTGCCACCTCGTTCGTGACCCCTGCAATTCCCATATTATCCTTGTTAATTTTATTGCAACCAAAATCCTTTTCTGTAAGGTAACTATTCAAAGTGGTGTAACTCACCTTCTTTGTCCTCGAGCTGCTTCTTGGCATGGCCGAGCTCTTGCTCGGACTGCTCGAGATCCTTCTTCAACACATCGACCTCCGCCGATAGTGTGGCAGAGGTCAGCAGCGCAGCCTACAAACCCATATTGACATATTTTAAGCAACCCCGCGTATATCTTGTTAGATCCTCAGTCCGGCTTTTCTTTCCGAACACCGAACTGAGCATCAGAGGCTACTGTCTATGCGGTATTACATTACATAATTTTAACTTCTTACCTCAAAGCCTGTTAGATGGCTGCTGCAGGCTTCGGTCAGCCCGCTTTTGGCAAGCTGAACCTTTTGAATCACCGCACTCATGATAGTGCGGTGCTCTTCCTCGATGGAAGCGCCTTTAAGCGCCTCCAGCAAGTTATCCGGCGCCTCCGGTTGGACGGAGGTCGCCGGTGTCACGGTCTCGCCCTTCTTTAGAAGGGGCCGCCCGCCGGACTCTGGAACCACTGCGGGTTCCAATGTAGAGTCCGGCACAAAGTCCGGAGGCAGCTCGACGGCGCCCCGGAGCCTCCTCCGATGGGTCCTTCTCAGGATCCCACCTCGGCGTCCTCATTGAGCGGGGTAGAGGCGGTCGGAAGTGAATCCACATCCGACGGGGCCAACGACCCACTCGATGAAGCGGGGAGATCATCATCGGCCGGGCTACTGACAGAACGCGGCATTAGAAGGACACTACGCGACACGAGAGAAATTACACATCAAAGATCCGGACACTTACGATCTTGCCGGACGCCTGGCCCTTGGAGGCCACTCATCCTCGCCAACGGTGGTGTTGGCGAAACTGTCCGGGGGGATAGTCCTCCCCCTCTTGGACCCTTCGGCCTCCCCTATTGGGGAAGCCTTCCTCTTCTTCTCTCCCTCCTTCGGGAGAGAGTCCTCCTCCTCCTCCTCGTCTTCGGGGGAGGAGTCCGCCTCGTTGTCGGACGCCTGATTGCGGGAACTCTTTCGAGTCCCCGCGGCCACCTTCTTGGCCTTCTTCTCCGGCACCACGTGCGGTGCCAGAACCAGCAGCCCTGCTAAACGGGCGTTCTCTGGGTCTTCTGGCATGGGAGCCGGGCTGAGGACCTGCTTGGCCCTCTCCATCCATTCCTGTCAAAGGAAAAGAGAAGATTGAAACCCTCTTAGAATCGGTTTAATTACCACAAGTGTCCCGTAACGGGGTTGAATCACATACCTCGTCAGCTGGATGCTGCGAGCGAAATCCGCGATCCTCCGTCGTGGATACGGGGGCTTCTGCGCCCTTAAACAGCACCCTCCAGGCGCCTTTGTATGTCGTATCGAAGAGACCGCTCAGCTCCTGGTGCTATTCCAGATTGAATGCCCGTTCTTGGCATGGGAGAATCCGGCGGATGAGCATGACTTGGACCACGTCGACGAGCCTGAGCTTATTGCTCACCAGCTTCTGGATGCAGGCTCGGAGTCCCGTCACCTCCTTCGGATTGCCCCACTGCAATCCCTTCTCTTTCCAGGAGGTGAGATGCGTGGGGACGCCAGATCTAAACTCGGGGGCCGCCGCCCATGTGGGTTGCGCGGCTCGGTGATGTAGAACCACCCCGATTGCCACCCCTTGACGGAGTCCACGAAGGCCCCTTCGAGCCAAAGGACGTTGGGCAACTTGCCCAACATGGCGCTTCCGCATTCCGCTTGCGTGCCCTTCACAACCTTCGGCTTGACGTTGAAGGTCTTGAACCACAGGCCGAAGTGGGGCCGGATGCAGAGGAAGGCCTCGCACACGACGATAAACGTCGAGATGTTGAGGATGAAGTTCGGCGCCAGATCGTGGAAATCCAGGCTGTAGTAAAACATGATCCCCCGGACAAATGGGTGCAGAGGAAAGCCCAGTCCGCGGAGGAAATGGGGAAGGAAGACGACCCTCTCATGGGGCCCAGGGGTAGGGATGAGCTGCCCCTCGTCGGGAAGCCGATGCGCGATATCGCCGGAAAGGTATCCGGCGCTGCGCAGTTTGGTGATGTGCTCCTCCTTAACGGTGGAGGCCAACCATTTGCCTCCCGCTCCGGACATATTCGGAGAAGGTCGAGGCGAGATGTGCGAGCTTGGGCGTTGGAGCTTGAGTACGCGGAGATGGATAAGCAAAGGAGGAAGAAGGCGTAGGTGAGAAGGTAAATCCATATCCCTTATATATAGGCAGACGAAAACTATGAGTCCCCACCGGCCTGATAAAACTCGCTTATCTCCCAAGCGCCACCATCAATGGCGCGGTTGGGTTACCCACGTCCGTATTGATGAGAATCCCGGAATAAGGGGAACACGATCTCTGCTTCGACAAGACATGCCAAGGAAACCACTTCGCTAAACATGCTGAGGTGGTATAGTAAAAAGCGATTCAAACAAAGGCTTGTTAGCGGTGTGATGTCACGCCACATAATACGTCAGCAGATTGGACTGGTGTACATTTTATTCTCTCTACGGTGGAATGTGGAGTTTATTTTGCAGAGCCGGACACTATCCTGGTGTTCATGATCTTCTCTGGATTATTCAAGGGAGGAACCCGCCTTGCAATGCCGAACATTATGCGCGCCGGACTTATCGTCATTGAAGCCTGGTTCAGGGGCTACTGAGGGAGTCCTGGACTAGGGGGTGTCCGGACAGCCGGACTATCATCGTCCGCCGGACTCCAAGACTACGAAGATACAAGATTGAAGACTCCGTCCCATGTCCGGATGGGACTTTCCTTGGCGTGGAAGGCAAGCTTGGCAATACGGATATGTAGATCTCCAACCATTGTAACCGACTCTGTGTAACCCTAGCCTCCTCCGGTGTCTATATAAATTGGAGGGCTTTAGTCCATAGCACAACATACATCACAACAATCATACCATAGGCTAGCTTTAGGGTTTAGCCTCCTTGATCTCGTGGTAGATCCACTCTTGTACTACCCATATCATCAATATTAATCGAGCAGGACGTAGGGTTTTACCTCCATCGAGAGGGCCTGAACCTGGGTAAAACATCGTGTCCCTCGTCTCCTGTTACCATCCGCCTAGACGCACAGTTCGGGACTCCCTACCCGAGATCCGCCGGTTTTGACACCGACAACAAGGACAATCATAATCATCATAGGCTAGCTTCTAGGGTTTAGCCTCTACGATCTCGTGGTAGATCAACTCTTGTAATACTCATATCATCAAGATCAATCAAGCAGGAAGTAGGGTTTTACCTCCATCGAGAGGGCCCAAACCTGGGTAAAATATCATGTCCCCTGCCTCCTATAACCATTAGCCTGAGACGCACAGATCGAGACCCCCTACCCAAGATCCGCCGGTTAGGACACCGACAGCGACGATCGGGGTCTGTGCGACAAGCCTCACCTGGTAGACGGTCGACGCTTTAGTATTAAGCTCGACGATACCTTCGATGTTGAAATGGTACACAACGGTGACAAGTCTTTTTTCGTAATTAAGCATGACTTATGCTTCTTCAACATGTAATTTCTGTCTTTTACAATTCGATTATCTTATCTCATGCCATGCAAGACGCTATATCTTGGAGAAGCTAAATTTTGAAGATCCTGAGAATACGGAGACAAAGATAGTTCACCTCAAGACCCATCATGGATATACCTTTGCTGTAAAGCTATACAATTCGGACAGCGTATCCAATTTTGGTTGCTCGAATTCGGAGAGCGTATCCAATTTTGAAGATCCTGAGAATACGGAGACAAAGATGTATTATTTTCAAGAGAGTATGCATGTCACCTTCGATCTTGGTGATCCTGAAGATGACATCGACGAAGAGAATATGAACATTTGGGTCCTTGTTGATACACTTCCACTTCTATCTCTATGTGAGTTTCTCAAAAATATTTATTAAGCAATTTATATTCTTCATTTCAAAATAGTTGACAGCTTATTTTCATTCTTCAAAAAATGTACGGAAGATGGTAGACAGAACCTACTACACTGATGGCGCTGAATTAACTTATGATGAGAAAGATCATCTTATTTCATTTATTATTCATGTTGAGATTTACAATATCAATTATGAAACTCTTGC
This sequence comes from Aegilops speltoides, assembly GCA_021437245.1. Taxonomy (NCBI): domain Eukaryota; kingdom Viridiplantae; phylum Streptophyta; class Magnoliopsida; order Poales; family Poaceae; genus Aegilops; species Aegilops speltoides. The sequence goes on from CM038145.1 coordinate 495,937,860, forward strand.
ACATTATGGGCAATATGTGCCACTACTGCATTGTTGAACTACGGGAACATCCATGGAGATGGCATGGTAAGATTTTTTACTATTACGACATCCGTGCATCTTTTGTATATATTCTTCTAAAGCTAAACTACATTGCTAACTGCGACATATTATTATATTTTTCAACAAAAAATCCTGAAGGATTGTGTGCCTGATCTGATGTTTCCGAAAGGTCGCTTTGATGATGTTATTAGCTTACGGCCAAGTCCGCCTAGGCTTCACCGCAGTTCATACCGGATTTCTAAAACCGATGAAGACATGACAATCCAAGAATGGAAAAAAATGTATGACCAATCATAGGGAGCTACTTGGAAGCAAGATTGTGTGAAGCGCAAGAATTGGAGACAGGATAATCGCCATTCTCCATAATGGAGCATTAGGGCTTATCTTGTTGTATACTATTTTACCTTAGAGAAGGTAGTAGGTCCTAGCTAATACTCATGATCATGTGCTAAGAACAATTAAGTAGGGTTGGTTAGATGACTAAGATGATGATGAGTATGACTTGTTATTATGATAACAAGTAGAACTTGTATGATGATGAGTATGACTTTTTATTATTAACGAGTAGAAGTTGTTAGATGATGATGATGATGATGATGATGATGATGAGTAGGACTTGTTATTAGGATAATAATGATGAATTATATATTATTATGATGATGCATGATGCTAAGTTGTTATATGAGCATGATGAGTTATTATATATATATCAGTGGGTGAAATGAACATGGATTAGATTCAAGCGGAGGCAACATGTTGCTGATCAAAAGTACGACCAAGTTTGGATTAGTAGTACTTTCGATCTGCACCATGTTGCCTCAGCTTGAATCTAGCTAATCCACGTTCATTTCACCCACTGATATATATAATAACTCATCATGGTCATAAAATTATATGATGAAACTACTGTATATAAAACATATACAAATACAGCGCCAATAAGCTGCAGTAAAAAAATACAGGAAAATTTAGTAGTAGCGTTGTTCATAAGAAACGCTACTGCTATTTACGGTTATCAATAGCGCTGCTTACAGGGTGCGCTACTGCTAATTAGGTATATCAGTAGCGCTGGACAACCAACGCTATTGCTACTAGTTAGCTGTAGCACCTTAGTAGTAGCGCTTGTACTTGCGCTACTGATAGCTCTAATTCCAGCGCTACTGCTAGGGTTATCCCTAGTAGTGTATATTGCACAGCTTATTCTAGAAATTGCTCTATATGGACCCTTTGTGTTTCCATCACTAGTGCAAAAAAGCCTACTAGTGGCGTTTGAAAAATGTTGTTAGTGGTGCACATCCATCATGCCACTAATATCACGTCAATGATAACATGTACTAGTGGCGCTGGTTACTAGTAGTGTTCCTTAGGTTCAGCATGCTACTAGTATGTTACTAAGGAAAAATTTCAACCATCATATCTGCCTGAAAATAGAAGTCGAAACAGGCTATTCTTGAAGACTATAATCATAACAAGAAAATGACTTTACTACAACAAGGGAGCAACTTCTACATTATCAAACCAATCTAATTGTGGGCTGTCTTCTAGAAGCACTTTTTTTAATGCCTTTATGCTAGACATGATTATTTGAAGTTGTTCACCTGAAAACTTGGATCATAATTATTGTTAGGCACAATAGTGAGCATCAAAGAGAATACACATTTAAATCTAACCCACCTCGTATGCATATGAATTTTATAAGCAAATATTTCACCGAAGCAAGTAGAAACTAACATATAAAGGTAAAACAAGTGCAACTTTAAAAAAATCATCATGAAGAGAAGAAAAAATGATACTATTGAGACATCTTAAACCATTCCTCCCTCTCTCATAATAATTTTCATTAGAATCATGAAAAAAATCTGTAATATATCTATCACATAAACCGTTCTTTTCATGATCCACATGCATAAATTTTGCTACTCTCCACATAAGTAAAAGCCTTCTTATTGGTAATAGCGGGAGAAATTTCAGAAAATAACTATAATGAGACACTTTAACTATATAATATTAACAGAAGAAAAAGCCGAGCTTAAGTTACTTAAAATTTCTTCCAATTTATCAATCCGAGAAGGGCTTTCCCAATTCTTTGGTTAACTACGGTTTCTTTCTCCCTTAGTAATTTAAAAATGTCATCCGCTTTTGGTCCAAAGTTATTAGCAAGGTTCTGCATCTTTTATCCAAATTTTTCAATTTGCTCTAAGGTGACCATCTTCTTTTCACTAACATCTATTCTTGGCATAACATGCTCAAGAGATAAGATTGTTTCATTAACGATGATAGGTGGTGCACCTACTAGATATCCCATGGCATTAAAAGCATCCAAAGATGGACACATCAAGAAATTCCCACCGGTAACCGTATCAAGGACGAATCTATACCAAGTGGTTATGCCCACATAAAACTGCGAAGAACAACAACGGTAGATTGCTTTTGAATAGATATATTATGAGCATTGCAAATCCTATACCAAGCATCTTTTAGATTCTCCCCTTCCCTTTTTTAAAATTTAAGAACCTCATTCTCGGGGTGAGGGAGTCCTGGACTAGGGGGTGTCCGTACAGCCGGACTATCATCATCCGCCGGACTCCAAGACTACGAAGATACAAGATTGAAGACTCCGTCCCGTGTCTGGATGGGACTTTCCTTGGCGTGGAAGGCAAGCTTGGTGATACGGATATGTAGATCTCCTACCATTGTAACCGACTCTGTGTAACCCTAGCCTCCCCCGGTGTCTATATAAACTGGAGGGCTTTAGTCCATAGGACAACATACATTACAACAATCATACCATAGGCTAGCTTTAGGGTTTAGCCTCCTTGATCTCGTGGTAGATCCACTCTTGTACTCCCCATATCATCAATATTAATCAAGCGGGACGAGGGTTTTACCTCCATCGAGAGGGCCGAACACAGGTAAAAACATCATGTCCCTCGTCTCCTGTTACCATCCGCCTAGACGCAAAGTTCGGGACCCCCTACCCGAGATCCGCCAGTTTTGACACTAACATTGGTGCTTTCATTGGGAGTTCCTCTGTGTCGTCAACGATAGGCTTGATGGCATCTACAACCAACAACGCTGTCCAGGGTGAGACTTTTCTCCCCGGACAGATCTTCAGATTCGCGGCTTCGCATCGCGGGCTAATTCGCTGGCCATCCGGAGCAGATCGAAGCTACGCCTGGCCGTCGGTCAGATTCGGAAGCCTAAACTTCATGGCCGATGTCCGCGGAGACTTGATCTTCGACGGACCCGATCCACAGCCAAGCGCGCCGCACTATCGCGATGGGTATTATCTAACTCTGCTGCCGAACAGTGCCTTGGTGGCCGCACATGAATCCGCTCCGGCCATTAGTCCGGAGCCGATTGCCCAGATAGAGGATCGGTGGATGGACACCGCCTCGGGGGCCTCAACTACCATGGCGATGGAGCCGAACACTAATCTTGTCCCTCGCAAAACTTGTGATTCGGAGGTGCCGGACTCCCTGGCGGACTCCGAACCTCCCGCGCCCCTACCAACCAAATCAGACTGGGCGCCGGTTATGGAATTCACCGCCACGGACATCTTCCAATACTCGCCTTTTGGCGACATCCTGAATTCACTAAAGCATCTCTCGTTATTAGGAGAGCCCTGGCCGGACTATGGCCAGGATGGTTGGGATACGGGCAATGAAGAAATTCAGAGCCCACCCACCACCCACTTTGTAGCCACTGTTGACGACTTAACCGACATGCTAGACTACGACTCCAAAGACATCGACGCTATAGACGACGATGCCGGAGACGAACAGGAAACAGCGCCTATAGGGCACGCGAGGACCACCTCGTCATACGACATATACATGGTGGATACCCCAAAAGAGAGCGATAACGAGGACCAACGGGCCGCGGCAGAGGATAACCCCGCCGATAAACAACCAAAACGGCGGCGCAGACGCCGCCCTAAGCCCCGCCTCGACAACAACAATGCTCCTAAGGACCCCGCATTACAGCAGGGCACAAAAGTGGACGACGAGCATGTAGATAAGCAACCGTCCGAACAGGACGAGTCAGATAATTAGTCCAGGCCCGGCGAAAACGACGGTTTGGACGATCTCATGCCGGACACACCGCCGGAAGGTAAAAACCTTCGGAAAAGACTCTTCAACACTGCAAGAAGCTTGAAGAAAGAAAAACGGAAGCTCAAAACAGCGGAAGACACACTCAGAACGAGGTGGAGCAAAGTACTCAAAACCGCGGATAAATACGGCAATGGCCACCAATCAAAGAGCTACCCGGCATAAGCTGCTACAGAGTCGACGACGAGGCCATAGAGCCCCCACAGTCAAAAAATAAAAAGGCTGCTGGTTGGATAGACGGCGGATGACAAAGCCAAATTTGAAAGCGGCGCCACACATAAACCAACCAATGAACTTGAAGGACAGATGGCCCAGCCAGGTCCATCTACGGGCCAAAGAAGAAGGCCCCAGAAGCAAGGCAACACGTCAAGTGTCCAAGATAGCGGCACACCCAATACAGGGCACCGCACACCGCTATGTTTCACTAATGAGGTGCTGGACCATGAATTCCCAGCAGGATTTAAACCAATAAACATAGAGGCCTACGATGGAACAACAGACCACAGAGTGCGGATAGAAGATTATATACTACATATACACATGGCGGAGGAGATGATCTCCACGCCATAAAATACCTACCCTCAAGCTCAAAGGGCCAGCCCGCCATTGGCTTAAAGGCCTCCCGAGAAAACACTGTGGGAAGTTGGGAAGAGCTCGAGGGCGCGTTTAGAGCAAATTTTCAAGGGACTTATGTCCGCCCTCCGGATGCAGATGATCTAAGTCACATAACTCAACAGCCCGAGAGTCGGCAGCAAATTCTGGAACAGGTTCCTCACTAAAAGAACCAAATAGTCGATCGCCGGACGCCGAAGCCTTAGCAGCTTTTAAACACAACGTCCGAGACGAATGGCTTGCCAGACACCTCGTCCAAGAGAAACCGAGGACAATGTCCGCGCTAACGAGCCTCATGACCCGCTTCTATGCGGGAGAGAATAGCTGGCTAGCAAGATGCAGCACCAGCGACCCAAGTACATCCGAGATAAGAGATGGAAACGGAAAATCACGGCGCAGAAAAGAGCAGCGCCGGAATAAAGAGAAAAGCCCAAAGAGCACGGCAGTCAACGCCGGATTCAAAAGCTCGCGGCCAAACAACAAAACACCGCCTCTTAAGGATGACGGTGATGAGCTGTCCAACTTAAACAAGATCTTGGGTCGGATATGTCAAATCCACAGTACCCCCGGAAGGCCTGCAAACCATACCCATCGAGACTGTTGGGTTTTCAAACAGTCCGGCCGATTAAACGCCGAACACAAGGGGCTCGACGCGTCAAGCGAAGATGATAAACCCCACAAGCAGAGCACCGGAAAACAAAAGACTTTCCCACAAGAGGTCAAAGCAGTAAACTCACTTCATGTGATAATACGGAAAAATAGTGCGGCACTTCCTAAAAAGAGCCTCGCACGGCCCAACCCAGCAGACCATAGAGATTGGATATCAAAACCAATCACTTTCGACCACCTGGACTATTCCAGAAGCATTCGCAACGTCGGGACGGACTGCCCTGATATTGAATCCCATAATCGACGGATTACAATTTACTAAAGTCCTAATGGACGGAGGCAGCGACTTAAACCTGCTGTATTCAAACACAATCCGCAAGATGGGGATAGACCCTAACAAAATTCGACACAGCCGCACTCCCTTCAAAGGAGTGACGCCAGGCCCTTATGCCAAGTGCATAGGCTCCCTATTACTAGAAGTCATGTTCGGACCACCGAACAACTTTCGGCGCGAAAAACTAATTTTTCATATCGTCCCATTTAAAAGTGGATATCAAGCACTCTTGGGACGAAAGGATTTTGTCCGTTTCAACACCATACCACATTACGCGTCTCTTACACTCAAGATGCCGGTCCGCGTGGCATCATCTCGATCTAGGGTCACCCAAAGACCCCGGACACGGATAGACGAGTCCGCATCGAGGCTAGGGTTCCCTAGCCGCACACCCTTCACCGGGGCTGCGCAAGACACTCAACCGCTGGTTCATTCAAACCCCGCTTTGCTTGTTTATATTTTTCTTTCACACATACCTTTTTTTCGCACGAATTGTTTTCGAACTAAATTTTCCTCTCTTTTTATAGATGAACAACGTGCATACCCGTCCAGGATAACGGCACAACGGAGACACAGGCGCAGACGTGCAGTAGGGACCCGTTGCAAGGATTCTTTTCAGATTAAGACCCTGCGTAAACCTTTTTTACTGTCTCTTGTTGTTATTCTCCCTTGGTTTCCTCCTATAACCAATGCGGAGCCTGACGTTTTGGCATCGGCCGCGTCAGAAGACCATGCCCGTACCTGGACACTAGGGGCTTAGGGCGTTATTCTGCCCATTATCATAAAGACCGAACACCTTAGGGAGTGTTCGGCGTCTCAAGTTAGGCATTATATGCATCATCTCCGAATCATGTCTTTGGTCAAATGTTGGGTTTGCCCGGCTCCTGTGTTTTGCTGCCTTACGTTCCGTATCATCGCTAACGCGGCACCGGAGAACTCTCGCAATTGTGCCCTGTTAATTTGGCGAGCACCTCGATGAAAAGCGGCGATTGTCATGATATAGCGAGACTGGTCAACCACTCGATCGACTACCGGAATGTTTAGAATTCCCCGCTTTGACGAAGGACCGTTTCCCGGTCAGGCACACACGCGCCCCGAAATCGGAAAAAGTGCGGTGCCCCCAGGGGCTATATCGTAGCCCCACCCTCGAACTCCACTGGCTAAGTGAAAGTGATGAAGCACTATAGTCCGGATTGCCTCGTTTGCTACGCTACCACCTCCTAAACAGGACCGAGACGTCGGATTAAGTGTGAACACGCGCTATTTTTGCGAACACCCCCGCACCTTGTGCGTGGGGGCTGAAGCCGAAGACTGCAATCTTTCAGGTTATACAAATGTATACGTAAACGGCCGCCTAGGAGAAGTTTCACTACTTGGGACGCGCAAGTATAAAAAGCAGTTATAGCATAATCATCGTTTTACAAGCTAAAAATGTTCATTTGAACGTGACATTTTTTGAGCACTGCGACTCTATTACACGAGCACCACGCATAACTTCCCCGAAATAGTGCTCGGCGGGGAGCCGGTTTTCATCCGAACCTGGCAGCAATCTGCGGTGGCATCCATCTCGTCAATGCATCTTCACGCTGGCAAGAGCCATCCGCACGCCGCCGATCTGAGCCGACCGCTTCATCTCCTTGATATGCGGCACCGCTCCAAGGAATTGCTGCGAAGTCGAAAGTAGCTCGTCGCCTTGGGCCTCTCTCGGCGATATGAGCCACGATGTCGGTCATGGCAAGTCCGGATAATCTATTTAGCTCGTCCCATTCGCCAACCGTCGGTCAACGGAAGTGAGCGATCCGGACTATGGAATTGAGACCAAAATAGCTCTTCCGTCTTGTGATCCTTCCGCTCCGAAGTGCTCAACGGCATCAACCGCACTTGCCGCTAAGTACATATACGGATCCTCCGGACTCCACAGCCGATCAAATTGAGCGTACTTTTGATCCATAAACCGGCGACGCAGCAGATAAGGCTTGCCAGCCACGATATCTCCGGCCTGGCGCAGCTCCTCCCTCATGGCCCGCATTGCAGAGCGGGCATCCTTGGCCTGGGCGGTGGCCTTCCTCAGGTCTTCCCGCTCTGATAAGCACTCCTTTTCAAGAGCCTCATTGTGGTCGGCAGCATCTTTTACTTTCACGGCCAATTCGGCCACCTCTTCCCTGCTTAGGTAGTGAGCAGCCCTTTCGGCTTTCAACTCCTCGGCGGCCCTCGAGGCAGCCGCGTCACTCCTTCGGGCTTGCTCCTTAGCTTGAGCAAGTTCGGCCCGAAGGCTCTCCACAGCAGCAGCACCGTCTGTATAACAGCATATAATTTATCAGAGGAGGGCTTTGATCCCATTAATAAAGCGACTGTGGAGAACTCATTTACCTTGCGACTCGTCAAGTCGCCGGTTGACAAGTGCGATGTCCGCATCCGCCGCGTCAAGTTGCCGCATTAACTCGGCAACCCCACTAGTCCAGCTAGCCCTCGGACTATCCGCCACCTGCATAGGAACGGCGACATTCATTACTTGCGATTTCGATCCTCGGCACGCTGTCGTCTTCGACAACCTACTGAGTCTCAGGGGCTACTATCTATACAGGGCACACTTTTATGTGCAAAACTGTCAAAAATAGAAGGTGCGTCATTTTCGTGTACCTCAAATCCCGCCAGCAAACTCATAGCGGCATTACGCAATCTGCTCTCGGCGGACGAAATCCTTCCAATCACCATGCGCATTAACGCACGGTGATCTTCTGAGATGGACGCCCTCTCAAGCAGATTCTTCAATTCTCCCGGCCGGATACCAGCGGACGCCGAACTCTCCGGCCCCTCTAGACTCGGGATACCCTCGTGGCGATACTTGAGCTCGTCTCGCCTTATCGACGGGCGAAAGCAGACGGAGGCGTTACTCTCCATCATCTCGGAAGAAGGTCCCCAAGACGAACTCATCCGAGAAGGCTACAAACCGAACTGCAGGATAAAATTTCGTTACCCTGAAGCACAAATGGAGGTATTTTCTTACTGATGAAATCCCCTTTTCATACTCATGGCTTGCTGGAGGGCTGATTCTTTGGCGATGATTGTGCGTCCGGATTCTCCCCGGACGCCCGACCCCCCGGGGAAGATCTCTTCCCCCGTTTAGGGGCTTTGGCCTTCGGATCCTCGGAGGCGGTCCTCTTCTCCCCCTGGAAGGAGGGGTTTTTGATTCCCCCCTCTTCAGACGCCCCTTTGGGCGAAATAATAGCTCCTCTATTTTCCCCATCGCTCCCTTCCATGGGTGCGACCTCCAACATTCTGACCAGCACGGGCTCCAGTGCGGTCTCTGGGAGGGGGGCCGGAAACCTTATCAGCCTCGATCGCGCCACCCACTCATGTGAAGAATAATGGGTCAGGAGGCGAACTCTAGAAAAGCATATAAACGGAACGTCCGGACTCTGAGCTATTTATCTGAGTATCCGGGCGATTGCAGCTTAGGCCTGCGTCCTCGGCCAATTCCGGACACGCCACCTGCGGTCCGAAGAACAACTTGTACATCTCCACGGGTGTCGCACCCATGAAGTGTTGGAGAATCCGAGGTCCCTCCGGGTTGAACTCCCATAGACGGAGAGGACGGCGTTTGCAGGGCAGAAGATGCCTGATTGGCATAACCTGCATCACCACGACCAGATTGATCTCCCTCGCTTGGAGGTCTCGAATCCGCCTGCGGTGAGGGCACGTCTTGGACGGCCCCAATTGAGCCCTTGGTTGACCCACGACATCGGTTGGCGTGGAGGTCCCGGCGGAATGAAGGCGGCGGCTTTTGCTTGCGCCCTTCGAGCGGTGATATAGAACCACTCCTGCTGCCCGATCCGAGTTCCTCTTGGAAGGAACCCTCGGGCCACGGGGCATCAGCCTTTTTGCTTATGGCCACCCCGCCGCACTCCGCTTGACGCCCCCCGATCATCTTCGGCTCCACATTGAAGGTCTTCAGCCACAGGCCGAAGTGGGGAGTGACACGGAGGAAGGCTTCGCAGACGATAATGAATGCGGAGATATGGAGGATGGACTCCGGAGCCAAATCGTGAAAATCCAGCCCGTAGTAGAACATGAGCCCTCTCACGAAGGGGTCCGTCGGGAAGCCTAAACCCCGACGGAGGTGGGATACGAAGACAACGTATTCGCTGGGATCGGGGGCGGGCATGGCCTGCCCTTGGGTAGGCAACCTGTGCCAAATCTCGTAGGCCAGGTACTTGGCCTCACGTAGCTTCAATATGTCCTCCTCCGTGACGGAGGAGGGCATCCACCGGCCCTGGAGGTCGGAGCCGGACATGGTTGAGAATCCGAAGCGCTCAAATCTGAGGCCCTACGTGTTAGAACTGGGAGCGAGGAGGAGATTCGATGCGAGAATGAAGAAAAAGAACGAGCCTTGGTCCTCTTATAAAGGGAAAAAATACCAAGAGCCGTCTCCGTGACCGTTTGGGATCCACCTTCGATAGAGGAGGCGTGGCGACGGGCACGGTTGGGTTACCCACGCACATATTGATGAGGATCCCGGAATAAGGGGAACACGATCCGCTCGACAAGGCGTGCCAAGAAACCGCCGCTAAGCGTCTTTGAGGTGGTATAGTAAAAACGATTGAACAAAGGCTTGGTAGCGGTGTGATGTCATGTCGCGAATCGTCGATGGATTGACTGGTGTACATTTTACTCTCTCTACGGTGGAATGTGGAATTTATTTTGCGAGCGGACACTATCCGGTGTTCATGATCTTCTGGATTATTCAAGGGAGGAACCCGCCTTGCAATGCCGAACATTATGCGCGCCGGACTTATCGTCATTGAAGCCTGGTTCAGGGGCTCTTGAGGAGTCTGGACTAGGGGTGTCCGGACAGCCGGACTATCATCGTCCGCCGGACTCCAAACTACGAAGATACAAGATTGAAGACTCCGTCCCGTGTCCGGATGGGACTTTCCTACCATTGTAACCGACTCTGTGTAACCCTAGCCTCCCCCGGTGTCTATATAAACCGGAGGGCTTTAGTCCGTAGGACAACATACATTACAACAATCATACCATAGGCTAGCTTTAGGGTTTAGCCTCCTTGATCTCGTGGTAGATCCACTCTTGTACTACCCATATCATCAATATTAATCAAGCAGGACGTAGGGTTTTACCTCCATCGAGAGGGCCCGAACCTGGGTAAAAACATCATGTCCCTCGTCTCCTATTACCATCTGCCTAGACGGACAGTTCGGGACCCCCTACCCGAGATCCGCCGGTTTTGACACCGACACGGGGGTACACGCAACAGAGGAAGAACTAGCCATAACGACAAAGCAAGCAAGATTGCAAACAAAAGAAGTTCTGACGAGGAAACGGCGAACAAAAAAAGAAGGCGAATAAAACGGCCAATTTTTATGAAGTGGGGGTCATGAAAATGAGAGGCAAATGGCAGATGATGTAAATTTCAAGGAGATGAGATTTGTGATTAGGAACCTGATAGATGTTGATGATGTCTCCCAGGCAAGGGCGCCAGAAATTCCTTTTGATGTTGCTTCAAACTGCGTCCGTATTTCCCAAAAGGAAGGGATGATGTAGTACAACTGCGGTAGGTATTTCTCTCAGTTATGAAACCAAGGTATCAATCCAGTAGGAGAACCAAGCAACACTATGTAAATGGTACCTACACACAAAGAACAAATACTTGCAACCCGACGCGTATGAGGGGTTGTCAATCCCTCTTCGGGTAACGGTTCCATAAATTGTCAAGTTGACGGGATAAACGTTGTGGTAGATTGGATAAATAGATCTCAATAAAACGTGAAATAAAATAAGTAATAAAAAAGTGCAACAATATATTTTTGGGTTTTTGGAATAATAGATCTGAAAACAAAGCAAATAAAATAGATCTCAAAGCAAATATGATAAAGAATAGACCAAGTGGCTCACTAGTGGCTTCTCTCAAGAAATAGCACACGGTGGGTAAACAAATTACTGTTGGGCAATTGATAGAAAATTGAATAATTATGACGATATCCAAGGCAATGATCAATATATAGGCAGCACGTCCAAGATTAGTAGACAGACTCCTGCCTGCTTGTACTATTATTACTCCATGCATCGACCGCTATCGAGCATGCATCTAGTGTATTAAGTTCATGGAGAAATGGAGTAATGCAATAAGAACTATGACATGATGTAGATGAGATCTATTCATGTAGGAGTTGCCCCCATCTTGATATCCTTAATAGCAAGGATACATGTGTGTCTTGCTGCCCCTTCTGTCACTGGCAAAGAACATCGAGAGGTCGAACCCATCACAAAGCACCTCTTCCCATGGCAAGAAAAATCGATCTGGTTGGCCTAACTAAGCCAAAGATTCGAAGAAGAAATACAAGGCTATAAATAATCATGCATATAAGAGATCAAAGAAGACTCAAATAATATTCATGGATATAGATCTGATCATGAACCCAAAGTTCATCGGATCCCAATAAACACACCACAAAAGGAGCTACATCAAATAGATCTCCAAGATATCATTGTATTGAGAATCAAAAGAGAGAGAGGAAACCATCTAGCTACTGCCTATGGACCCGTAGGTCTATGGTAAACTACTCATGCATTATCGGAGAGGCACCAATGAGAATGATGAACCCCTCCATGATGGTGTCTAGATTGGATCTCGTGGTTCTAGAACTTGTGGCGGCTGGAATTGTGTTTCGTCGACTCCCCTAGGTTTTATGGATTATTTCAGAATTTATAGTGCGAAGAGGTGGTGCGGGAGGCCACTGAGGGGGCACAACACACTGGGCGTGCCTGGGCCTCCTGGCGCGCCCTGGTGGGTTGTGCCCACCTCGGGCCTCCCCTCGGGTACATCTTTCGCCCCTGGGTGTCTTCTGGTCCAAAACATTCTCTAGAAAGTTTCGCTATGTTTGAACTGCGTTTGGTACTAATACTCTGCGAAGTAAAATACAAGCAAAAAATAGCAACTGGCACTGGGCACTATGTCAATAGGTTAGTCCTAAAAATGATTTAAAGTTGCTATAAAATGATTATAAAACATCCAAGAATGATAATATAATAGCATGGAACAATCAAAAATTATAGATACTTTGGAGACGTATCATTCCGCTATTGGTTATTGACCGAAGAGGTGTCTCGGTCATGTCTACATTATTCTCGAACCCGTAGGGTCCGCACGCTTAACGTTCGGTGACGCTAAAGTAATATTGGGATATGCATGCTGGCGACCAAATGTTGTTCGGACGGATGAGATCGCGGACATCACTAGGAGCTCCGGAATGGACCGGAGGTAAATATTTATATATGGAAAGTTGCTTTTAGGGTTCCGGAAAAAAATTTAGTTTTTTCGGTATTGTACCTAGAAGCTTCCAGAAGATTCTGGAAACTTCTAGAGGAGTCCGGAAGTCCATCAAGGGTTCCACCACGTCCCAAGGGTCAGCATGGGCTGAGGGGAGGTGCCCTGGCCTTATTGGGACAGGCGTACAAGTCCCTCAAGGCCCATGTGGCTGGGAAAGGTGAAAAGTCCAGCTGTGATGGAATTGGACTAGGAGTCCAACTCCTCCCTCTTGGTGCGCCGACCCTAGGGCATGGAGGGCTGGCTACCATGCATGCCCCTCCACCTATATATAGAGGGGGAAGGGGCGCCCCCAAGAGGACACAAGCCACTAGTAGAAAAACACCTATTAGACCCGGTTCGTAAGGGCCTTTAGTCCCGGTTCATGAACCGGGACTAATAGGTCGTTACTAATACCTCCCCCCTTTAGTCCCGGTTCTAACACGAACCGGGACAGATGGTCCTCCACGTGGCCGGTGCGCCGAGCCCAGGCAGGGGGGCCTTTGGTCCCGGTTGGTGGCACCAACCGGGACCAAAAGGCATCCACGCGTCAGCATTCCAGTAGCTGGGGTTTTTGTTTTTTTTGAAAGGGGGCGGGTTGGGGGTTTTGGGGGTTAATTTAGGTGTTTCATATATTGTGTTAGCTAGCTAATTAATAGAGAGAAGTGTCCTTTCTTATGTCTGTGCTTGGTCGATGCTACGTACTATATACATATAGCCCTCGACACGCTAGCTAGTAAGTAAATGAAGGGAACCATCGAGTACAGAAATTCGTCATGCATACCGAGAGAAATGATCGATCGACCTCTCCTTCTCCGAGAGATTGGTCGAACAACAAGTTTTAAGTATCATGTACGCCCCGACGCCTCTGGCTACATACATGTACAATATGTAAGATCTCTCAATTACAGTCCCCTAGCATTTGAAATCAAGTTCCACATGGTATTCTCCGGCTTTATAGATGACATGGTCAAGAAAGAATCCCGCCAATTCCTCTTGAATTGCTTTCATGCGATCTGGTTCTAGGAGTTCATTCCGCATCTGCCACGTCTAATTTGAAGAAGGGGGTTAATTAATACATATATATGAGTGAAACTCAACAGAAATAATGGTGTAATAAAATGAAATTGTGAATATTATTAATTGCTTACGCACTTCATATTGTCTTTGAGAGTAGCCCCGCTTGTTTTTCGAAGTCGCGGTGTGGATGAACTCGCACACGTAGTATCCACAGAAATCATTCCCTTGTTCCTGCCACAAGCACTTTACGAGAAATAGAGGTCAATCAAACTGATAATGAAGCATTATAAATCGCATTGATGAAAGTATAGCTATAGAATCAGCGGAGGTGCGCATAACTAGCTAGCCAAGAGTACTTACTTTGGGTATGTATATCGCAGCTCCTTGGCGATCCGGAGCTTGTGCGGTGAACTGTTTCCAAACCCTGCAAGACAAAGAAAATAATTATTATTACTTGAGATATCAGGAAATGAACAAAAAGTTGCCGATATGGTGCGATAATGATCGATTGAACTTACTTGCTTTGAGCATTTCAGTCATGTCCGCATAGGTGCTGGGATCTTTCCGTCTCGAGTCTAAAGACGGTTACTAGTCCACGCTCAAGCTTAATCTCGGAAGAATATAGTGGTACTGCGCACGCATGCAAAACTCATCAATTACATTACTATAACCTCGCTCGAGTAATAAGGGAAACCGAATATGCAAACGATCAGTAACACTCACTTGCCGTTGTAAGGAAAGAGTATGTATCTTTGTTTTGATTTTTGATCAACGATTGTAGCAAGTTGTCCTCGGCCTCTCTGACATCCTTTTCAACCAGAAATACATCTATGATATTTGTGTTAATGAACCCAATATCATAGATTTCATTTTTTTTGCACTCGACGATCTTCAATCTGCATAATATATTGAGGATAATTAATTATAAATAGCAGACTAAGGCATAGCCTAGTGGTGGGAAGGGGCTGATGCCTTTCCACCCACCCTAGTTCAAGGCATGGTACTTGCAATTTGGGATTGTTGCACCAATTATACTGTAGGGGTTCCCTTACAGTCTTCCTGTCAAAAAAAATTAATTATAAATACATGCAATGAAAGAGCCGAGCTATATATAGAGACTTAATGGCAGAAATAGTACTTACAGGCAGTAGCAAAAGACCGTTAATTTATCGAGGGCCTTTTGATTGAAGAACGTGAAGAACTCCTCAAATGGAACAGGCAACAGATCATTTCCAACAAGGTCGTGCTCATCTTTAATGTGCAGATACAAAGTATTCGTCCCCCTAGACTCTCTGCAGGTTTTCATGTACCAAGTATGGAATCTTCGCGTCATCGTTGCTAGAGATTTTTCATCTTTGATGAGAGGCTTCCCGTACTCGTATCTGTGTTCTTCCACCTTCATGAAATCAGGAAGTGCATCGTCAGGCAGGTAATCTTGTAGATTGCCATAACCGGCCACCATCCCCGGAACATTAGTGATGATGTTGCTGCTAGACACGTTGAGCGGGGGGCATGATTGGTTTGCTTGTTCGCCGAGCTGGTCAATTTTTTTCGCAGCTGCTCGTTCTTTTGCTCTTTGATGTCTGAAAGTACTTCCCGACCGCTCCGCTTGGAGATATGTCTATTCAGTAATGCGCTCATAGTTCGTTCTCGACGGAGACTTTGCCGGTTTCCTCAGGGCATCAAGAGTGCGCTTTGCTTTCTTGGATCTACCTTCTCCTCCGGAGGTGGATGTCTCTTCTTTCACCCTTCAAGAACTCCTTCACGTGGGTGCATGATAGTATTGTTTTCCTCCTCGGTCCTCTTGTACGGTAACTTCTCTAGAGGCTTTAGAGGTGGACCGTATCTGATTGCCTCTCTCCTCTTCTTGTCTTTGCTAGACGCTGGAAGCGAGCGGAGCGGCTGCGGCGTATGTCTTCTTCGTGCTTGCTTACGAGGCGGAGGAGAATGACTACGATGCACCGGAGCAGCCGGGGTGGCGGCGGGTCTCTTCCGCCCTTGCTGGCGAGGCGGAGAAGGAGGAGGCTGCTGGCTGCTCGGGAGCGCGACGCAGCGAAGAGAAGGAGGCGGAGTGCCGCCCGCGCCGGAGAAGGAGGCGGAGTGCCGCCACGCGCGCCCCCTCGCCAAATCCGGAGGAGGAGGCGGTGGAGGAGGCGGAGTGCCCCGACTTCGGAGGAGGAGGAGGAGGCGAGGCGTCGATTCGGAAGGTTGATGAGCTCCTTCCGCCATAGGCATGGAGTCTTGAGCGAACCCAACCTAGTCTCCCTTCACGGTAGGGTGGTCAAGCACGAGGTCCTCAAATCCTCCTTTATTTCATCCACCATCACCTTAGCATATCCATACGGAATCAGGTGGCGGTGATAAGTTGTGCGGGTCCATTAGGATAAACTTGGCGAACAACCGCCTTGACCTTCAAATTCATCCATCGCGCCATAATGTGTCAATTTTGAGACTCGTGATACCATCCACGGATAGCCGGCGAGAGCCGTCAAGACATGCTCCGGTGAAGCAGCTCGGTGGAAGCCACGCTGCTTCTCCGCCGAGATGGCGGGTAACCGGGGAAGCTTGGCGGTCGTTTGCTGTGATCTGCCGCTTCTCGTTCCTCTTCTCATTCCTCTAGCCCCATTACCCTTTCGTGCAGCGCTGCGATTGGTCTGCTCGATTTCTTCCTCCACTCGTGGGTTTTGTAACCCCCTGCGTCCGGAAAACCAACCTTCCACGGAATGGAGCCTGGTGTGCCTCGTGTCCGTCCAGGGTGCACAGGATTCCCAAGGGCCATTGTGAGCTCGCCCTTCTCCCTGTTTGGAAGGAACGTCCCTCGCTGCGCTGCATCGATATAGTGTCGAAGGTTCTTGACTGGTATTTGTAGTTGCTCGTCCGTCCACTGGCACTTCCCTATTACAGGGTCCAAGGTTCCGCCAGCTCCGAAGAACCAAGTCCGCAACGATGTCAGCGATACATTGTCTCTGGTTCGATCCCTTTTTCAAGCAGATCATGCTCAGCCTTGGACCACTTAGGTCGGGGTTTGAGGTAGCCACCTGACCCCGTGCGATGGTGAAGCTTCTTCTTCGCAGCATTTTGATTGTTTGTCGCCGACATCTTCTTACTCTTTTCCGATGTCTTGTAGGCCACAAATGCGGGCCAGTGATCTTTGATCTACTCATATTTGCCGGTGAATTCTGGTGTCTTTTCTTTCTCAACAAACTGGTTCAGCTCTTTCCTCCACCTACTCATTAGGGTTGCCATCTTCTTAAGAGCATAAGACTTGATTAATTGCTCTTTAACTGGCTTCTCCGGATCCTCCTCTGGCGGTAGGGTGAAATTTGCCTTCAGCTGAGTCCAAAGATCTTCTTTCTGCATATCATTGACATAAGACACCTCAGGGTCTTCCTCCTTAGGCTTATACCATTGATGGATGCTGATCGGGATCTTGTCCCTAACAAGAACCCTGCACTGAGCAGAAAATGCATTCCTTGTCCGGATGGGTTCAATCGGTTCGCCGTCGGGCGCGATTTCTATGATCTCAAACTTTTCATCCGAGTTCAATTTTTTTCTTCGGGCCTCGTCTACTTACCAAAGTTGTGCTCGATCCGGAGGGCTAGAAATTATAAGGAATAAAGACGAGAGTAATTAATATGTGTACATATACCAAAACAATGGAGGCATCAATTAACTAGTCAAGTACGGGCTTAACTAATATATATATACTGGCGGACTCGGTTCGGTCATCGAGACGATCAACAAGACGGTCTCCTTCTTGTACCTCCATTGTGTCACTGGAGCCATCATGAACATAGTCCTCTTCTTCTACCGATATTAACGGGCCGAAGCCATCATGAACATAGACCTCTTCTTCACCCAGCCCTTCCTGACCATCGGTATTGTTGAGAAATGACGCAACTTCATCACTCCCTTGTGCGATTATGTCCCCAACATAAACCATTTCTTCGTCTCGGGGAGTGCTCCATAGTTTCTGCAAATATTTACAACATGTCAATTATTATTCAAACATGGTACAGACGATGGATATATATATATATATATATATTAGTGGCAAACGTAGAACTAGCAAACTAATCACAATAAGGAATCATGTTAGTGGCCTCGACGCTGCTTCTCTAGGGTTTGGGGTCGCCTCGACACAACGCTTCAAGGGTTTGGGGTGGCCTCGACGACAATGCTCTTTTAACTTAGTAAATTTGGGTGGCCTCGAGAGAGTTAATTTGTCGGTAGGGGCACAGCGGGAGGGGGTAGGAGAACAACATCGTTTTCTCTCTAGGGTTTGGGTGTCCTCGAGAGTTTTGGTCGAGCGAGAGGGCCGAGGGGGGTGCTGCCGTTGTATAAGTTATCACGGTCGAGAGGGGGTATATATATCGACCACCCCTCATGTCGAAGTTATCACGAGGGGGTTATATGGACAATGACGCGACATACATATACATGGGAAAATAATGTTATCGGGGAGGGGTATCGGTCCCCCCCCCGTGTTGAAGTTTCTTCTTTCTCCTCTATTCCTTTCTTCTTCTTCTACTCTTCTTCTTCTACTCTTCTTTTTATTCTTCTCCCTCGAGAAAGGAAAATAAGGAAAAGGAAGAAAAGAGGAAGAAGGAATAAGAAAAAAAGAAGAAAAAAAGAGGAGAAGAAGAAAGGAATAGAGGAGAAGAAGAAAAATAGGAATTCCTATTTTTCTTCTTCTCCTCTATTCCTTTCTTCTTCTCCTCTTCTTTTTCTTCTTTCTTCCTCTTCTTATTTATTTCTCCTCTTATTCCTCTCCTCTTCTTCTCCTTTCTTCCTCTTCTTATTTTCCTTTTTCCTCTCATTCTTTTAGTATTGCTTGTTTTAAAAAAATGTTCAAATAGAAAATTTGAAAAAAACAAAGGTTTTGCCTAATGCATTGTTCATATGAATATACAAACATTTGCATATTCTACAATAATTAATATCACCAAAAAATCTATGAACAGAAAAAAACCTAACTTTTCTAAAATCTATCTTTGCATATATGAAAACATTAATACACATATGAACAAAAACATATATGAACAAAAACATGCTTTGAACAATTTTGAACATCTACATACACATAGCCACATACATAAACATATACATTATATATATATATGTATGAGCAAAAAAACTAAACTAATAAAAATGAAAAAACAGAGAGCATATATATATATAGCCACATACATACACATATACATTGAACAAAAAAATTAAACTAATAAAATGAAAGAAAAAGCAGAGCAGGCGGTGCTGCGGCTCACGCTGTGGGCGACTAGATAGCGATGGCGGCGGTGGGGCGGCGGCAGTGCTTTGTGTGAGGCGGACGGGCAGGGGCTCGGGGTGGGGGGCGCGAGGCGGCAGCGGCGACAGGGCAGCTGGCGGCGACGACGGCGGGCGCTGGCTCGAGGAGGATGGCGCGGGCTCGGGAGGCAGCGGCGACGACGACGGGCGAGGAGGCGGCGAGGGCGGCGGCGGCGGCGGCGGGGCAACTGGCGGCGACGATGTGCTCAGCGTCGTCGGCGCAACTGTGGTGACGAACTCTGCAAAATTGTGAAGTGCTACTTATATACAGAGCATTGGTCGGTTCGTGGCACCAACGGGACCAATGCCCACTTTAGTCGGTTGGTGCCACCAACCGAACAAAACCTCTTTTCGGCAGCCCAAAGGGCGGAAGCGGCGACCTTTGGTACCGGTTGGTGCCACCAACGGGACCAATCTGCTAGTCGGTTGGTGCCACCAACCGGGACCAAAGGCCCTGTCTTTGCCCGCGCCGGGCCAAAGTTTAATCCCACCTCGCTAGTTGAGAGGGGTGCGCGATGGTTTATAAGCCCCACTTGCCGCACCCTCTCGAGCTCTCTCCACCGCAGCTTTTGGGCCTACTTGCTATTGCTTTGCTCGATGGGCCTTACGGGCCTCTGCGGGCTGAATCCTGGCCCATAGTAGGGTTTCATGTCGTATTCAGGGCGTGGGGGCCCAGTAGGAGGCATTTTTTTTTTTTTGTTTTCTTTACTTATTATTGCTATTTTTATTTATTTTTCCAGTGTTTTTGTTTTGTTTTCCGCATTATTTATTTTCTTTTGTTTTTTGCTTTATTTTTTAATTCTTTTTGCTTTACGGTTTAGGTAAATTATAAACTTTCTGTTAGTGCCATTACTTTTCAAATTTGAAAACACGTTTTTGTTTTTTTGTTTTCTTTCTTGCTTTATTTATTTTATTTTGTTTCTACTTACAACAAAATACTTATTGTTGTCTTTTTGTTTTGTTTTCTGCATTATTTATTTTCTTTTGTTTTTTGCTTTATTTTTCAATTCTTTTTGCTTTTAGTTTTAGGAAAATTATAAACTTTCTGTTAGTGCCATTAGTTTTCAAATTTGAAAACACTTTTTTTGACATTAAAGCATTTCAAATGAACTCTGAAAAAGTTGAAAGTTGGCATGGTATCATAAATTGACCCACATAGCATGTGCATGTACAAAACGGACAATGTTATCATACTCGTCAGTTACAAAGTTGGCATGGTATCATCATAATAGTTGCGGGAGAAAGTCTTCACTTTTTCTTCACTTGTGTCATTTGCTTATTGCGCGTAACCATGGATAATCTTCATCGTTTATCGGGATCTTTGGGGTCAGCCTTGACTTTGAAGGAGAATTTCATGAAACTTTTCATAATCTTGAGACATGTCATCTTGTCCTCCACTCCCACGATGTCCCTTTTTCTGAAAAGAACTATGTGGCGCTTTGGCTCATCGTATGATGTATTAAGCTTCCTTATCTTTTCTCTTTCTCGATCCGTAGACATGTCCTTCACATAGATAACTGTGCCACATCATTGGCTAGGGCGAATGATTCGTCGGTGTACCCAAGATTTTTCAGATCCTTGTTGTCATTCCGTCTTGTGGGTCTACCTATACCCGCCTCTGACAGATTGACCCATTTGCACTTAAACAAAGGGACCTTAAAATCATGTCCGTAGTCAAGTTCCCATATGCCCACTATGTAACCATAATATGTGTCCTTTCCCTCTCGGTTGTTGCATCAGCGGACACCGCTGTTTTGGTTGGTGCTCTTTTGATCTTGGTCGATCGTGTAAAATGTATTCCCATTTATCTCATATCCTTTCCAAATCAATACAGTCAAAGATGGTCCTCGACAACAAGTACAGCTCATCACAAGCAGTGTTGTCACCTCGTCGTGCTTCCAACCAACTGCTGAAAGTCTGATGTGTTCACATGTAATCCGATCGTCGCCTTTGCTCGGGTGTTTGGGCGCAGATATTCTTGTGTTCATCGACATACGGGTCACCAAGGTAGAGTTACGTAGAAGCTGTGTAGTGTGCTTGAGACCAAGAATATCCGTCCTGCATATTATTGAGTCCCTTCAAGCGTGCCTTTCGGTCAGTCTCCCCTCATACCGCAATTTAGGGAGATCTTCTTAAGGCCAGGAATGAAGTCGACACAAACCCGATGACATCCTCGTTTGATGGCCCATGGAGATGCTTCCTTCGGCCTAAGCGATTCGGACATATTTCTTTAGGACTCCATGAACCTCTCAAAGGGTACATATTGTGTAGAAATACGGGGACCGAGAATGACAATCTCGTCAACTAGATGAACTAGGGCGTGCGTCATGATATTGAAGAAGGATGGTGGGAACACCAGCTCAAACCGACAAGACATTGCACCACATCACTCCTTAGCCTTGGTATGATTTACGGATCGATCACCTTACGAGAGATTGCATTGAGGAATGCACATAGCTTCACAATGGCTAATCGGACATTTTCGGTAGAAGCCCCTCAATGCAACCGAAGCGATTGCGTCATAATCATGTGGCGATCATGAGACTTTAGGTTACGAAACTTTTTCTCGCCATATTTATTATTCCTTTTATATTCGACGAAAGCGGTCGGGACCTTCATACTAGCAGGCATTCAAAGAAGATTTCCTTCTCTTCTTTGGTAAAAGCATAGCTGGCGGGACCTTCATCTTGCTTTGGAGGCATGCCGTCTTTTTGTGCAAAAGTTGCAGGTCCTCCGTGCCTCGGTTGTATCTTTTGTCTTCCCATACACGCCCAAGAAGCCTAGCAGGTTCACGAAAAGGTTCTTAAATCACGTGCATCACGTCGATCAAGAGCGGACCTCTAGGTCTTTCGGTGAGGGTAGGTCCCAAAATATAAATTTCTTCTTCCACATGGGTGCGTGTCCCCCAGCGTCACTCGGAACATCTAGTCCGCCGGGACCCTTTCCAAAGATTATGTTTAAATCATTGACCATAGCAAGTACATGATCACCGGTACGCATGGCAGGCTTCTTCCGGTGATCTGCCTCGCCTTTGAAATGCTTGCCTTTCTTTCGACATTGATGGTTGGTCGGAAGAAATCGGCGATGGCCGGTACACATTCTTCACGCAGCTTGCGGTATATACTATCGGTATCAAGTAAGCAGTGCGTGCATCGTGGTATCCCTTGTTTATGCATCACGAAAGGTTCTTGAGAGCGGGCCAATCGTTGATGGTCACGAACAGCAACGCCTTTAGGTTAAATTCCTCATGTTTATGCTCATCCCACGTACATACACCGTTTCCATTCCACAGCTGTAAAATTTCGTCAACTAATGGCCTTAGGTACACATCAATGTTGTTGCGGGTTGCTTAGGGCCTTGGATGAGAGCGGCATCATAATGAACTTCCGCTTCATGCACATCGGGAGGAAGGTTATACATACATAGAGTCACGGGCGGTGATGTGATTGCTGCTCTGCTCCCGAAAGGATTAATGCCATCACGCTTAAAGCAAACCATCGTTCCTTGGCTCACTTGCAAACTCATCCCGATACTTTCTCTTGATTTTTCTCCACTGCGACCCGTCGGCGGGTGCTCTCAACTTCCCATCTTTCTTACGGTCCTCAACGTGCCATCGCATCAACTTGGCATGCTCTCCGTTTGAGCAGGCGTTTCAACCGTGGTATTAAAGGAGCATACCACATCACCTTCGCAGAACCCTCTTCCGGGGCTCGCCGTCAACATCACCGAGGTCATCTCGTCGATCTTATACCGTAATGCACGCATACGGGCATGCGTTCAGATCCTTATGCGCACATGCGGTAGAGGATCGATCATTAGGGCATGCATGTATCTTCGCACCTCAATCCTAGAGGGCATCGACCTTCTTTGCTGCGTATGTCTTTGTCGGGCAATTCGTTATCCTTTGGAAGCTTCTTCTTCAATATTTTGATAGCTTCTCAAATCCTTTGTCGCACTGACATTCTCGCCTTCCTTTGCAGCATTTCCGAGACGGTACCGAGCTTTGTGTTGCCATCTTCGCAATTGGGGTACAAACCTTTTTTGTGGTCCTCTAATATGCGATCGAACTTCAGCTTCTCCTTTTGACTTTCGCATTGCGTCCTTGCATCGACAATGACCCGGCGGAGATCATCATCATCGGGCACATCGTCTGGTTCCTCTTGATCTTCAGCAGCTTCGCCCGTTGCAGCATGTAACATCCCAAATTTTCAATTTTGAATGTTATACATTAGATCATCATGCATTGCATATTTTCTTGCTTTTTGTCGATCCTAGAAATTTCACGCAACTCAAGGACCCTCGGAGAGAGTTGGAGATTTCGTAATTTTTATATTTGAGTTCTCTCAAATTATGAAAAGAGGATCAATTGATTTGATTTATTTTATCTTCAATTATTTTTCCAATATCAAATATAAGAGAGGGAATAAAATGACTTTCCCAAAATTTAGGAGAAAAAATGAAGATTTAATAAATAAATCAAATTTTGGAGTTTTCCGAAGTTTATTTGCCTTAGGGAAAAATGCTTGTTTTCCAAAAATTGCATTTAGGCCCCGAGTAAAAGTTCATTTTGTTCGACTCATTTTTAGGAGTCGGGGAAAATTTACTTTGTAGTTTTTGGAGTTCGTTTAGATTTTCTTTTCCTTGTTTTTCTTTTCTGTAGCGTATTTAAAAACGCATGGCCTGATGGGCTAAGGGCCCAGTGAGCCAACCAGCCGCGCCCCATCCCGCGCCCATGAGGCCCGCCCGGCCGAATCCGCGCAGGATTCCTCCTCCTCCCTTGCTTGCCCCCAAGCCACCCTTCCCCTTAAATACCCAACACCCCCCTCTCTCCCCCACCGCCCTTGCCCAAGCCTTGCAGCAGCAGAAGCGCCGCCGCCTCTCGCGCCCGCCCGCCGCCGCCGCCGCCGCCGCCGCCACCACGTCGCCGTCGCCCCGCGCCAAGCCGCCGCCCCTCCGGAGCCCCTCGTCGAGGTAGCCACCGTGCCGCGCCACCCCTCGCCCGGTTCGGTTTTCTAAAAACCATTCCGGTTTATTTTTCGATGTTTTGTTTTTTTTCGGAAAACCCTAGATCGGTTTTTATTTCCGGTTTGTTATTTAGCGAGCGTTCGCCGGACCGTTCGTTTTAACAAACGTGATCACCGGTTATTCTCGGTTAATGAACGTCCGTTTGTTTAACCATTCGTCGTTTTCTTTTTAGTCGGATTTATTCCGCGATTTTCTGATCGTGATTTCAGATCCGATCTTTGTTCTAGTTTATGTTCTCGCTCGTTTATCGGAATCAGGTGATTCAAGCGCCTAGAGTTTCATTTCGAAACCGCCGTTCCGACTAATCAACTTAAACAAAGTTTTGCTACTGTAAAATTTGACCTAGTTTCAACTTGCTAGAACCGAGTTGTTTTCTTCCGCCGTTTGTTTTCCGTTGTTTTGTTCGGTTCGTTTTCTTTTGCAACCAGGGTTCTTAAGTTGAACTTTCTGGTTAGATCTCTTATTTGAGTTTTACCTGTGCATTAGATGAGTACTTATTGTATGCTTGTTTGTTTTTCTGCGATAGATCACCCGGAGTGCGCCGCCTGTTACTTCGAATCTCTAGGTTTCGCGGATCATCAGCAAGGCAAGTAACACTCTGACATACTTTTCTCATACCCAGTTTTTATGCATTAGATCAATCCTCAAACATTGCATGATTAGGATCTAATTAAATTGTGGGATGGGAAGTAGATGAGGTAGTACCTATTACCTGTTTTACTTATTAAACCTTTGGGAGTTACTTCTGCGTTTGCTTATCATGCCATGCTATGCTAGTAGACGTGGATTGGGTGAGTGATATCCATGACAGATGTGAGTTTGTTAATTAATGGTTTATCTAAGGTGGCAACTTAAATACACATCTGGGTGAATTGAGGCACCTGGTTTCTATCAGGACTTGCCTGTTTTTTTCTTTGGACCGCCACCCAGGCTCAAAGGGATCATAAGATAATTCATGCTAGTAACTTCCGTGTGCAGCCACCAGCCATTATGGGCTCTGGCATAGTTAACTAAGTCGTGCGAACTCTTATAGTGGTAGAGTAGCAGATGTAGGGGATGTAGGTGTATCGGTCTACCCATCGTAAGGTGCTAGCGCTTCTGAAAGACTATGTCTCGGTCATCCGTTTCTCAAACACCATGTAGTGCGAGAAACCAAACGGAGGCGATCGAGTCTTGTGGGGAAAAGTGCGCAAACCTCTGCAGAGTGTACAAACTAATCATGATTAGCCGTGTCCCCGGCTATGGACAACTTGAGTATCTAGTACTTGAATATCATGTGAATCTCAACATGTTACTCTTATTTAATATTGTTGGGTTTATTGATGATTACTTTAATTGGGACTGAGGATGTTGTCAACCATTCTCAATGTTTAACAACCACCATGATAGTTAAATAAATTTATTCCTTTGCAGTAGGGAAAAATTGGCTTTTCACAAAACTGTAACCATAGAGCTTTTTCCACCAACCATATATGCATGTAGTATAGGCTTATCATTCATTATTCTCTATGTGTTACATTGCCAGCATATTCCATGTCTTGACCGTTTCGGGCTGCAACGTTTCATGTTGCAGACTTTTCGAACGACAGTAAGGTGCTTTTAGGTCGTGGTTCTATACTCGGTGATGCCGTTGGAGTTGATGGACTCACTTATCTTCCAAGTCTTCATTTGTTATCGTTATTAGATGGCCTTAAGCCATATTTATTGTAATAAGTCCTCTTTTGGGACATCGATGTACTAAGTGTGTGATTGCTACTCTGTTATAAATCCTTGAAATCTTGTGTGGTGTCGACATTCTTGATCGAGGATGGACGCCGAGCACGAGACTTGACCATCGAGGTCGGGTCGCTACGACATCATCGTGCACATCGTCTCGTTAATCTTGATGTTGATAGCATCACCGTATTCGGGGGCACATAGTTTTCATCGTACTCTTCTTCTTCGCCGTCTTCCATCATAACCCCTATTTCTCCGTGCCTCGTCCAAACATTATAGTGTGGCATGAAACCCTTATAAAGCGGTGGGTGTGGAGGATTTTCGGTCGAGTAAGACTTGTATTCCCACATATAGGGCATGGACAACACATAAAACCATTACCTTGTTTGCCTCAGCCACTTAGAGAAAATCATGCACGCCTTAATGTACTCGGAGGTGTGTCTTGAACCGTACATCCATTGCGGTTCATCTGCGTGTATTATATATAATTAAGTGTGTCAAAAATCATTCAGAACATCATGAATAGATAATTAAGTGACCAAATTAATAGAAGTTCATCATCACATTAAAACCAAAGTACATACATAGTTCTCATCTAACAACATAAAGCTCGCAAAGCATCTAAATTAATTAAACCATACCTTTGAAACTATGTAAAACATTTCAATGCGAAACAAATGCGATCACAATCGCGAGCAATGTAACAACCGATCCAACGGCATAATGATACCAAGCCTCGGTATGAATGGCATATTTTCTAATCTTTCTAATCTTCAAGCGCATTGCATCCATCTTGATCTTGTGATCATCGACGACATCCGCAACATGCAACTCCAATATCATCTTCTCCTCCTCAATTTTTCTAATTTTTCCTTGACAAATTGTTTTCTTCTTCAACTAAATTTAACCTCTCGACAATAGGGTCGGTTGGAATTTCGGTTCAACAACCTCCTAGATAAATAAAATCTATGTCACGTTGGTCGGCATAATTGTCATAAACAATAAATGAACCAATAGTTATGAAAAGATAATATATACCACATCCGAATCATAGGCGGGGACGAGGGCCGACGAGGCGGATACCAAAACCATCGCACTATATAAGATGCAATAATAAAAGTAAGAAAATTATACAAGTATCTATATAAACATACAAGTAAAATTTTTTCCTTTCAGAAGAAGATAAGAACAAGAGGCTCACCACGGTGGTGCCGGGCGACAGATCGGCGCAGGCGATCGGCAGCGATGAAGAAGGGACGGGGCGTGACGGACCGCTAAACCTAGACAAATATTGAGGAAAATGGAGCTTGGAGGTCGAGCTTGGAGAGGAGAAAGCTTAAGTAGGGTGGCTCGGGCATTCCATCGAACACCTCGTGTGCATAGGAGGTGAGCTAGAGCACCACAAAGCTCTCCCCTCGCCGGCCAGAAAAATAGAGCAGTGGGAGTGCTCTGCTCGCGGGCTAGGGTATATATAGGCAACTAATTGGTCCCGGTTCGTGGCATGAACCGGGACTAAAGGGCAGCCTTTGGTCCCGGTTCAAGCCACCAACCGGACCAATGTGGGTGGGCCAGGAGCGAGGCCCATTGGTCCTGGTTCGTCCCACCAACCGGAACCAATAGGTCCAGACGAACCGGGACTAATGGCCCATGTGGCCCGGCCGGCCCCCGGGGCTCACGAACCGGGTCCAATGCCCCCATTGGTCCCGGTTCTGGATTGAACCGGGACTAATGGGCTGGCCCGGCCTGGACCATTGCCCCCTTTTCTACTAGTGAGCCCTTGGCCCCCCTCCCTCTCAGTTACTTCGTAACTCCTCTATCTTTGTTGTTTCGATAGCGCTCGGCATAGAGCCCTACCAGAATCACTCCATCACCATCACCGTCACGCTGTCGTGTTGCGGTGACCCCATCTACTTCTCCTCCCTTGCTTGCTGGATCAAAGAGGAGGAGACATCATCGAGTCGTACATGTGCTAAACGTGGAGGTGTCGTCCGTTCGGTACTTCATTGGTTTGAATCACGATTGAATCATGACGAGTATGGCTATATCAACCGCGTAATATACGCTTCCACTTTACGGTCTATGAGGGTACGTAGACAGACTCTCCCCTCTCGTTCCTCTGCTTCTCCTAGATAGATTTTGGGTGTTCGTAGGATTTTTTTATTTTCATGCTTCGCTCCCCAACAAAATCCTCATTGGTCCAGGCTGTTACTGGGTTATCAGATCCAAACCGGAACCCGATAGCTTAATGGTGACCCGTTATGATGGATGCCACATGTCGGTTACCCTTGACGAAAGCACTTCCATGACACGCCATTTATCGTCATAGAAGTGGACATTTTCATGATGATAATTTTATAATTGTCATGGAACACTTCTACAATAACACAGGTATTACTATCTTGATTCGTTCACAAAATCGTCACAGATGTACATGCATGACAGAAAACGTGACCTACTATGACACACACGTATCATCGGGGAAGTGTTTATTTTCTGTAGTGCCGCGTCCCGGGCCCATGGGTGGAAGGCCCCAGCCAAATCAGCACGACCTAAGGGCACGACATCCGTCCGCGAGGTGGAAGGCCCGACACCCGTCAGGCCCAAAGATGCAGCTCGGCCCACAGGCACGCGGCCCAGCGATACTCGGCCGAGGTAGCAGCGTGCAGTGCTGGTCAAGAGGGTTTACCCTCCCTGAGTGAGTGGAGCCGCCACCGTCGCCGGCACGGGTACGTGACCCAATGCCAGCAAGGGTCGCCATAGCAGGGAACCAACCATGAATCAAAGGGAGGACAAGCCAAATGTCACAATGAATGGGGATGAACGGTCGTTGGCAAGTGGGAGCTGGAGGACAAGCCAGGGAGATGGGAACCCATCCCGGCGCCGGTGGCGAGACCTGGCGAGGAAGAGCACCAGGAGGAGCGCGCGGCACCGAGGTCAGAGCGACCAGCGACACCCCACCCCAGGGACCGTCGGCGATGGCCACCCCCTCTCTGCAAGGCAGAGCATTTGCCCGGTGGTGGGCGAGCTCCACTTGCCTGCCAGGCGTGACGGCGCAACCGCGAGAGGGTAGTAGAGCCACCATGCCGAGTGTTTGAGTCGTCGTCCAGGCTGGTCACCACCACATGCGCCGGGGGAGGAGGGGGAGCGAGGCCACACCGCTCAATGGGGCGGCCGCATCGCGGTCATTTGCCTCGGCCAAGTCGGCCCAGAGCAGTCATGCTAGCGCCGGAGCAGTCAGGGGTGGTGCCGGCGAGCTACAGGAGGGCGCGGTGAGGACCACATGAGGCAGAGAGGACGGGGGCGCAGTGAGATCGGCGGCACAGACGCCATCGTCCTCGGGGTCGCCAGGAGCCGGAGGCCACAATTCAAAATCGAGCCCGAAGTTTCCCGATGACACTTTCCTAGATAGGAATAATGCCTTCCCCGCCCTATGCCTTTTTCCTTGATGTGCTCATCAATCAGGCTGGACGTGGCAAGCGGGCTTTTGGCCTGGCCCGTGGCCCGCTAAGGACCGGACCGTATGGTCCTGGCCCAGTAAAATAATCAGTCGGTCCGAGCTCAAGAATTAGGCTTGAGAAAGCTTCAGTCAAGTCATGTTTTTGACTGAGCCGACCGAGAATCCCAGCGGCGACCGTCACTTGGGAATTCACTTGCGCGACAGGAGTAGTGGAGGAGCAGTGTAGCGCTGCACCTGCCTGCCGACGTAGCCCGTCGCCGTCTTGACCTGCCCGTAGTGGACTCCGTCCTCCTCGTCTGGCTGCCGTCGACCATATCGGTTTACAGTTGTTGTCGAAGTTTCAAAAAATACAGTTCCGTCGGTTGTAACCATAAGCTATTATAATTCAGTTTCGTCAGACAATACAACTTTCTTCAGTTTCGTCAGAAAATACATTTTTCTTGGAAGAGCACTGCCATGGCAGCCGTTTCAGCACATCACGCACGTAACGCAGGCCACCATCTGGGAGAAACAATCAATAGGCCGTGATTTTCTGACTGTGGGAGAAACGCTTAACCGTGATTTTCGCATCCAACAAATCGGGCAAGTATTTTTTGGAAGGCGCTAGCTATAATAGCGCCCACTTCCTATAACTAGTAAATTACGTCTGAGACTGCCAGCACATCTATACTATCTATACTACTAATAAAAGAGCAAACATCAACTTCTCTTCACGCACCCCATTAAACGTACACAGACCTATTACCACCCTATGATTAGGCCCACTAAAATCAATCTAATGGTCAATCTTAACCTCATGTGTTGATTGGGGTGCACTTAATAATTTACACACGGACGGACCGTTCCACCGCAGAGGAAATCACCTCCACGTCTCTCCCAATCATCAATCACACACAGGGAAACAAATAACTTCCCATCGTTGCACCATACCATGCTAGGAGGGAACACCTAAAATCACTCCCAATCATCAATCACACGCAGGGAAACAAATAACTTCCCATCGCTGCAGCATACCATGCTGGGAGGGAACACCTGAAATCACGCATCATCATCATCAAGAAGGAAACAAAACAATTATCCCATCGCTCCATCGTAGCACCGTCGCCCCGACCTCGCCGCCCGACAGATGCCCTCGCCCGAGGCAACATAAATCGCCTTCGAACGACGCCCGCCATACGCACACACGCACCGTGGGCAGCCGTTCCTCGGTCGTCGCCTCCTCGCTATCGGCAAGTCCATGAAGGCCTAAGGTCAGCAGAATTTATGATACAGTCAATCTACTAACCGCACCATCCTGCTTCACATTAAAAAAACCAAAAATCTTGAGCCTGTATCCTGCATAAACATAACAAGCATGTTTATTCATAATAATACTGTGTGTACATGAATGCTATTTGCCACTAATATGCTTTAATTCAACCCTCTTGGCAGATTCTACTAATACGCGGCGGTATGTCATCTCCCAATCGCGCGGGGGCACGCACCCCCTTTCAGGATATAACCAACTCCCACTCCGTGGGTAATTAACAGCCTACTAAATGCTACAGTTTTTCTTGAATGATGAACACTGTTGTTGCTTATGCGCTAACTTTTTGTTTGTATTTATACAGACCCTAAGGAATTGAAGAGGCAGCGGGACAGAGAATACTATGCACGAAATAAAGATGCCATTCTCAAACGGCGTCGTGATGCACGCCAAAATAACGGGACTCCAAAAGCGCTGCCTAATGACCGGCAAAGTGTGCCACATACACCCGAGGCCATGACCCAAAGTAAAATAACCTTGTCTTTGTTGGCTTATGTTCCGTTGTTAGGAGTAACATTTTCGGACTCTGAATTATAACTATAATGTATCATAGATGTAGATCCTATGGAGCAAAAGAGGCAAGCTGGAAAGGAGCGGTATTCACAAAATAGGGATGACATATTAAAAGACAACGTCAAGCCTCTGATCGAGAAAAAATTGTCTCAGGCTTCTGCAGGGACCGGTGCCCAAAAAGATGAAACACAAACACCGGTGTCCACATCCATTGGTAATGACGATCAATGCATTACATACACCCCTAACTGTTGAAGCTAATTAGCTTTTTGCATCTATGTAGACCCTAAAGAGTTAAGGAGGCAAAGGGAC
Organism: Aegilops speltoides; assembly: GCA_021437245.1. Taxonomy (NCBI): domain Eukaryota; kingdom Viridiplantae; phylum Streptophyta; class Magnoliopsida; order Poales; family Poaceae; genus Aegilops; species Aegilops speltoides. The sequence goes on from CM038145.1 coordinate 495,969,549, forward strand.
AGGGAGCGGTATGCACAGAACAGGGATGAAATATTAAGAAGAAAAGCGCCAATCCGTGAGCGAGGCAAAGACATCTATTGCCACCGTTAACAATGTTGACAATGTGTCACGCACACCGACTCTGAGACAATCGAGTGTCGACCGACTACAAACAATATCATTTGCGGGTTGTGTGCTACCATAAAATAGTCATTGCCTTTTATTATCTCACATATTATTAAGAGATACTCCTCCGTCCCAACATAAGTGTCTCAACTTAAGTATAACTTTGCACTAAAGTTAGTATAAAGTTGAGACACTTATTCTACGATGGAGGAGTATATGATATATGCTGTGATATGGTGACACCAAATTTCTTGCGGGCTTATCAAACATGCCAACTTCATCCCAATCACATGAAGGCATCCCTCTGACGAGGACAATATTTTAGGAAACATTGATGAATCCAATTGGTTGCATAGGAATGATGCATATCGGATGGTAGAAATTGCGGGGAGACCGAGGCTGTTCTTTGTACCTCTTGGTCATGAAACGCAAACAATTTCCAATGTCACTGCAGATATTGCACCAGGTATATCATTAGGCATTTTTACAGTGTAAGGAACAATATTACTATAATCAACCTCAATATTACTTATAGTGCAAGCGTGTTCACCGTAATCTGGGATCTCTTTCATTTTTAATGTATAGAGCCTCTTAATGCCTCCAATCAACCTCAAAAGTCCATGGCTAATGATAGGCGAGGAGTAGAACAAACAACAGAGACTGCTCAAAACACTCAAAATCTGCAAGGTAGTTCTGCCGACCCTACTGAAGGAAATATGCCCTAGAGGCAATAATAAAGTTATTATTTATTTCCTTATTTCATGATAAATGTTTATCATTCATGCTAGAATTGTATTAACCGGAAACATGATACATGTGTGAATGAATAAACAAACAACATGTCACTAGTATGCCTCTACAAGACTAGCTTGTTAATCAAAGATGGTTATGTTTCCTGACCATGAACAAAGAGTTGTTATTTGATTAACGAGGTCACATCATTAGTAGAATGATCGATTGACATGACCCATTCCATTAGCTTAGCACACGATCGTTTAGTATGTTGCTCTTGCTTTTATCCATGACATATACATGTTCTGTAACTATGAGATTATGCAACTCCGTTTCGGAGGAACACTTTGGGTGCTACCAAGCGTCCTGGCGAAGCGGGTGATTATAAAGGAGTACTACTGAGGTGTCTCCAAAGGCGGATGTTGGGTTGGCGTATTTGAGATTAGGTTTTGTCACTCCGATTGTCGGAGAGGTATCTCTGGGCCCTCTCGGTAATACACATCATGAAGCCTTGCAAGCACTACAACTAATGAGTTAGTTGTGAGATGATGTATTACTGAACGAGTAAAGAGACTTGCGTGCGAGATTGAACTAGGTATTGGATACCGACGATCGAATCTCGGGCAAGTAACATACCGATGACAAAGGGAACAACGTATGTTGTTATGCGGTCGACCGACAAAGATCTTAAGTAGAATATGTAGGAACCAATATGGGCATCGAGGTCCGCTATTGGTTATTGACCAAGAATAGTTCTAGGTCATGTCTACATTGTTCTCGAACCGTAGGGTCCGCTGCAGCAAGGTTTCGATGGCAGTTATTATGAGTTTATGTATTTTGATGTACGAAGAAGTTGAGTCCGGATGTGATCACGGACATGACGAGGAGTCTCGGAATGGTCGAGACATAAAGATTGATATATTGGGCGGCTATATTCGGACACGGAAAGGTTAGGAAGTTTCCGGAGAAAACGGAGTCTTGGGAGGGTTTGGAACCCCGGGGAATATGGGCCTTAGTGGGACAAGAGGGAGAGTGAGGGGCGCACTAGGAGGTGGCGCGCCCCTGGGAGTCCGAATAGGACAAGGAGGGGCGCGCCCCCTTTCCTCTCCTCTCCTCTCTTTCCTTCCCTTCTCCTTCCTAGTTGGACTAGGAAAGGAGTCCTACTCAACTAGGAGGAGGGACTCCTCCTGGCGCGCCTATAGTGGCGGCCGGCCTCCCCTCCTCCTTTATATACTGAGGCGGGGGCACCCTAGAACACACAAGTATTGATCTACGGATCGTTCCTTAGCCGTGTCGGTGCCCCTCCACCATATTCCACCTCGGTCATACCGTCGAAGCTTAAGCGAAGCCCTGCGCCGGTGAAACATCAAGATCGTCCTGCCGTCGTGCTAACGGAACTCTCCCTCGACACTCAATTTGGATCGAGTCTGAGGGGCGTCATCGAGCTGTCGTGTGTCAAGAACTGGGCGCCGAGTAATGGCGCCGGATCGGTCGGATCGCGAGGAGAGCGTCGACTACTTCCTCTACGTTGTGATCGCTTCGCCGGGTCTACGAGGGTGCGTAGACAACACTCTCCCTCTCGTTGCTATGCATCACCATGATCTTGCGTGTGCGTAGGAAATTTTTGAAATTACTCGTTCCCCAACAAAGTGGCATCCGAGCCTAGGTTTTATGGTTTGATGTTTTTGCACGAGTAGAACACAAGTGAGTTGTGGGCGATACAAGTCATACTACCTACCGGCATGTCATACTTTGGTTCAGCGGTATTGTGAGATGAAGCGGCCTGGACCGACATTACGCGACGCTTACGCGAGACCGGTTTCACCTTCACGAGCACTCGATGCTTAAAGGTATTGGTGGGTGCTGTCTCTCTCACTTTAGTTGAACCGAGTGTGGCTACGCCCGGTCCTTGAGAAGGTTAAAGCGGAGTCTATTTGTGAAGTATCATTGTGGTTTTGATGCGTGGGTGAGGCTGGTTCTTGCTTAAGCCCGTAGCGACCACGTAAAATTTGCAACAACAAAGTAGAGGACGTCTAACTTGTTTTTGCGGGGCATGTTGTGATGTGATATGGTCAAGCGTGATGCTATATTTTATTGTATGAGATGATCATGTTTTGTAACGAAGTTATCGCAATGGCGAGGAGCCATATGGTTGTCGCTTTATTGTATGCAATGCAATCATACTGTAATGCTTTACTTTATCACTAAGCGGTAGAGATAGTCGTAGAAGCATAAGATTGGCGAGGCGACAACGATGCTACGATGGAGATCAAGGTGTCGCGCCGGTGGCGATGGTGATCATGGTGGTCTTTGCGGAGATGAAGATCACGAAGCACAAGATGATGATGACCATATCATATCACTTATATTGATTTGCATGTGATGTTTATCCTTTATGCATCTTATCTTGCTTTGATTGCGGTAGCATTATAAGATGATCTCTCACTAAATTATCAAGAAGTGTTCTCCCAAGTATGCACGTTGCCAAAGTTCGTCGTGCCCGGACACACGCGTGATGATCGGGTGTGATAAGCTCTCGTCCATCTACAACGGGTGCAAGCCAGTTTTGCACACGAGAATACTCGGGTTATACTTGACGAGCCTAGCATATGCAGATATGGCCTCGGAACACGGAGACCGAAAGGTCGGCGTGAATCATATAGTAGATATGATCAACATAAGTTGTTCACCATTGAAAACTACTCCATTTCACGTGATGATCGGTTATGGTTTAGTTGATTTGGATCACGTGATCACTTAGATGACTAGAGGATGTTTTTCTAAGTGGGAGTTCTTAAGTAATATGATTAATTGAACTTAAATTTATCATGAACTTAGTACTGATAGTATCTTGCTTGTTTATGTTTGATTGTAGATAGATGGCTCGTCTTTGTTGTTAGTTGAATTTTAATCGTTCCTTGAGAAAGCAAAGTTGAAAGATGATGGTAGCAATTACACGGATTGGGTCCATAGCACGAGGATTATCCTCATTCTTTGCCTGTAAGAGTTACGTCTGGATGCACCGCTAGGTGCGAACTTCTTCTTTGGAGCAACACGGATGTTGTGAATGTCCGCGAGCAAAGCGATGACTACTCTATAGTTACGTGTGCCATGCTTTACGGCTTAGAACCGGGACTTCAACGACGTTTTGAGCGTCATGGAGCATATGAGATGTTCGAGAATTGAAGTTGATATTCCAACAGAATGCGGATTGAGAGATATGAAATCTCCAATAAGTTCTATAGCTGCAAGATGGAGGAGAATAGTTACATTAGTGAGCACATACTCGAATGTGCGGGTACTACAATCACTTGACACAATTGGGAGTTAATCTTCCGGATGATTGTGTTATTGATGAATTCTTCAATCACGCCACCAAGCTACAAAGGCTTCGTGATGAACTATAATATGCAAGGGTTAGTAAAGACTATACGAGTGATCGCAATGCTAAAGGCTGCGGAGGTAGAAATCAAGAAGGAGCATCAAGTGTTGATGGTCAATAAGACCACTAGTTTCAAGAAGAAAGGCAAAGGGAAGAAGAAGGGAACTTCAAGAAGAACGACAAGCAAGTTCTTTGCTCGGGAGAAAAACCCAAGTCGGACCTAAGCACTGGCGAGTGCTTACCGCAAGCGATCGTCCTTTGAAGCGGAGGCGCCCCAAGTATTTGGCGGATAAGAAGGATGGCAAGGTGAACAAAGGTATATGTGATATACATGTTATTGATGTGTACCTTACTAGAGCTCATGAGAGCACTGGTATTTGATATTGGTTACATTGCTAATATTTGCAACTCGAAGCAGGACTACGGATTAGCGAACACGGCAAAGGGCGAGGTGACGATCTTGGCGTGGGAAATGGTTCCAAAGTCGATGTGATCGCGGTCGCACGCTACCTCTACATCTACCTTCGGGATTAGTTTTAGACCTAAATAATTGTTATTTGGTGCTGCGTTGAGCATGAACATTATATCTGGATCTTGTTTGATGCGAGACAGTTATTCATTTAAAAATCGAGAATAATGGTTGTTCTATTTATATGAGTAATATCTTTTATGGTCATGCACCCTTGAGGAGTGGTCTATTTTGATGAATCTCGATAGTAGTGATACACATATTCATAATGTTGAAACCAAAAGATGCAGAGTTGATAATGATAGTGCAACTTATTTGTGGTAATCGCCGTTTAGGTCATATCGGTGTAAAACGCATGAAGAAACTCCATCTTGATGGACTTTTGGAGTCACTTGATTATGAATCACTTGGCACTTGCGAACCGTGCCTTATGGGCAAGATGACTAGAACCCGTTCTCGGTACTATGGAGAGAGCAACAGATTTGTTGGAAATCATACATCTGGATGTATGTGGTCCGATGAATGTTGAGGCTCGTGGCGGATATCGTTATTTTCTCACCTTCACAGATGACTTAAGCGGATATGGGTATATCTACTTAATGAAACATAAGTCTGAAACATTTGAAAAGTTCAAAGAATTTGAGTGAAGTTGAAAATCATCGTAACAAGAAAATTAAGTTTCTACGATCGATCGTGGAGGTGAATATTTGAGTTCTGAGTTTGGTCTACATTTGAAACAATGCGGAATAGTTTAGCAACTCACGCCACCGGAACACCACAAAGTAATGGTGTATCCGAGCGTCGTGTCGCACTTTACTAGATATGGTGCGATCTATGATGTCTCTTCTGATTTACCGCTATCGTTTTGGGGTTATGCTCTAGAGACGGCCGCATTTACCTTGAATAGAACACCGTCGAAATCCGTTGAGGCGACACCTTATGAATTGTGGTTTGGCAAGAAACCAAAGTTGTCGTTTCTTAAAGTTTGGGGATGCGATGCTTATGTGAAAAGCTTCAACACGATAAGCTCGAACCCAAATCGAATGTGTCTTCATAGGATACCCAAAGGAGACAGTTGGGTACACCTTCTATCACAGATCCGAAGGCAAGACATTCGTTGCTAAGAATGGATCCTTTCTAGAGAAGGAGTTTCTCTCGAAAGAAGTGAGTGGGAGGAAAGTGGAACTTGATGAGGTAATAGTACCTTCTCCCTTACTTGAAAGTAGTTAAATCACGTAAACCGGTTTACGAGACATCTACACCAAGTAGTGAGGAAGTTGATGATGTTGATCATGAAACTTGAGATCAAGTTCTGCAGAACCTCGTAGATCAACCAGAGTAAGATCCGCACGAGTGATACGGTAATCCACATTCGGAAGTCATGCTACTAGATCATGATGAACCTACGAACTATGAAGAAGCGATGGTGAGCCCAGATTCGCAAAATGGCTTGAGGCCATGAAATCGAGATGGGATCCATGTATGAAAACAAAGTATGGACTTTGGTTGACTTGCCGAGGGTAGGCAAGCAATAGAAAACAAGTGGATCTTCAAGAAGAAGACCGACGGCGACGGTAATATTATTGTCTATAAAGCTCGACTTGTCGCAAAAGGTTTCGGCAAGTTCAAGGGATTGACTACGATGAGACCTTCTCACCCGTAGTGATGCTTAAGTCCGTCCGAATCATGTTAGCAATTGCGCATTTTATGATTATGAAATTTGGCAAATGGATGTAAAGACGCATTCTGAATGGATTTACGGAAGAAGAGTTGTATATGATGCAACCGAAGGTTTTGTCGATCCAAAGGAGCTAACAAAGTGTGCAAGCTCCAAATGATCCATTTATGGTGGTGCAAGCATCTCGGAGTTGGAATAAGCGTTTTGATAGTGTGATCAAAGCATTTGGGTTTGTCAGACTTTTGGAGAAGCCTGTATTTACAAGAAAGTGAGTGGGAGCTCTGTAGCATTTACGATATTATATGTAGGCGACATATTGCGATCGGAAATGATATAGAATTCTGGATAGCATAAAGGGATACTTGAATAAGAGTTTTTCAATGAAAGACCTCGGTGAAGCTGCTTACATATTGGGCATTAAGATCTATAGAGATAGATCAAGGCGCTTAATTGGACTTTCACAAAGCACATACCTTGACAAGATTTTGAAGAAGTTCAAAATGGATCAAGCAAAGAAAGGGTTCTTACCGTGTTACAAGGTGTGAAGTTGAGTAAGACTCAATGCCGACCACTGCAGAAGATAGAGAGAAAATGAAAGATGTTCCTATGCTTGACCATAGGCTCTATCATGTATGCAATCTTGTGTACCGACAGATGTGTGCCTTGCTATAAGCTTAGCAGGAGGTACCAAAGTAATCCAGAGTGGATCATCGACAGCGGTCAAGAACATCTGAAGTACACGAAAAGGACTAAGGATATGTTTCTCGTATATGGAGGTGACAAAGAGCTCATAAATAGCAGTTACGTTGATGCAAGCTTTGACAACGATCCGGACGATTCTAAATCGCAGACCGGATCGTATTTACACTAAGCGGAGGAGTGTCGGTTGGTGCGTTCTAAACAAAGTGTCGTGGCGGGATCTACATGTGAAGCGGAGTACATAGCGACTTCGAAGCGACTAATGAAGGAGCGGATGAAGGAGTTCATATCCGATCTAGGTGTCATACCTAGTGCATCGGGTCAATGAAAATCTTTCGTGACAATCTTGGAGCAATTGCCTTAGCGAAGGAATCCAGATTTCACAAGAGGACCAAGCACATCAAGAGACGCTTCAATTCCATCGGGACTTAGTCGGTGGGAGACATAGAGATTTGCAAGATACATACGGATCTGAATGTTGCAGACCGTTGACTAAGCCTCTTCCACGAGCAAAACATGATCGGCACCAAGACTCCATGGGTGTTAGAATCATTACTATCTAATCTAGATTATTGACTCTAGTGCAAGTGGGAGATCTGAAGGAAATATGCCCTAGAGGCAATAATAAAGTTATTATTTATTTCCTTATTTCATGATAAATGTTTATCATTCATGCTAGAATTGTATTAAGGAAACATGATACATGTGTGAATGAATAAACAAACAACATGTCACTAGCATGCCTCTACAAGACTAGCTTGTTAATCAAAGATGGTTATGTTTCGACCATGAACAAAGAGTTGTTATTTGATTAACGAGGTCACATCATTAGTAGAATGATCGATTGACATGACCCATTCCATTAGCTTAGCACACGATCGTTTAGTATGTTGCTCTTGCTTTTATCCATGACATATACATGTTCCTGTAACTATGAGATTATGCAACTCCGTTTACGGAGGAACACTTTTGGTGCTACCAAGCGTCCACAACGTAAGCTGGGTGATTATAAAGGAGTACTACAGTGTCTCCAAAGGCGGATGTTGGGTTGGCGTATTTGAGATTAGGTTTTGTCACTCCGATTGTCGGAGAGGTATCTCTGGGCCCTCTCGGTAATACACATCATGAAGCCTTGCAAGCACTACAACTAATGAGTTAGTTGTGAGATGATGTATTACGGAACGAGTAAAGAGACTTGCGTGCGAGATTGAACTAGGTATTGGATACCGACGATCGAATCTCGGGCAAGTAACATACCGATGACAAAGGGAACAACGTATGTTGTTATGCGGATCGACCGACAAAGATCTTCGTAGAATATGTAGGAACCAATATGGGCATCCGGTCCGCTATTGGTTATTGACCAGAATAGTTCTAGGTCATGTCTACATTGTTCTCGAACCGTAGGGTCCGCATGCTTAAGGTTTCGATGGCGGTTATTATGAGTTTATGTATTTTGATGTACGAAGAAGTTGAGTCCGGATGTGATCACGGACATGACGAGGAGTCTCGGAATGGTCGAGACATAAAGATTGATATATTGGACGGCTATATTTGACACCGGAAAGGTTAGGAAGTTTCCGGAGAAAACCGGAGTTGGGAGGTTACCGAACCCCGGGGAATATGGGCCTTAGTGGGCCAAGAGGGAGAGTGAGGGGCCGCACGGGAGGTGGCGCCCCTGTGGGAGTCCGAATAGGACGAGGAGGGGCGGCCCCCTTCCTCTCCTCTCCTCTCTTTCCTTCCCTTCTCCTTCCTAGTTGGACTAGGAAGGGAGTCCTACTCAACCAGGAGGAGGACTCCCTCCTTGGCGCGCCTATAGTGGCCGGCGGCCTCCCCTCCCTCCTTTATATCTGAGGCGGGGGCACCCTAGAACACACAAGTATTGATCTACGGATCGTTCCTTAGCCGTGTCTGGTGCCCCCCTCCACCATATTCCACCTCGGTCATACCGTCATGAAGCTTAGGCGAAGCCTGCGCAGTGAAACATCAAGATCGTCACCATGCCGTCGTGTTAACGGAACTCTCCCTCGACACTCAATTTGGATCGAGTCTGAGGGACGTCATCGAGTGTCACGTGTGTCAAGAACTCTGGGCGCCGAGTAACGGCGCCGGATCGGTCGGATCGCGAGGAGAACGTCGACTACTTCCTCTACGTTGTGATCGCTTCGCGGGGTCACGAGGGTGCGTGAGACAACACTCTCCCCTCTCGTTGCTATGCATCACCATGATCTTGCGTGTGCGTAGGAAATTTTCTGAAATTACTACGTTCCCCAACACCTACATCTACTAGAACACCTATATTGTTATGTTGTACTGATCTTATGATTTTGCATAGTGGGCAACGACCAGACAGCTGATCCATATGGAATATTTGAGCCTCCTATTCAACAAACCAATTTTCAAGGTACATTATATATATTGTAGTTCCCATTTGAATGTCTTCATCCATAAATTTGAGGAATTTATATTTGACCAACATATTGCGTACTAGATTACATGGAGCCACTGCAGAATGGAGAAGCCGCATACCATGATCCTGATGAAGAAGCTAGAATATTTATGGATCAGGGTATGTCCATTATGTATTTTCCAACTTAGCACCCTCAAGTGCACACTTTAGTTGTGTTGAGTGATAATTTAATACCTACTGTGCTTCTGTGCTAGATGTTGCTTTCGAGTCCTACCAGCTTGGACGCCAGAATGCACAAGCAGGACCCGTAGCAAATATTGATGAATTCATATACCAAAACCTACCTACAAAGCACCATGTCCTAAAACAGGTTGCAGACTGCCTTCACTGTGGGGCTTTGCGGTTTCCATTCGAGGGGCCAGCATTTTGTTGCAGAAAAGGGAAAGTCAGTATATTTACTCCAGTGGTTCCAGAAGAGTTGAAACGGTTGTTTACATGTCAAGCTGATGAGGATGCAAAATATTTCAGAGAGCATATACGATATTTCAACTCGCACTTCTCATTCACAAGTTTAGGAGTCACCCTTGATCGCCGAGTCAGCAATGCGGCAGGCTGGAGTATATACTTTTAAATGCGTGTGGCGGGTTGTACCATGCTCTTGATGATCCGGTGTCGGTGATAATGGCCCTCGACATTTCCAACTCTATATTTATGATACAGATGAAAACTTGGTTCACAGGGCTAAGAGATCTCCAGACCTTAAGATTGATCTCATACGGAAGATTCTACTAATACTAGAGCCTAACCCTTATGCGCAAGTTTTCAAGAGCCTTGGGTCTGTTCCAACTCTAGATGAGTATAGGATCTCACTAAACACGGATATCAAGCTGGATCAATGAAGGTACAATGCCCCAACGGCTTCTCAGGTGGCAGCGATATGGGTTGAAGGGAGCGACCCACAAAATTGCTTTGACAAGAGTGTTGTCGTGCATGGAAAAAAAGGAGAACGCCCCCTATATATTAGAGCATACTATGGGTGCTATGACCCGTTGTCTTATCCCCTATTCTTCCCACGTGGGGAGATTGGTTGGAATCGTTGGATGCCATATGTTGGTCCCTCCGATGACAGGACCCATCATTTATCGGATAATACTACACCACAAGGAAACCAAGACATTGATATACATACAGGTATGTGTTCATTAACAAGGGTTAGGCTTGCTATTATTAATGTAAACTTATGTATTCATCTATCTATCAGAGGAAAACTTGATTAGAGAAAGCGAACAAGTTGGGAATTTTGTAGCACATGAAGACCATGCCACTGATTTACCTGCAGGTATCGGTCATCATTTCTTATTCTTCTATTCTTATTGTGTCAATCGTTATGAGTCCGGCAAGCAGACTGATATTTATGTTGTCAATCTTGTAGAGGACAACGAGGATAACCCAGATGAGGATTTTGGTGACAATGAGGTGAATGCAACACAATCCAGGAAATTTGTTAGTGCAAGAGAGTACTACTGCTTCAAGCTGCAGGTTAGGAAGAAACTTTTAAACATCATCTTGTTCGGGGGGCGCCTTTTCCAACAGTGGGCTGTTGACATGTATATCAAGATTGAGTCTATGAGGCTTGACTGGTATTCGAAGCCAGAAAATCAGAAGGTTATACGCGCCGACCTCTACCAGGTAATGTTCTTGTGTTTATTCTAACACATTATAATGCAACGACAATATACATGTTCCATTTTTTTTGTAACATTGTTTAATACTATAGGGTCTTGTTGATACCGTTGTTGCTGGCGAGTCACGCGGTGTCGGATTGGCAAAAGAATCGTGCTTCCACGTACATTTCCTGGTGGTGATCGCGACATGCAGCGGAGATTCCTGGATGCAATGGCAATTGTCCGTGATTGGGCAAACCAGATTATTTTATTACGATGACTTGCAATCCCTATTGGGTGGAGATAATGAGAAGGCTGTTGCCTTAGACAAGCGCCACAAGATCGTCCGGACACGGTGGCAAGAGTATCTGAGCTAAACAACGACATATGATGGACTTACTAACTAAGGGTAAGCATTTCGGAGAAGTAGCAGCTTATGTACATGTCACGGAGTTTCAGAAACGAGGCCTCCCTCATGAGCATATACTTCTAATCATGAAAGCAAAAAGCAAGTTAGCGACCCCAGATGACTATGATCGGGTGATATCTGCAGAGATACCTGACAAAGAGAAACACCCGTTCTACATGATCTGGTCGTCAAACACATGCTACACGGACCTTGTGGTGAGCTCAAAAAAAGTTGTCCTTGCATGATTGAGGGACAATGCCGATTTCATTACCCGCGAGATTTTTGCGATGCCACGCAGCAAGGGAAAGACTCATATCCCATATATAGAAGGAGGGACAACGGGCAGAGGGTTTGGATCAGAGGAGCTGATTTGGACAATAGATTGGTAGTCCCTTACAACCCTTATCTACTTATGACATACAACTGCCACATTAATGTCGAAGCATGCTCGAGCATTAAAGCGATCAATACTGTTCAAGTACATCTACAAAGGGCATGATCGAACATCATTTGCATTCGAGCAGGATATCATCAATGAAGGTGGAATCATCAATGAAATCCGACAGTATAGGGATGCACGCTATGTATCTCCTCCAGAAGCTATTTATAGGATTTTCGGTTTTAAAATGTTTGGTGTCAGTCCATCTGTGCTACAGCTCCAGCTTCATTTGCCAAACATGCATACGGTTGCATTTAAAGCGTGTGAAAATCTGGAAGATGTTGTCGCTCGGCCATCTTCTTCCAAGTCCATGCTTACCGAGTACTTTCGGATGAACCAGAAGTTTCCAGAAGCGCGGAAATGGCTGTACAGAGAGTTTCCAGAACATTATAGATGGATAGCTGGAAATAAGAGTTGGCAGGATAGAAAAAGTAAGAGATCACAGATTGGAAGACTTGTGTATGCACACCCTGCTGAAGGAGAGAGGTACTACTTGCGTGTGCTCCTAAGTCATGTCCGAGGTGCCACTTCATTTGATGATTTAAAAACAGTAAATGGCAAGCCATGCAGTTCCTTCAGGGAGGCATGCGAGCACTTAGGCCTCATTGAGCACGATAGGACTCTTGATGATTGCATGACGGAGGCAGCCACATTTCAGATGCCTTGTGCCCTGAGACGGTTGTTTGCAACTATCTTGGTGATACGTGAGGCAAAGAAATCCGACGGATGTGGGACAAACATCTAGCATCAATGTCGAGGATTACCGTCAGTAATCAATCGATGAGGCAACACTTGAGCAGATGGTCCTTAGAGATATCGGGGATATGTTACAATCCATGGGAAAGGATATTAGAAACTATGGACTTAGGATCTGGTTGAGACCAATGGTTCTTATGACTCGAGTACAAAGAAGTGAGAGGAGAGGCAAGTCACAGTGGACAAAGAACATCTAGATCTATTTAACAGTTTGAACAATGAGCAGTTGGCTGGTTTTAATGATATAATGGATCATGTGATGAACCAAAAAAGCCAGATATTCTTTGTTGATGGTCCAGGAGGCACTGGGAAGACATACTTGTACAAGGCCTTGCTTGCAAAGGTGCGTTCCGTGGGCCAAATAGCGATCGCAACTGCTATCAGGTATAGCGGCATCGATAATGCCAGGAGGACGGACTGCACACTCCAGGTCCAAATTCCAATTAAGCTCACTGACAACAGCATGTGTAGTTTTACAAAGCAGAGTGGTACAGCAGAGTTGCTTAAACAGGCGTCCTTGATAATTTGGGACGAAGTCGCTATGACAAAACGTCAAGCAGTTGAGACGCTTGATAGATCGCTCCAGGATATAATGGAGTGTCCTTTGCCATTTGGGGGAAAGGTTGTCGTCTTTGGTGGGGATTTTCGGCAAGTCCTTCCTGTTGTCACACGTGGGACAAGAGCACAAATCACGCGCAATATGAGATCCTATTTGTGGGAGAAGACCCGCAAGATACGCCTCACGCGCAATATGCGGGCACAGGCTGATCCTTGGTTCTCTGAATACCTCCTAAGGATCGGTAATGGAACATAAGAGACAATAGGCGACGACTATGTGCGTCTCCCTGAAGACATTGTGATTGGCTATACCGATGATGAAAAAGCTATTAACAAGCTCATCGAAGATGTCTTTCCATCACTGCATGCTAATGCTAGATCAAGAGAGTACATGAGCGCACGTGCAATTCTATCGACCAAGAACGATCATGTGGATGACCTCAATGACAAGATGATCTCCAGGATTCCAGGCGAAGAAAAGTTATACCATAGCTTTGACTCAATCGAGGATGACTTGCAGAATAATTACACAATTGATTTTCTGAACTCGATCACACCTAATGGTTTGCCACCGCATGTTTTGAGATTAAAGGTCAATTGTCGGTCATTACGCTCCGAAACCTCGACCCTCATAATGGTCTATGCAGCGGAACACGGCTTATGATCGAGCCTTCGAGGATAATGCAATCGATCACGGAGATTGTTGGTGGTCGACATCTTTGGAAAGAGGGTGTTCATACCTAGGATCCCTATGTCGCCCTCAGAGGACAGCTCACTTCCCTTCAAACTTAAGAGAAAGCAGTTCCCCATCCGCCTGAGTTTTGCGATGACAATTAACAAGGCACAAGGTCAGACCATCCCAAACGTCGGTATTTACCTTCCCGAGCCTGTATTCTCACATGGTCAGCTATATGTTGCATTGTCGAGGGGAGTGTCAAGAGAGACGACACGGATTTTGGCCAAGCCAAACAAGGAGGTTGACAAATCCGGGAAAAGCACCAAGAACATCGTCTACAGAGATGTTTTAGAGAGATGAGGCAGGTGCGTTATTCCATTATTTTTTGGATGGTGTTGTATTTATGACTACTTTTAGATCTAACATTTTTTTCATTTGCAGGTTTTGACCAGATCGAACTATATAAGCATCAAAGAGGAAATGTCTCCGCAATTTATAATAAAACTATGCATATGCACGTACCAAATGAGAGTAGATGACATCATAGTTAAAGGTCTTCGTCACGAGACTACTCATGCATCATGTTAACCTACAATAGCATAACATCACAAGTGAGCAGTGTGCTTAAATATAAGATTGCAGGAACACACTTTAATTGCTATGTGCGTGTTTATCTCTTGTTAGCATTCCAAATTTCTTATCTGGAGACATCACTGAAATCATGGAGACCAGCTTCATTCTTAACGTGAAATGTGTGGAATTGTAAATTTCAGTGGCACAACTTCTACTTTAGCTTCAATCATCTTAATCCAGAACTGGTAGAGTTGGTAGTCCAATAACATATACATTCCTGAGTATAAAATTTCTAGATTCAAGATGTATAGGAAAGTTAAACCGTGGGAGTTGTGTATCCATTATAATAAATCTGAGTTTTAGCCCCTCAACTACTTTACATTTATTTCGCAAAAAAAAACTACTTTAGCATTTTCTAACTTGAAGCAGTGCAACATTTCAATCATTTGCTAGCCTCTTGTCTATGTTTAACAGTAAAGTAAGCATCAGATCTTTAATCTGGTCTATATTCATAACACAAAGACCTGTTTAGATATAACAAAAGATATCATTGCTGCTACTCATAGGAATATTACACTATCAGTTGATTTTATTAGCTGTATGTGCAGTTTTCATTGCAATACATGAACCTTATTTATCTGGCTCCGACTATTCCTCCCAGATGATAAATAAGGAAAGTATTGATGCAAGGATCAGAGTACTGGTGCTCTGGTTCTGAAGTTCTAATTGCCTGGGTGGTTCATAGTGCAAACACAGCAGACATAGTGGACAGATGAACTTTCTTCAGTATATGTAAGAATACACCATGAGATTCATGATTTCAATCCAAAAGGCCCAAATGCAAGCAATCCTCGATCATTTTTCATTTACATTAAAGACACAAGGTATCGTGAAACGAATTGGGCAATTATAAAATGAGTATCACTAAATAATGCACTCAATCGTTGGATAGAAAAAATATGAATGGAAGTCAAAGAGCAAGCATCTAAAACCAACCCGCATGGTGAGTGTGTACCATGTAGTCCCCCTTGGCCTTCCACAAGCCGGCGCGCACATAGCGGTCACCATGCGTGATCTTCCTTACCGCGGAGATGACGAGGCCGACGGCATCGGTGAGCACGTCGGTGAGCATGGATCCCGCGCTCGCGGCACTTGGTGAGGTCGCCGTGGTCGATCCCCACGGAGGACGCAACGTTCTCGAGGGACAGCAGCGCATCGATGAGCGCGGCGTCGGCCTTGTATCCGGCGTTGCCGACGACCGCACGGAGGAACTCGGTGCCCCCGTCTGGAGGGGAGTCCCAGAAGCGGAAGAGGCAGTCCAGCTCCTCTCCAGGTAGCCGTTCATGGGGTGCAGCAGCAGCACGCCCAGGGACTCCATCGCCGCAATCGATGGGAGGACCATGGATGGCAGCGGTGGGGAGACAAATAGAAGATAGAAGAGATAAGGTGAGCAGAACTGAGGAGGGAGAGTGGGCGGAGTGGGTGTGTCCAGTTTTTTTCCCGATGGATAGCTCTTTTTTAGGTGGATCGATAGCGTTTCACTTTGATTACAGGAATACAGTACATATTCTCAAAAAAAAAAGGAATACAGTACACAAATAAGCTGCTCAACAAAAAGTAATACACATACAACGTCCGGTGCTGTCCACTTTCTTATTCTTTTATTGTTATATCAAAATAGCCTTTTCGGTCATTTCGTTCATGTTATTAGAGTGGGACGTTGTCCAATTCCTTTTCTTAACCCACATGTCCTGTTTGATTATGTACGTGCTATCTTTTTACATAGTCAGAAGATTTTAGAAAAAATATTCCCTCATGATTATTTTGATAGTTTTATAAACATATTACTCCCTACTACGTATATCAGTTTGAACGACAACTAATTTGAATCGGAGCGAGTATAAGATTTCTTTCATATTTGTTTTTTGAAGTCCACTTCTTTCAATTTGTTAATCTTTTGGTCTTTGGATGTTAAATTTTTATGATTCATGTGAGATTTTTTGTCCTGCACTTCTGAATAGGCATACTTTTCATTGTATAACGATATTTTATTATTTTAAATATACGTGCGTTGCACGTGCATGCTTACTAGTAATAATAGAATTATAAAAATAACAATCTCGTTTTACATATCTATTCATATTTACATGCTTTACTACCGACAATAGTGTACAGGTGAAAAAAACTAAATCACATGGATGCAAAAGTAGCAGGATACACAGATGAATCAAATGAGCAAATCCTTATTCAAGTGGCATTTCTCAGAAATCTGTAACCACTGATTGCTCTATTCTGATTGTTGTCAAGCCTGGGGTGCCTCTGATGCTTACTCAAGCCACGGACGCTGATTTCAAGGGAAGACTTACCATGCCATCGAACTATCTTAAGTGATCTCAACAATATTAGGAGAAATTTCTCTTGTACCCCACTTGGACCTTCTTTCCTAGAAATGCCAGAAATGTTAGCCTTTGATTATAAATATGGTTAAATAGCGGATTTTGAACAGTTTCATATAAGGACCTCACTTCAAGCTTACAAAAAGGCTAATAACGTGAATGGATATGTGATATTGATAAAGCTACTCTACAACACCATCGATGCTAAAACTACTGTCATAGGTAGAATATATTTTCTAAACATAAATCTAAAAGCAAAATAACACATGGCCGGTATTTCAGGACATGGAGCAGAGAAGCTAATCAATAAAAGTATTCGCTATTGCTTGACGTAACAAGTTGTGAAAGAAAAATGGAGAAAATATGGCATCACAATATATTCTCTTGCAAGGGAAGCATTGAATTTGTGTTATGCAACCTTTCCCAATCTTCATCACGTTATTAGCAAAGAAGCTACAACAGGAAAATCAGCGCAAATTACCTCAATGATTGAGTGAGTCAGGGAGAAGCCAAATGAGATTTCACCCCACAATGAAAGGGGCAAACCTCTCCCCACATGGTGTGGGCTATCTACTTACACATGCTGGAGAAATACATCTATAACATCCATTATATGCGTAAGTCAATAGAAGCTAAGCCACTATCCTGTACATTCGACACCCTATGAAATGCATAATATTTAAAATTAAGCCTATTAATTTTTTACGTTCTTATCAAGCTCTAAGTGTAGATAAACAGTAGCTAGAAATCACTTTAAAAGAGGACCGGCCTGTTAAGTCTAGGGAGTCAAATAACAAAGCTAAAGGGTCAAGATTCGAACCAAAGAATGACAGATGTGTTCAGCAACACTAATTAAATTAAATCGTCCTAGAGAAGGACCAAATATAGATGTTTATTATCAATTCTAAAGAAAACAAAGAGCCGGCCCTAGGTAGAGCCTACTTATCATCAGATGTATGCCACAAAACCTTCAATCAGGCCAAGCAAGTGCCCTCCTATTCTTACAAAATTCAAAACAAACAGAACCTAACACCATATAATTTAAAAACATGCCCTAGGTTCAAACAATGGCACATTTAGATAGTAACAAGCAAACCATGGCGTAATCAGAAGCAATTACCAACGTACACCAGAGTTAATCGTGCCGATTCATAGCTAGACAGTACAGGAAAACATAGCACAAACCAGGGCCAGATGACCACCGCTGAACAATCCCTCACTGGTGTGATTGTAGTAGCATGACTAGAGAGTGGGAAGAAAAGGTTTTTGTGAGGATGTAATATAATTCACATCCACAATATGGAATCCACGAACAGATCAAGAATTAAAAATAGAAAAAAAATGTCAACACCATCTTTTTCATTTATTACACCTCATATGCATTATGGTTATGTCACTCTACAATTCACACATATATGAGCAAAAAATAATGGCTTGGAGACATATATGCTGCTATCAAAACAGAACCATCCGATGACTTGCAACAAATGTGCTGAGATGGTGCGCGCCAGTGATCTGAGTTATTTATTAAGGAGAAGAATAATAGTGACTTGTACATTTGAGGTGCTACTAAGGAGATCAGCTGCAGTTAAAGGCAGCAACGTGAAGCCAAGATCATTTTTCAACATGATGTACCAACTAACATTGAAAAAGAGATTTCTGATTTATCAATAGCGCACTTTAGAATGCATGTTTAGTCAATAAAGATCATTCTACATAGACTGAATACCTTTGCGCAGATCTGTCAATCAAATTACGAAGCACCGCCAGTCTAGCTCCTCGCCATCAATCTCTTTATGTCTGTCATCTTTCTCAATGAGGTTATAAGCACCATGAACCTGAAAGTCCAACACATGACAAGATGTTGCATAAGCAGAAATATGATCATCCCACCTCTGTCTAAAAGGCGCACATCAATCAACATAGCACAGCGATGAAGGCCTATGGCAAACCAAACTGAAACACCCCTGGTTGAATAGCAAATCAAACAAATAAGAAAGTCTTATACATCTCATTTCAGAAATTTCAGAAATGATCAAGGGGTGAAGTCCACTATGATTTTTACCTTGTGCAGAATAAGCTTTGTTATAGGTCCTTGTAGCCATGGAATTTTTTTTAAAATTCCATACATCATTGAACCATGCTGAACTTCACATATTTTTTTCGAAAAGGGGGTTACCCCAGCCTCTGCATCAGAAAGATGTATACGGCTCATATTATTAAAAATGAAACCATTAACAAAGTCTCCAGTGTCTCAAAGTATGAAATGAAAACAGAACGCTCATACGAGCCTAATCAAAAAGCCACAACCGGCAGGCAAACAAAATAGGAGCACTACATGCCTATCCTATTACATGACCGCCATCCAAACCGGTTGAAAATAACCCGAGCTACCATCTCCCATCTGGTAGACGCGGTAATAGCCAACGCCCCGGCCTCCGTCGGAGTGAGTAGCGACCACATACGGATCAATGTTGTGGCCCTGAAGATAACCTGCAAAAAGTGAAAGTTCATTGCTCTGTTAAAAACCAAATCATTTCTGCAGTTCCAGACTGCCCATAACAAGGCACAAACTCCAACACGAATGTGCCTCGCTATATCCGAGTTAACCCCATCAAGCCACGTTCCAAAGAACATGTTGATAGAGGTAGGTGGAGTAATATTAAACGCAATATGAATCGAACGCCAAAGAATCTCATCCAGCAGACAATCTAGAAAGAGGTGCCTGATAGTTTCGTTATGATCACAAAAACTACACCTAGCAGAACCCATCCAATTGCGTTTTGCCAGATTATCCTTTGTCAAAATGACTTGTTTATATACAAACCACATAAACACTTTGATTCGCAAAGGTACCTTAACTTTCCATACGTGCTTCGAGCAAGGAATGACACTAGTGTTTATAACATCCAGATACATGGATTTGACCGAGAACACTCCGTCCTTAGTCAATTTCCAATACAATCTATCTGGCTGTTGAGGCAGCTGGACATCCATCAGCCTTCGTACAAGATGAAGCCAGGCCTCCCAACGATCGCCTACCAGCGTCCTCCGAAAGCTAATATTGAGAGGTGTGGACTGTAAGACGGTTGCAACGTAAGCTTCTCGACGTTGAACAATGATGTACAAAGTAGGATATTGAAGTGACAGGGGCGTCTCCCCAAGCCACGTATCCTCCCAGAACCTCGTATTAGCCCCATCACCGACTAAGATCTTTGCCCTGTTAAAGAAGAGGGGCTTGACTCTCATCAACCCTTTCCAAAACGGTGAGTCAGTCGGTCGCACAGTCACCTGAGCCAATGTTTTAGACTGAAGATACTTATTTCGCAAAATCTGAGCCCAAGTAGCCTCTGTCTCGGATGAAAGTTTTAATAGCCACTTGCTAAGGAGACACCTATTCTTGATCTCTAGATTTTCAATGCCTAGACCGCCTTGGTCCTTCGGCCTACAGATGATGTCCCATTTTGCAAGCCTATACTTTCGTTCAACTCATCATTCTGCCAAAAGAATCGGGATCGATAAAAGTCTAACCTCTTCCTGACCCCCACCGGGACCTCAAAAAGGATAAAAGAAACATAGGCATTGTCGGTGTCAAAACCGGCGGATCTCGGGTAGGGGGTCCCGAACTCTGCGTCTAGGCGGATGGTAACAGGAGACAAGGGACACGATGTTTTACCTGAGTTGGGCCCTCTTGATGGAGGTAAAACCTACGTCTGCTTGATTAATATTGATGATGTGTATTACAAGAGTGGATCTACCACGAGATCAAGGAGGCTAAACCTAGAAGCTAGCCTATGGTATGATTGTTGTAATGGAGGTTATGTCCCACGGACTAAAGCCCTCCGGTTTATATAGACACGGAGGGCTAGGGTTACAGTCGGTTACAATGGTAGGAGATCTATATATCCGTATTGCCAAGCTTGCCTTCCACTCCAAGGAAAGTCCCATCCGGACACGGGACGGAGTCTTCAATCTTGTATCTTCATAATCTTGGAGTCCGGCGGACGATGATAGTCCGGCGGACGATGATAATCTGCTGTCCGGACACCCCTAGTCGAGACTCCTCGGTAGCCCTGAACACGGCTTCAATGACGATAAGTCCGGCGCACATAATGTTCGGCATTGCAAGGCGGGTTCCTCCTTTGAATAATCCGGAGAAGATTATGAACACCAGGATAGTGTCCGGCTCTGCAAAATAAATTCCATATTCCACCGTAGAGAGAATAATATATACACAAGTTCAATCTGCTGACGTATTTTGCGGCATGACGTCACACCACGACCAAGCCTTTTTTTTTGAGGAATTGGACAGTGGGAGAGGCTCCCACTGTATTTGTATTACTCAAAAGCAGGGTACAATGTACATGGTGTTTTTACATGGCATCCTACCTCCACCCTTGGAGGCAAGGGCTACTACTACTTTATATGGGGGGACAATCGGGGGTTCTAAGCTAATTACAAAAGAGAGAATAAAGTCTCTCACATCTTCTCTAGTTCTATGTTGTAGCAATGCAAAGTCATGTTTGAAACGTTGGAGCCATGATAGAATAGTTGGTGGGATGCTTCTGAAGTGTTTGTTATTCCTCTCTTTCCAAATGCTCCAAGCCGCTTGGAGGAAAACATCCATGAACATGGGACTGCTCCAATCATGAGCTGCCATGCTGATCCACCGAAGCCTTGAACCAGTTTGCTGCCAAGTTATCCCTAGAATGGACCAACATCGTCGGCTAAAGGGGCACTGGAATATCATGTGTTCTACAGTCTCTTCAATTTGCTGATCACAGAGAAGGCAGTTGTAATCGTCTCCAATGTTGTAGTGTCTCCTTTTTAGCATGTTGCGCGTGTTTAAGCGGTCAGAGAGAAGGAGCCACCCAAAGACCTTAATCTTGAGCGTTGACCTGGCCGCCCAGAGCCACTTGTAAGATTGGTGTGCATGCACCTCTCGGAAATAGAATTTGTAGTATTTGATCGCCTTAAAATCCGCTGAGCCCCAACAGTAAGCCCAGTTGTCATGGGGGGTCGGATCAGTAATGTTGCCAACGTGCTCCACCTCTTGCTGAAGGTCACGGAGTTCTTGCATTGCTTGGACTGAGAGTGGGAGGTGAAACGTTTCATGCAGAGACGTGGATCCCAGGAAATCCTTAACCGAAATATCTTCATTCTTTGCAAAGGAGAAAGCGCGCTGGTACTTTTGATCGAGAGTGGCGTCGAGCCATAGGTCTTTCCACATGAGCACTGTAGCTCCATCATGGACTATGGCTTTGGAAATCCCTCTGTAAATCGGTGTGAGCTTGAGAACATCTCTCCACCAGAATGATCCGCATGGTTCCATGGCATGTGGGATTTTGTTTGTATAGTATGTGGTCCACACAAGCTCCACCCAAGGAACATCGAGCCTGTTGTAGAATTTATGCAGATATTTGAGAAGGAGGGCATCGCTTTGTACGCGTAGGTTGATTATACCAAGGCCTCCACACTGTTTAGGTCTACACACCATATTCCAGGCCGCAAGGGAATTGCATTTGTCCCCATGTTCTGTCTTCTTTGTCCATAGACACTTCCGTCGCAGTTTATCAAGCAGTTCAATAATCTTTGGTGGCAGTCTGAGAGTGCATAAAGCAAAGATGACTAGTGAAGTGATCATGGTATTTAGTAGAGATAGCCTGGCTCCATACGACATCAAGGCCAGAGTGCTTGACATCCGCCGTTCCATTGTACAAACAAGCGGCATTAAATCGTGTACTGAGGGCTTGGTTGTCCCGAGAGGCAGCCCTAGATAAGTGAAGGGCATGGAACCAACATTACAACCAAAGATGCTAGAGAGCTCATTGTAACAGGCAGCCTCACAGTTGATTGGGATAAGCGTGGACTTGTGGAAGTTTAACTTGAGCCCAATAGAGTCAGCGTAGTCAGTGAAAATGCTTTTGATTGTGCGGGCTTGGACCGGGCATGCAGGAAGAAGAATGAGCGTGTCGTCCGCGTATTGTATCACAGGGTAGTCGTGTTGGTTCTCTCTGGGGAACGGTAGCTGGATTCGGCCATGTCTGAAAGCGTCATTGATTGCGGCCTGTAAGAGGTCAGCCGCTAAAACAAAAATCAATGGAGAGAAGGGGTCACCCTGTCGGACACCGCATTTACAGTTGAATTGACGACCTGGGACTCCATTTAGGAGCACGGCTGACTTGCCAGAGGAGAAAATGCATTTTACCCAATTGAGCCATCTGTCATCAAATCCCATATGTTGCATAATCATAAGCATAGCATCATGTTCAATCGTATCAAAGGCCTTTGCGAAATCCAGTTTTAGGAGGATGATCCTTTCCTTGGAGGCTTGACACTGATGGATATATTCGAACGCCCAGGCGAGACAGTCCTGTAATGATCTGCCTTTTAGGAATCCATATTGGTTTCGATGGACGATTTTAAGAATGAGTTTTTGTAGTCGATTGGCAAGTAGTTTTGTGAGAATCTTGAGACAACAATTCAACAGAGTGATAGGTCTAAAATCAGAAACACTCTCAGGAGAGCGAACCTTAGGAATGAGTGTAATAAACCCCTCATTGATGCTTTCAAGATTTAGGGTCCCCTCATAGAACTGATTGCATAGATCATAGAAGTCATTCTTAATAATATGCCAACATTTTTTGATAAATAAACCAGAGAAACCATCTGGTCACGGGGCTCGATCGATTCGGCATTTAGATTAACGATTATATCTATCTCCTGCTTTGTGAAGGGGATAGTAAGTGTCTCCAATCCCTCAATTTTTTTGATGATGTCATGTAGGTTGAATTTCATTTGGAATTCACCTGATTTCCCCAACCGCTCTTTAAATGTATGATAAATGACTGCCTCTTTACCCGCGTGATCATCAACTACCGAACCATCCGAGAGTTTGAGTGTTGGTATTGTGTTTCGTCTGTATCTCTCCGATGCCAGAGCTTTCAGAAATTTAGGGTCTTCATCTCCAAATTTGATCCAACGGATAGTGCATCTTTTTTGCCAGTACTGTCGTTGATAGCCCAATAACCGAAGGAGGTGCCTTTTCAGGATTGTCCTGAAGTTCTGCTCTGGCGTGGAGAGGGCTCTAATGTTTTCCAGCGCATCAAGATTGGCTAATGCAAGATTAGAATTGTCGATTGCCACTGTTAGTTTAGAGATTCTTTTACTCCACCGCTTCAACTCATATCTGAGTGCTTTGAATTTTCTGGCTAGCAAAGTGGCTGCATTTGAGGTATTCCTGAAGGTTCTTGACCAGACCGATTGGACCAACTCAAAGAAACCGGATGTTCGGTCCAATAAGATTGAACCTAAAATTTTGCTTCGTGGAATGGATGTTTCAATTTTCACCACACACGGGATATGATCAGAAACTGGTTTTCCCAAGGGCACCACTAAGGTGTTGGGGTATGAAGATGTCCAATTGTTGGAAGTGAGGAACCAGTCCAACTGTTCGAGCAGTGGATCAATCTGCATATTACTCCATGTGTAAGCCCTGCCCTTGATTGGCAGTTCAATTAGCTGATTGGAGCGAATAATGTCATTGAAGGTGATCATGTCATTTGGATTACCTCCAGGCTTGTTCCTGTTGTCAGGGCCACGTATGTAATTAAACTCTCCCAATAAAAGCCAATCATCATTAGGTGGAATATTAAGATGTTGGAGCCAATTTGTATAAGTCACTCTAGAATCCCCTTGGCATGGCCCGTAAATATTCACTAGCGTCCATTCCTGGGGAGACTGTGTGGACCGAAACTTAATGGCCAACGCAAAGTCTTCTTCCATGATCACAGAACCAGTAAAGATGGCACTATTCCAAATTGTAACGATCCCTCCTGAGGCCCCATTCGAGGGTATGTAAGCAAATTTGTCAAATCTCTTCGGGCAGCAAGATTTAATGAACGTATTATCAATGATGGGTTTTTTTGTTTCTTGCAGACAAATGATAGCACAACCACTAGAGGCGATAGCATTGGATAGCGCTAAAAGTTTAGGTTCAGAGTTCAAGCCACGTACATTCCAGCATAGTATGTTCCAATTCAACAAAGAAGACATGAAAGGATAAAGCAAAATAGGAAAGCCTCTCAGCAGGCACTTTCAGATATTTCAAGCTTGGGGCGGGCCTTCCGCTAAATCCGCCATGAGAGGTTCTTCAGAGACCTCGGCTGGCGGGATGGCACACTTGTTAATTCCAATTTGCTGCAGAACCTGAATTGGAGTAGGCGGCGGGATGTAATCCCCCTGATTGACTGTGTGATCAATAACCTCCATAGAAACATCAGTAGCAGAGGGTACAATTCGGGGTTTAACTTTGGAGGGTTTTGGCTTAGTGTCAGCGAGAGAGGGTACCTTAAACCCATCATATTTGTTGGATCTGTTGCTGCGACGCACCTCTAGCACAGAAGCTGGAGCTTTGGCTTTGCCTTTCCTGACAACAGAGGTGCCTGCACCCAGATCCACCGCATGAGGAGCAAGCAAGGTCTTAGTGGCCTCAGTTGATTCTTCAGTGGTAGCATTGGGAAGCTGAGGAAGCACTGCATCATCTGGATCAGTTAGGCTTACAGCATGAGTGTTACTAGGAACGGTCACTTCTGACGGCGCATCCTGATCGAGGCCAGCATCAATCTCAGTAATGATAACCGTGGGAGTAGCAGCCCGGGGGAGAATGGCAGATTCCTCAAGAGTAGCAGGCGCATGTCCCTGGTGTAGAGCCCATGAGGTGTGACCAGGGATGAGGATAGTACGAGAGACAGAGTCAGCATAGTGTTTGACAGTTTTAGATGCTGACCGAACAGAGAAATGCCCATTAGTCTCTTCAACAGTGACCGAGAATTGCACTGAACTATCCCGAAAACCAAAACCTGAACTCCAAGGGCCAAAAGCAGCAATGATAGGCCTGATAGCAGCCATGAGATAGGTATTGAGCCTTAGCATAGGTACACATTCATTCAGTAGTAGCGAGGCATAGCAGTCATGATCTGAAAGCATGGAGAATTGCATACCAGCATTGGATATAGTCAAGGTCAGTTCAATACTGTTTACCTCCGGTGAAGCCGCGATCGGGCCCTGGACAGAATCACTGGACTGAGTTGAGTCGACAGACAAAACACCCAAGGCAGTTCCATTAGCAGAAAGCAGTTGGTTGAAGATGTTTAAAGGGACGATTGCAAAACCATCGGACGAGTAGCACCGAGTCGAGCTGCTAAAACAGAGATTGAGTCATTCAAGCAGCGGCGGACTATCTTGCGAGTTATTGAGAGGATGAATGCCGTGGTGCACCGCAAACCTTCTCCCACTAGCCAGGCACTGGAAATTGAACATTGCAGAGGCGTATGTGGTGGTGATGGGGCGGACTCCCCAATTAGGTTGAAGCGCACTTCATCATCAACCACATTACTGCGTTGCCATTTCTGGTGAGCATTGGCATTGGCGGCCACATTACGAGCGATCAATTGTGAAGCTGCATTTGATAAATCTGTTCAGCGATGAGGTTCTCTCCATGCGATGGGTGTGAATTCCATCTTGGGAGGAGGATCCTCGATGGCGGCGGGACGCCCAATATATGTGCATTCGATCCTTGCTCCTTAGCATAAGTAACGCCAGATCCAACTCTGGCGGCGCCCCAAGTGGCGCGGCACCATACTCTTAGGGCAAGCGAAGGTGTATCACCCTGACTTTCAGAAGCACGAATCGCCGGTCCCCTCTCGGGTTATGCCATTCAACCAATTGACCGAACTTGTCGACAGATTTGTGCATATAGTGCTGAGTCTGGTAATCATACGGAAAGCCAATATACAGCAACCAGATCTCCGGCCCGAAAGAAGTCAGACGCATATTCAGAGCAGCATCATGAGGAACAAAAGAGATTACTACCGGCTCATCAAACTCCTCCTCATCGAGCTCAAAAGTGGTACCAACTACTGCATCCCTAATGAGCGTGTTGGTAAAACCAAAGATACCCACTCCAAGAGGGTGGTCGCCTACTTCAGTCGGAAAAAACTCAGATTCATGGAGCAAACCTTCAATGATGTGGCGGAGAGCCGCCTTGCGGTGAAAGGGATGTCCTGTTTGCTTCCGCAATGGCGAGGAAATCATGGCGCAGTGGAGGGATTGGACCAACCACCATGTCGTCACGCACCCTACGGTCAGGCGGTCCGAGCTCGACGGTCATGCCCGGCGGGAGGTAGGGGATGACATTGATTGGAAAGTTAGCCATGGTTGTGGTGGTGCTCTGCAACGAAGCAGAGGATGGTGTGGAGGTCGAGGTAGGATGCGGAGCGGCAGCCCTTGGGAGAGACTTGGGGACCCAGCGCCACCCCGTTTTTCCTCTGTTGATGAAGCAAGATGAAGCCACGTGTCCATCGCGTCCGCAGTTGTGACATCGTAGGGTCCCACTCGACCGCTGCGAATTCCAGTCTAGTTTGGTAGGTGCGGTACAAGTCGGGGGTAGATCAGAAGAATGATTCCGTGGCTGATTATGATTAGCATGGGAATCATTTTTGCCCAAAGGAGAATTCCTAATCAATGCAGTTGGTCGATAATTGTGTGGGTTCACATTTGTTACCAAAGTGGTGTTGTGATCTTCCGCAGAATTGAAAATCTGAAAATTGTGATTACTTGCCAACCCCTCAGTCGAAACCTGTCGAGAGATGTCATTTTTGTCATTTTCGCCAGCGGGGATAACACCTTGTTGGGCCAGCGCTAGCTTGGGCCGCCAATAGAAGCGAGCCGCCTTGTGGTCATCACAACAATTGGGGGTGTGGCCCAAAAAGGTGCAGTATTTACAATAAATCGCGCCCGGGCATCCAAAAGTGTAGTGGGTATTAGCACCACAAATGTAGCAAGATGGGCCGGTCATTGGGCTGGGTGAAATGCGTTCCAACTGGATCGGAGTATTTGGATGCAAGGGTCGACAAACACAAGGTGAGTGTTCACAGGTGGTGCAATGATTGTCAGGGCAGGAGGCAGCCAGATGACCCGAGGCCGTGCAAGATGAGCACAAATTCAATCTCGTGTGAATATAATCTTGAGACGGTACACTGTTGAGCTTCCAGACATTCGCAATATGTTGCTCCGTGTGGCCGACACGACGAAAGTCCAGAATATGCAATAGAATGAAATTAGGGATAGATTGCCAATTGTCCTTTTTAAACCGACAGCCTTCAAACCTTGTATTATGAGCCATCACATTGCCACACTGAAAAGAAGGAAAACTTCCAAAAGAAATATTTGCCATTAATGCTGATGAGCCCAGATCCTTAGATGGTGCCTTACCAAAAGAGTTTGAATTTGACACATTTGCGGAAAGGTCCTTCGCCGGCAACAAAACTTGCTCGGCCGTCATAGTCGACGGTGCAATAAGATTAAACTTTTGTAGTTCAGCACATGTACCGAGATCAGAACTCCGTCCAGCAGCCAGGAATGAAAGATTGGTTCTTAGGGCAATTGGGGATCGTGAAGCTACCTCTGGACTGTGAACATCAGAATGCCAAACAGTGTCTAAACATCCTGGGTGTGTACGGCCATGGCGATAAAGTTGAAAATGACAAACGAAGTCCGGCCAAACTCGATCTTTGAGACCATAGATATAATGTCCAACACGATTAGAGGCCACCGAGAATCGAAAGGACCGACCCTCAAGATGATGCACATTGAGACCAGAAGGTAAACCCCCGATGCAACATTGCAAGGCAATGGCAACAGATTCTTCAGATAAGGGGAAGGAGGCAGATGAAAAGTACACCACCAGGAAAAATTCCTTGGTAGATCCATCGGGGAGGAAATGAACAGAGGATCCAAACCGTCTACGCACCTGATCCGCGACCGCGAGGCCGGGTGAGAAGTCCCAATGTAGGAGGCCTTCCATGGAAGCCTAGTTCATGGTGATCCATGGCATGATGGTGGTGGAGGTGGTGGAGGAATGTTGGAGGTGGAGGAGAGGAGAGGCCTCCATTTGATTAGCTCCTCTCCCATTCATGTTGCTGGCGCTGAGTCTGGACATCGGAATGGGACCATATGGCGTTATGAAGGCCGTTACGACCAAGCCTTTACTTGAATCGTTTTTTATTATACCACCTCAGCGCGTTTAGCGAAGCGGTTTCCTTGGCATGTCTTGTCGAAGCAGAGATCGTGTAGTCTATAATCCGGAGATAAGCGAGTTTTACCAGGCTAGTGGGGACGCATAGTCTTCGTCCGCCTATATATAAGGGATAAGGATTCACCTTTTCACCTACGCCTTCTTCCTCCTTTGCTTATCCATCTCCGCGCACTCGAGCTCCAGCGCCCAAGTTCGCGCATCTCGCCTTGACCTTCTCCGACCATGTCTAGAGCGGGAGGTAAATGGTTGGTCTCCACCGTCAAGGAGGAGCACATCACAAAGCTGCGCAGCGCCGGATACCTTTCCGGCAATGTCGCGCGCCGGCTGCCCGACGAGGGGCAGCTCGTTCCCACCCCCAGGCCCCATAAGAGGGTCGTTTTCCTCCCCCACTTCCTCCACGGACTGGGCTTTCCACTTCACCCCTTTGTCCGGGGGCTCATGTTCTACTACATCCTGGATTTCCATGATCTGGCGCCGAACTTCATCCTCAACATCTCGGCGTTTTATCGTCGTGTCTTGAGGCCTTCTGTGCATCCGGCCGCACCGGCTTGTGGCTCAAGACCTTCAATGTCAAGCGAAGGTAGTGAAGGGCACTCAAGCGGAGTGCGGAGGCGCCATGTTGGGCAAGATGCCCAACGTCCTTTGGTTGAAGGGCCTTCGTGGAATCCGTCAAGGGTGGCGGTCGGGGTGGTTCTACATCACCGAGCAGCGATCCTCGTGGGGCGTCCCCGAGTTCAGATCTGGTATCCCTATGCAGCTCACCTCCGGAAAGAGAAGGGCTTTGTGGGGTAATTCGAAGGAGCCGACGGGACTCCAAGCCTATATCCGTAAGTGGTGAACAAGAAGCTCAGCTGGTTAACGTGGTCCAAGTCATGCTCGTCGCGGATTCTCCCATGCCAGAACAGGCATTCAATCTGTGGGAGTTCGATCCGGAATAGCACCAGCGCTGGCGGGCTCTTGACACAACGTCAAGGCGCTGGAGGGTGCTGTTTAAGGGCGCCGAAGCCCCTGCATCCACGACGGAAGATCGCGGATTCCACTCGCAGCGTCCCGCTGACGAGGTAAGTGATTCTACCCCTTTACGGGACACTTGTTTGTTAGTAGTTTGACCCTAAGCGGGTTTTAATCTCCCTTTTCCTTTGACAGGAATGGGTGAAGAAGGCCGAGTAGCTCATCTGCCCGGCTCCCATGCCAGAAGACCCAGTGGTCGCCCGTCTAGCGGGGCTGTTGGTTCCGGCACCGCACGTGGTGCCGGAGAAGAAGGCCAAGAAGGTGGCCATGGGTACTCGAAGAGTTCCGTTTTCAGTGTCCGATGACTCGAGGCGGATTCCTCCCGAAGATGAGGAGGAGGAAGAAGACTCTCACCCCGAGGAGGAGAGAGAGAGGAAGGCCTCCCAGCAGGGGAGGCCGAAGAATCAGGGGAAGAACTATTCCCCCGGACAGCTCCGCCAACACCAACATTGGCGATGAAGAGTGGCCCTCAAGGGCCAAGCCTCAGGCGAGATCGTAAGTATCCGGATCCCTGAATGGTCTACAATTTCTTTTTGTTCACATAGTGTCCTTCTAATGCCGCATACTGCCTGCAGTCCGGCCGACGATGATCTCCCTGCTTCGTCGAGCGGGTCGTTGGCTGCGTCGGATGTGGAATCCATTTCGACTGCCTCCGCACCTCGCGCGCCGAGGGCGCCGAGTGGGATCCCGGAAGGACCCATCGGGAGGAGGCTCGGGCGCCGCAAGGCAGCCTCCCGGACTTTGCGCCGGACTCTCGCCGGAACTGCAGTGGTTCAGAGCCGCAGCGCCCTTCGCAAGAAGGGCAAGACCGTGACACCGCGGCCCCGTCAACCGGAGGCGCGGACAACTTATTCAGCGCTCAAAGGTGCTTCCATCGAGGAAGAACACCGCACTATCATGAGTCGGTGATTGGAAGGATTCATTTCGACAAGAGCGGGCTGACCGAAACTGCGGCAGCCTTCTAACGAGCTTTGAGGTAAGAAGTTAAAATTATGTCTTGTAATACCGCATAGACAGTAGCCCACGATGCTTAGTTTGGTGTTGGAAAGAAAAGCGGATGAGAATCTAAAAAGATATACAGGGTTGCTAAAAAATATGTCAATATGTGTTTGCGAGTTCTTGCTGCTGACCTCTGCCCGCCTTGCTGCGGAGGTCGGTGCATTGAAGCGGGATCTCGGCGGTCGGAGCAAGAGCTCGGCCGTGCCAAGCAGCTCGAGGACAAAGAAGGTGAGAACACCACTTTAAAGATTTACCTTCTGTAAAAGGATTTAGGTTGCAATAAAATGACAAGGATAGCGTGGGTGCTTGTAGGGGCCACTAACGAGGTGGCAACCACGAAGGAGGCTGTGTCATGACGAGCATAATCTTGCCATGAGCAGGCGGAGCGAGAGAAGAAGGAGGCGGGTGGCGAAGTGCGGCAAGAGCTCCGAGGCTCTCATGGAGAAGCATGAGAGTTTGGGCGCGACTCAAAGACTTCGAGTCAGAGCTCGCCTCGGCTCTCGAAAGTGCCAAATCCGCCAAGGCCGAGGCCCGTAAGGCCCTTCGGAGGTTGAAGATGTAAAGAAGATAGCGGCGGGTAAGGGATTTTTCATGCAAAGCAAGCATGTTAATGTAAACTTCGACACTTACCCGGTCGGAGCTCTCGAGGCGTTTGCAGATCTGCCGCGCGGTGTATCCGATGTCACGCATTCTATCATGGCCAGGAGGGAGCTCAGCGGAGAAGGTCTTACGGTCTCGATCTGTTGAGGCCGGCCATCAGTGCCCCTAGCGACCGGTGAAGCGGTGGTCGAGATCCACAAAGCGGTGAGGAGGCCATGAAGGGCCTCATAGTCCGGCTATGGCTGGACAAGCCATGCACAGGAGCTACTTGGCCTTGTCTGGCGGCTGGTGGATCGTGCCCTGGGTGGAGGTCGTCAAGCGCTCCGCCTGTATTGAAGGTGCTCGTCGGGCCCTTGCCCGCGCGAAGGTGCACTGGGGCAGGCTGGATGCGGAGAGGCTTCTTACTGACCCGCCGCCAGCGGGCAAGGAATATCGTACGCCCGAAATGTACTATAAGACTGTCCTGAAGGGTGACCGCAATATTGCGGATGAGTGCCCTAGAGATGTAATTATTGAGTAAACTCGCTATGTATTATCCTATGCGCTGAAAACTTTGTTCACGTGCGCTTAAGCAACGCTTGTTTAATTTAAAATATTACCTTCTGTGCGGCCGTTTCATAAAATCTGAGAAATGGCAAGTCGTCGGCTTCAGCCCCCATGCCACTAGTGCTGGGGTGTTCGGGATAAACTTGAGCACTCTTGTTCCCATTTTTGGGTCCATCTAGGGAGGCGCTCAACACAACGAACAAGGCAACCGGACTTATAATGCTTGAACACTCTCACTTAGCCGTAGAATTCTATAATTTTAAATTTCAGCGAAGCCCCTGGTATTCGGAAGACCGAATTCGGGGCGCTATCCACGCCTTCGTCGGACATCATCCGGTACTTCGCTCGAAGCGGCATGAGTCTTTAGGGACCCGAAAAGACCTCTCGAACAGCAACCAGTCTCTCGCCTTATCATGCCAGTCAGTTTTAGCTTTCTCCACTGAGGCGCTCGCCCAGCTCAACCGGGACGCAATCGCAGTGGTTCTCCCAGTGCCACCTTAGCCGACCGAATGGAACGTAAGGCACCAAAAGCGTGGGGCAGGCAAACCCAACTATTGACCCAAGACATGATTGAGCCGATTCATATAATGCTATAAGTTCGGGTGCCGCACTTGTAAAAGTGTTCGGACTTATCACACCATAATCACGGGAACATAAGCCCTGGTGTATTGGCCGTACCAAAATATACGGTGCAAGATGTCGTTAATGAACATATGTGTAAAGTAATGCAATAACGGGCAAAAAATGCTGCATTATTTATTAAAGGAATTCTGCTATGAGTGCGGAAGGATACAAATAGTGCGGTAAGCAAGGGATTGGACTAAATAAACATGTCCCCCTCCAGGGGTGGGCCGCAGACTGGTGTATATAATCAAATTTAATGCTCGTAATGGAGACCACACGAGTGTTAAATGCAGCCTTCTTCCCTCCCTGGCTGTTGCATCGTGAGTTCGGCGGGTTCACCGCGGACAATTTCCTCTGGCGGAGTCTGTATATAAAAAGAGAAAAAAGCGACACACTTATGAGCCCATGGTGTGGTCGAGCCGCTCTGGTCTGTTGTGGTCGTGCCCTCCCGCTAGGCCCATGGTATCTCGAGGCGTAATGATGTACGCGGAGGGTTGGTCTTGCAATCATGCGAGGGCTGGGGTTGGGGCCGCATTGCTACGCGTGCTCAGAACGTGACAGGTGGTCTTGGTTGATGTTGCTTCGGGCACGTTTGGCCGTGTCCGGCCGTTTAACGGCCGGACTCGAAAATTGCCTTAGAAGGTTGCACTGTACTTCTGCCGCGAGAGCCGCTATATGTTCCTCCTTTCGGAGGGAGCGTTCCGTATTTCTGTTGACCATGATGACTCCACGAGGGCCTGGCATCTTGAGCTTGAGGTATGCGTAATGCGGCACCGCGTTGAACTTTGCAAAGGTGGTTCGTCCGAGCAGAGCGTGATAGCCACTGCGGAACGGTACTATGTCGAAGATTAACTCCTCGCTCCGGAAATTGTCCGGGGATCCGAAGACCACTTCCAGTGTGACTGAGCCTGTACAATTGGCCTCAACACCTGGTATGATGCCTTTAAAGGTTGTCTTTGTAGGTTTAACCCTTGAGGGGTCTATGCCCATCTTGCGCACTGTATCCTGATAAAGCAGGTTCAGGCTACTGCCGCCGTCCATCAGGACTCTTGTGAGGTGAAATCCATCAACGATTGGGTCTAAAACCAATGCGGCGAAGCTGCCATGGCGGGTGCTGGTCGGATGGTCTCTTCGATCGAAAGATATCGGACAAGAGGACCATGGATTGAACTTCGGGGCGACTAGCTCCATTGCGTGTACGTCCCTTAGTGCACGCTTCCGCTCCCTCTTGGGTATATGGGTTGCGTATATCATGTTTACCGTCCGCACTTGTGGGGGGAAACCCTTCTATCCTCTACTGTTCAGCGGCCGGGTCTCTTCCTCGTCGTCGCTATGCAGCCCCTTGTCATTGTTTTCGGCAATTAACTTGCCTGCCTGCTTGAATACCCAACAGTCTCTGTTGGTGTGATTAGCTGGCTTTTCGTGAGTGCCATGTATCGGCATAAGTGGTGATATTCGGTCCAAATTGACGGACCGGGTGGTTCTTTTGAATGGCTTTTTCCACGACGGGTTTAGAGCCTCGGAATCCGGCGTTGACTGCCGTATCCTCCTTGTAAATCGCCGTTAACGCGGCGTTTATTTTGCTTCGGCGCGACTGCCATTGTGGTCCTTAGTATCCGGACTGCTAGAATTTTCTTGAGGTTATTGCTGCGAGCTAGCCAGCTATCCTCTCCCGCCTGAAGCGGGTCATTAACGATGTGAGGGCTGCCATGGATTTTGGCTTTTCCTGTCCTAGGTGCCGGGCTAGCCACTCGTCGCGGATGTTATGTTTCAAGGCTGCGAGGCCTCTGCATCCGGACGATGGGCGATTTGATTTTTCTTTGTTAAGAACCGTGTCGAAGCTATGCGGCGATTCATCTGGCTGCTGAATTATGTGGCTTAGGTCATCGGCGTCTGGTGGCCGCACATATGTTCCCTGGAAGTTGTCGAGGAATGCGGCTTCCAGGTCCTCCCAACACCCAATTGACTCTGCTGGCAGGCTATTAAGCCCATGCCGAGCTGGTCCTTTAAGCTTGAGCGGGAGGTATTTGATGGTGTGGAGATCGTCACCGTGGGCCATATGGATGTGAAGGAGATAATCTTCGATCCAAACCGCGGGTGCTGTCGTGCCATCGTAAGATTCAATGTTCTGGGTTTAAACCCTTGAGGATTTGATGATCCATTACTTCGTCGATGAACCATAAGCGGGTGTGCGGTGCCTCGTATTGAGCAATATCACGGCGTAGCTTGAGTGGCGTTATGCTGCTGTGTTCGGCCTGCCGAGTTGTTGTATCCGCGCGGCGGTATTCGCGTGGGTGGTGGGAGGCCCACGTGATCCGTAGATGGATCTGGATTGCCTTGCTTTGTCCTCCAATATATCTCGCAAGTCCGACGCGTTCCCTCTTGGCTTCGTGCTCTTGGAGCGATACCAGGGTACTGTCTTGGTGGAGGGCCTGGATGCCTCTCTGTCGCGACCACGGGGTGGTCGGTCGGCCGTATTGTGTGCTGGTGATGAAGGTATGTATGCTTCTTCCTCTAATCAGGGGAGCAACTTGCGTTTTGGGTAACTCTTGGAGGGACGTTTGAGTTCATACTCTTCGGCCGCGAGGACCTCAGTCCATCTGTCGGCCAGCAGGTCTTGATCAGCTTGAAGCTGCTGCTGCTTTTTCTTTAGGCTATTTGTCGTGGCGATAAGCCTGCGTTTAAAATGCTCTTGTTCGACGGGATCCTCTGGCACGATGAATTCGTCGTCGTTGAGGCTTGCCTCGTCTCCGGAGGGAGGTATGTAATTATCATCCTCGACCTCTTAAATGCGCGCTCTCGTGAGGGCTTCATACGCATCCTCCTGCGCTGAATCTTCTTTGGAGGGGATTGTCTTTGGCACTTTCTGGGGTGTTGTTATCCCCTGTGCCGGAATCTCCATTCTTGCTGTGGCGGGATTTAGAGCGGCGCCGCTGATGTCGGCACTTGGGTTGTTTCTTTAGGGAATCTGCCTCCGCTGCTTCCTCGATGTCCCTCTCTTTCGGGGTGTCTACCATGTATATGTCATATGACGAGGTGGTCTTCCAGTGCCCAGTAGGCGCTGGTTCTTAATCGTCTCCGGCATCGTCGTCCATACCGTCGATGTCTTCGGAGTCATAGTCTAGCATGTCGGTTAGATCGTCGACAGTGGCTACAAAGTGGGTGGTGGGTAGGCTCTGAATTTCTTCGTCGTCCGCATCCCAACCATCCTGGCCATATTCCGGCCAGGTCTCTCCGGATAGCGAGAGATGTTTTAGCGAATTTAGGATGTCGCCAAAGGGCGAGTGTTGGAAGATGTCCGCGGCGGTGAACTCCATGACCGGCGCCCAATCTGATTCGATTGGCAGGGGCGCGGGAGGTTCGGAGTCCGGCAGGGAGTGCGGCACCTCGGAGTTACGAGCTTTGCAGGGGATGAGGTTAGTGTTCGGCTCCATCGCCGTGGAAGTTGCAGCCCCCGAGGCGGTGTCCAGCCACCGGTCCTTGATCTGGGCGATCGGCTCGGCATCGAGGGCGGAGCGGATTCGCAGCGCCACCACCACCGCCCAGTCCGGGCGAGCTAAATCATGCCCATCGGCGGCAACCTGGGGACGCTCGACTGTGGCTCGAGTCCGTCGAAGATCAAGTCCCCGCGGATGTCGGCCGTGAAGTTTAGGCTTCCGAACCTGACCTGATGGCCAGGGGCGTAGCTTTCGATCTGCTCCAGATGGCCAAGTGAGTTGGCCCGTAGTGTGAAGCCGCCAAATACAAACATCTGTCCAGGGAGAAAAGTCTCACCCTGGACGGCGTTGTTGTTGATTGAAGAAGCCATCGAGCCTATCGGTGACGACACAGAGGAACTCTCAATGAAAGCACCAATGTCGGTGTCAAAACTGGCGGATCTCGGATAGGGGTCCCGAGCGTGCGTCTAGGCGGATGGTAACAGGAGACAAGGGACACGATGTTTTACCGAGTTCGGGCCCTCTTGATGGAGGTAAAACCCTACGTCTGCTTGATTAATATTGATGATGTGTATTACAAGAGTGGATCTACCACGAGATCAAGGAGGCTAAACCTAGAAGCTAGCCTATGGTATGATTGTTGTAATGGAGGTTATGTCCTCTGGGACTAAAGCCCTCTGGTTTATATAGACACCGGAGGGCTAGGGTTACAGTCGGTTACAATGGTAGGAGATCTACATATCCGTATTGCCAAGCTTGCCTTCCACGCCAAGGAAAGTCCCATCCGGACACGGGATGGAGTCTTCAATCTTGTATCTTCGTAGTCTTGGAGTCCGGCGGACGATGATAGTCCGGCTGTCCGGACACCCCCTAGTCTAGGACTCCCTCAGGCATACTGGTGAGGACCGAATTAATCAGAATTAATCGCCCTTCATATGACATGAGCTTCCCTTTCCAACAGCTAAGTTTCTTTTCGAAAATATCCTCGACGCACTTCCACTCCTTATTCGTCAGCTTACGCTGATGAATGGGTATACCTAAGTACGTGAACGGTAGTGAACCCAACTCACATCCAAACAATTGCTTATACACCTCCTGGTCATCATTAGCTCTTCCAAAGCAAAACGATTCGCTCTTATGGAAGTTAATCTTGAGCCCAGACAATTGTTCAAATAAGCACAACACAAGCTTCATGTTTCTCGCTTTCGCCAAGTCATGCTTCATAAAGATGATAGTATCATCACCATACTACAATATGGATATACCACCATCAACTAGGTGCGGAACCAAGCCACTAACCTGCCCCGCATCCTTAGCCCGACCTATTAAAATATGGATCTCCTTGCCTTAGTCCTTTGTGTGTCTGGAAATAGTGACCTCGGGATGATATATTTCTAATCACCGGATCATATATTCCCATCACAGGATCTGTTGCTTCACTTGTTCTCTACCAAATCTCCAATTAACAACCAAAAAAGAACACAGGCATCCACTATTCCTCGAGATGAATCAACAACCGACTGGATCGATCGCCTGGAGTACCATAACTCCTAGTGGCGACGCATCAAAAACCGAGACCCCCTATATGACAGGTTAAAGAGCGCGCGGGCAGGGGAGTGGTGGCGTACCTAGGTCGTTGACGTGGATTTTAAGTGAGATTACCCCGTTGGGCCCTGGCATCTTGAGTTTCATATACCCGTAATGTGGTATGGCCTGAAATATTGAGAATGCCTCACATCCTAGATGGTCGTGGTATCCGCTACGGAAGGGCACAATGTGAAATATCAAGGGTTCGGATCTGTAGTTATCGAGTGTGCCAAACACAACGTCCAGGGTTACGCGTCCCGATCAGTGTGCCACCCTACCGCATATTATACCTCATAATGTGCTATCACTGCGTCTGATGCGAGATCTGTTGAACTGCATCTTGTCAAGAGTATCCTCATAAATGAGGTTGAGGCCACTGCCTCTATCCATCAGCACTTTTGTCGTGGAATTAACACGTTAGATGTCCTCAAGAAAGGACTTAGTCGCGGAGCCATCACTACGGGTTAGCTTGAAGGGGTTAAACCGGACGAGGGACACGGGAGTTTTATACTAGTTCGGCCCCTTCGATGAAGGTAAAAGCCTACGTCTAGTTGTGATGGAATTGATTGGTTTTCGATGATCAGGGAGCAAACACGCTTTGCCTGAGTCTCAAGTTGTTGTCTGGCATCCCTGAACCACCGTCGGGTCGTCCCTTTATATACACAGGTTGATGCCCAACCGGTCTACAGAGTCCCAAGACCGACTCATACAAGGGTCCGACTCGGTCTCTCCTTTCCTAACTTACAACACAAGTTACATAACCATGGCGGTTTGCTATCATGGGCCCTAATCCGCCTTTGGGCTCCGGCCCTCTAAGCTTCATAGTAAAACGCCATCTTCTGAACCTTCATGGGCTTCGCTATGGTTGAGGGTAAACCGGCCCCTCCTGGGCGGTTTATACTCAATAGTTATATCCCCGACATTAGGCCCCAGAGTGATTTGAACCTGTTCATGTCAATCTTCGGTACTTAGAAAAATCCTGTGAATATTTCCCTTCATTTCTCGTAAAACGCCATCATGTCTTCTTTTATAAACTTTGTTAATCTGCCATGACGTCATCCTCTGGATACAACAACGGATCATCATGACGTCATCTTTGTAAAAAACGAATAAAAAGATTCCCTTCATTTAATGTCATCCCGGAAATCGAGGCGACAGCTGCACCACTTGCCACTTTGGACTCCGCGATTTTCGTGCCTGTCACTTATCTCCCTTCCCTGTTATAAATAAGCCCGACGGGTACTTTCATTTCCTACCCTTTCTTCTCACCTTCTTCCTCGCGACCCGAAGAACCCTAGCGCCGCCGCCGCCGTCGATCTTTGAATCTGCACCGACCAAGGCCGCTGCATCATCCTGTTTGTTCCAGAGACCCTGCCGCGTTTCTCCGCCACCGAGTGGCCCTGGTAAGTTCATTTCCCTGTACCCTAGATCTTCATTAGGGTTTTCGAGTTCATCCATGTCTGCCGCCATTCCTCAGCTCTTCTACAGCCTTCTCTTTAGTCCTTTTACTGAGGGTATATATATGCATCTGCTAGCTTTGATTTGCGGCTGGATTCATTTTTATAGTCCACCATCCCGTGGCTTCTTGCTGCTCCAAACAGATTGTGTCTAGATCTTCTCTGTTCTTCTTAGCGCCATTGTAGGGTTCAGGAAAATTTTCTTTAGTTATCCACGGTAGATCCAAAATTGTACTGTGACATTGTGAAACCTGTTTTGTAACACTTAGCAGATTTTTTGAATCCTGGCCCTTCCGCCTACGGGCGGTTTAACCTTTGATAACCAATC
The DNA here is from genome assembly GCA_021437245.1 of Aegilops speltoides. Taxonomy (NCBI): domain Eukaryota; kingdom Viridiplantae; phylum Streptophyta; class Magnoliopsida; order Poales; family Poaceae; genus Aegilops; species Aegilops speltoides. The sequence goes on from CM038145.1 coordinate 496,009,181, forward strand.
CTCCATATATCGTTAGCCCTCTCTTAAACCGCCAACTGAACTTGCACGACAATTTTTCCGGTTTAACACTGAATAGTACACTTGAACCGTTAATTGTAAACCGACTTTTATTTTTCCTATCAGTTCCCTTCGAGATGACCAAACAATTCTCTGCTTCCAATTGGGTTCCGTCCCGGATCACGGAAACACGAATCAACGGATGTGTCACCACTGGCGCTTTAGCCTCAAAAAGGGTCCTTCATTGGCGAGTTCCGGGCTCTGAATGCCCACCTGAACCTCAAGATGGAGAAGTGATTGTATTTATGCAACACTTAGACCGGGGATTCAACATGCCCGGATGAAAATGTTTCCGGAATGGCCTCGCAAACTTCCAACTCCATCCACAAGATATTGGACCGAACTCCGTGTCCAATATATGCAACTTTCAAGTATTCTGCGAAGTCTACCTTCAAGAAGAACCATCTGTGGAGTTGTTCCGGGATTTTTTTCATTTGAACTGCCGTACGGAATTCTCGGATGGTCCCAACACAGAGCTTTGTGGTGTTTCAATTTAGACAAGGAAAGAAGTTGATTTCCCTCATGCCAAACATCATAGCCATCCGAAAGATTGGAACCAAACTTGGTTTTATTGCCGGAACACTGCCCCTGATGGAGAAAAACCTTTGCCGGGTTATCACCCTCATCGGCTTAGCAACGGTCACCCATTACCTTCACGCTTATCTGCCGCAGAACGGAAAAACTTTGCACCTCAACTCGCCAAGCTCCGGGTTCTCATGGCCAACGGTTTCACTAGCATTGATCTCATCCGCTGCTGGGTTTCTTGGGGCATTTTGCCTTTAAGTCGCCGCCCCGGATTGATGCATGAATATACTGGCAACGTCAAAGACCCTCAACGATATCATGAAGTAGTAATGACGGACCTTGAAGTTACTGAATCTGTGAAGAAGATGCTTGATGAAACGATCTCTGCATGCAGCCAAACCGGGTTGCCACCTTTTTGCGTCTCCAATCAACCGCCAGCGGTAAAGTTCATCTTAATACTTACTAATTCGCCTTCGCATTAATTATGTGCTAACCTTTTTTTGCCTTAATTTCACAGGCTAACAGTTCCTTCTGGAGACGGACTAAACCGGCCAGGGCTCCTCGTGCAAAGAGCAAGGTCACCAAGAAAATTGCCAATAAGAAAACCACCGAGTCTTCTGATCCGCCAGAAGATGAGGAATCAGACGCAGAGGTAGAACTTGACTCACTTGGTTCCTTTTTCGTACATCTTATTGACAATGATTATTCCCAAGATGATGCTGAGGCCAGCCACACAGGCCATGTTGAGGTAATCACTCTTTCTTCCGATTCAGATCTTGTATCGGTTCAAAGAGTTCGCCGTACAGTTCGGAAAGTAAAACACTCTCACCCCCTTGCTCGTTTGGATCCAAAATTTTCTTTGACGACACAGCAAGTTGTAGAACGTCGCACAACCTGGCACAGTGGTCAGCAAATCACTTCGTCCGGTCTAGCAGACACACCAACCCGGAAACATCGTCCAGAGGTGACTTTGTTCTCCTAAATAATTTTATCCTTTGAAGGGTTTCTTCCGATGCCCACTCAATCCGTCTGACTCGAATTATCAGGCATCTTCCAACTTGTCTGGCGGTTCATCAACCACTCAGCTGCCTCCCCTCAAGACCGTCGCTGGGTAAGTACCTTGTTCCATAATTTGTTTCTTCAGGTGTCGGTTTATCATATTCTAACTTTTGATGTTGTAGTGCCAAGGCCCGATTGAGTAATAAAGCTAAGACCAGCGGCCCTACTGACGATGTTGATCCGGAGAAGACCCCAGAGAATGACCTCAAAAATCCTGAGATTGCCATAGACAGCTCTGCTCCGCAAAACCCATGCGCTGATGCTAACCCGCCAGAAGTTGAACCGGAGATACATGTTGATACATCACATCCTCATGCCACTCCTCCAAGTCCAATTGTTGAGCAGCAGGATTCAATTGCTGATCCGCCAAGCCCTAGTACCAGACCGCCGAGCCCTGCTGCCAAAGCGCCAAGCCCAGTTAAGAAGAATATCATTCCATCAAGCCCAGCCAAGGATGATGATGTTGTTGTTACTGGCACTGCATATACCACCCCGGGCAACCCAGTTGTTTTGTCTAAACATTCCGCCAAGCATGAATTTGACCTTATGAACAAAGGAAAAGGCAAGACTGACTTGTCAAGCTATGCTGATTTGTCTGCTCAGGATCTTCATTCCGGTTTCTTGAATCGCCTCTTCACAAGCCGGGATTATGAGGCCGGTTTGGTAAATCTGATGAAGGAACGCTATGAGGTAAACAGTTTGATCTTTTGCTCTGTACCTTCATTGCATTGTAGCCCCCAAGGGCCGGTCTGTCTTAGAAAGTCAAACCGGGACTTTTATATTCCGTACTGTACTTTGTTGATTTTCCTTGTGTATTTTTTGATAAAACACACATTAGCCCCCAAGTGCCATGATTAAAACTTGTATTAATCCGTGGGACTTGAACAATTAGTAGGAAAAAGTGATCCACATTAACCCCCAAGTGCCAAGTGTATAACTAGTGATATGCTTGGGACTTTCAAAGAAGATATTGACACACTCTTCTAACTGTTGCAGACTGAGATAAATCAACAAGTCTCTCAAATTGCGGATCTTCAAGAGAATCTTAAATCCCAACAAGAAGAAACCACCAAGGCAAAAGATGAGTTAAAAACCGCCTTAACCACCATGGAGCAGCTCAAAGAGTGGTTCAAGTCTGAAAGGGCCAACTGGGACACCGAAAAGGTTGGATTGCTGAAGCGGGCGGAAGACGCTGAATCAGCTCTTAAACCAGTGGCGGAAGAACTTGGTGGATTGAAGCGCCAAGTTAATGCCATGACTTCTGCAATATTTGGTAAGTACCTTTTGCCAAGGCTTTGTGAATGTCTAGCTTTGAAATTTTCCGGTTTAACATGAAATTCTTAAACCGCTGTAGGTAGCCGCATTGCTCATCTGGGCTCTGATATGCGGAGGAAGCTAAAGGCCACCTATACGCTGATTGAACGGCTGTATACCGGTGCCCAACGGGTTATCTGCGTATCTTCCTATGATAATGCGGCCCCAACACTGATCAAGGACACGCTGGCCAGGTTATCTATGACGCCAACACAGATAGAAGAGGTGAAGCGATCCGCTGCCAGGGCTGGCGCTTTGTTAGCACTTACCCGAGCCAAAGCATGGATAGCTGATCTTGATCCGGTTGATATAGCCAAGGGCTTCCCCAGTGAACAAGAAAACGGGGCAGTGTTTGATAACGAAGCCCTCAAACATGTGACAAGGGAGATGCGTACTCTGGCGAGTCAGCTGGCAGAAGAAGCTAACTTGACGGTTCACCGATCCTTCTATGATGCTAACAACAAACGGGTTGAGCCCATCATTCCAGAAGTGCAAAATCTTATTCTGCCAATCCGTAAGCACACTTACGCCCCTGACATTGATCCGACTGAGCTTATAAGTGAAGAGGCTGTCTTTCAGGCCTTAACCCAGATTGACTGGACCACCACTGACTTCCAGCCATTGGATGGGGAGGAGGAGGCTGAACCGACGCCAGATGACCCATCTACTTCACATCAACATGGCGATGAAGCTTGATCAGGCAATCTGGTTGATACGTCAGAAACTGTCCGGTTTAAAACAATTCCATATTTTTGGCCGTGAAGTGCCTTGTAATAGGGTAGCAAAAATACTTTGATCTGCTGCCATCGTGTAGTGGGAGATATTTTATGTGATCCGCCATGATAATTTCAATGTTGGTTCATATATCATAATATGCAATTCCTATGCCTGCATAAAAAATTGTCCTGGCGATTTACCGCCGGATGGGTCATAATGCCCAAGATAAGGCATGATTGATAATCAAACCGTAATAAATATGAAATAACTCATATCTGTTATGTAATATCACTTTAGTTAGTTTACCAACTTTGATTGTAATAAGGGTGAAGACCCAAATCTGTAGTTCTTGTATAACTCCATCATGTACTGATGGCGTATAATAAGTCATACCGGGTGATGATAAACACCAGATGATCAAAACTGGCGACAAGTAGTCAAAGCCAGGCCGGGTTAACAAACTCTGGTTTGATAATAAGGTCTGTCAACTTGTAGTTGAAAACCAAGCTGGTTTAAAAACACCAGGCTAATAAGATGACTGAGAAGTCATACCAGGTCAAAGAAACCGGTTTAACGTAAAATTTATCAAAAGAAAAGTGACAAACACAAATAAAATCGTGTAGTCGAGGCTTCTCGAGGGCTGCCAGGCCCAAATTCGAGGCTTTTCATGGGCTGCCAGGCCGCTGAGTTGAACCATTTAACAAAGCCTTTTAAGATGGACCTCCAACTAACCAATCACCGTTTTAACTTTGACAAGTTCAGGGTCTCAATGAGAGCAACTGTCAAACGTTCGGAGGGTCATGCCAGGATGACCTGGATAGGAGTGTCTTACTGGATGAAGGCAGGTTAACTCGGGGTTTTAGGTAAATATACCAGGCTTCCAAGCCGTGGGTCGATACCCAGCTACAAGAGTCCTTTCAAACTCCTTGGTATTTGACACAAGGAGCCCCCAAGTAACATGATGAGCTCTGCTCATTGGGTGCCTATGTTTGAGCTGTGCATAGCATCCAGACTCACTTTGGTCCCTTGGGTGTGAAGCTCCCAAGCTATGTTGTGGCGTGATAGCCAGTTTAACAGGCAGTACTCCGCTTAGTCAGCTGAAGCCCCCATGTAACTCAAAGGATATATGACAAAAACAGCAGAGGCCCTGCTTAGAGCGAGGATGCTGGTTTATTTATTGATCATAATATATACATTGTCGAAATATGTACATAAGAAAAGCCTATGGCTCAAGTGTAGTAAGGCCATAGGAGAGCTATGTTCCACGGCCGCCGGGTCTCCTCCTCAAAGCTGCGTGAGTTGTCTCGAACGTCAATGAGGTAGTATGATCCGTTGTGCAGATTTTTGCTGACCACAAAGGGCCCTTCCCAAGGCGGGGATAATTTGTGCATGTCGGTCTGATCCTGGATGAGCCGGAGCACCAAGTCGCCTTCTTGAAAGATTCTTGTCCTAACCCGGCGGCTGTGATAACGCCGCAGGTCTTGTTGATAAACCGCCGATCGAGCCATAGCCATGTCCCGTTTCTCATCTAACAGGTCCAGCGCCTCTTGGCGTGCTTCTTGTTGTCCGCTTCAACATAATTAGCAACCCGGGGCGAGTCATGACGAATATCACTTGGTAGGACTGCCTCTGCCCCGTATACCATGAAGAAAGGTGTGTAACCTGTTGATCGATTGGGGGTGGTGTTGATGCTCCATAACACAGAAGGTAATTCTTCCACCCAACAACCCGGCGTCCGCTTCAAAGGAATCATGAGCCGGGGTTTAATACCCTTCAAAATTTCTTGATTGGCTCGCTCCGCTTGACCATTGGATTGAGGGTGCGCCACAGATACTAAGTCAAGCCGGATGTGCTCTTTCTGACAGAAATCCTCCATCTCACCTTTGGAAAGGTTTGTACCATTATCCGTGATAATACTTTGTGGAAAGCCAAAGCGGAAGATAATCTTTTTGAGAAATTGAACTGCCGTAGCTGCATCACACTTGCTGACAGGCTCCGCTTCAACCCACTTGGTGAATTTATCAACTGCCACCAACAGGTGGGTCTTCTTATCCTTGGAACGCTTAAAGGGCCCCACCATATCAAGCCCCCAAGTAGCAAAAGGCCAAGTAATAGGAATCATCCGTAGTTCTTGAGCCGGAACATGAGCTCTGCGTTAAATTTTTTGAGAAGCATCACATTGATACGTCTCCGTCGTATCTACTTTTCCAAACACTTTTGCCCTTGTTTTGGACTCTAACTTGTATGATTTGAATGGAACTAACCCGGACTGATGCTGTTTTCAGCAGAATTGCCATCGTGTTGTTTTATGTGCAGAAAACAAAAGTTCTCGGAATGACCTCAAACTCCACGGAATATCTTAGAATAAATAATAAAAAATCCTCGCCAAAGATGAAGGCCAGGGGGCCCACACCCTGTTCACGAGGGTGGGGGGCACGCCCCTCCCCCTGGGCGCGCCCTCCTACCTCGTGGGCCCCCTGGTGGCCCTTCGACGCCAACTCCAACTCCATATATTGGCTTTCGGGGAGAAAAAAATCAGAGAGAAAGTTTCATCGCGTTTTACGATCACGGAGCCGCCGCCAAGCCCTAATCTCTCGGGAGGCTGATCTCGAGTCCGTTCGGGGCTTCGGAGAGGGGATTCGTCGCCGTCGTCATCATCAACCATCCTCCACCAATTTCATGATGCTCACCGCCGTGCATGAGTAATTGCATCGTAGGCTTGCTGGACGGTGATGGGTTGGATGAGATTTATCATGTAATCGAGTTAGTTTTGTTAGGGTTTGATCCCTAGTATCCACTATGTTCTGAGATTGATGTTGCTATGACTTTGCTATGCTTAATGCTTGTCACTAGGGCCCGAGTGCCATGATTTCTTATCTGAACCTATTATGTTTTCATGAATATATGTGTGTTCTAGATCCTATCTTGCAAGTCTATAGTCACCTACTATGTGTTATGATCCGGCAACCCCGAAGTGACAATAATCGGGACCACTCCCAGTGATGACCGTATTTTGAGGAGTTCATGTATTCACTATGTGGTAATGCTTTGTTCCGGTTCTCTATTAAAAAGAGGCCTTAATATCCCTTAGTTTCCAATAGGACCCCGCTGCCACGGGAGGGTAGGACAAAAGATGTCATGCAAGTTCTTTTCCATAAGCACGTATGACTATATACGGAATACATGCCTACATTACATTGATGAACTGGAGCTAGTTCTGTGTCACCCTATGTTATGACTGTTACATGATGAACCACATCCGGCATAATTATCCATCGCTAATCCGGTGCCTACGAGTTTTCCATATACTGGTTTATGCTTATTTACTTTTCCGTTGCTACTCTTACAATCACTATAAAAATACCAAAAACATTACTTTTGTTGTCTTTACTTTGTTACTGTTACCACCACTATCATATTACTTCGCTACTAAACACTTTGCTGCAGATATTAAGTTTCCAGGTGTGGTTGAATTGACAACTCAGCTGCTAATACTTGAGAATATTCTTTGGCTCCCCTTGTGTCGAATCAACAAATTTGGGTTGAATACTCTACCCTCGAAAACTGTTGCGATCCCCTATACTTGTGGGTTATCACACATCACTTTACCAGATCCTCCGCATCAGCATGAGCTGTCAACCAGTAAAACCCATGACGAAAAGCTTTTGCAACCAGGGACTTTGAACCAGCATGATGACCACAATCTCCTTCATGAATTTCCCGTAGGATCTCTTGGCCTTCTTCCGAAGAAACACAATGCTAAAATACGCCTGAAACGCTACAGCGGTGTAACTCGCCATTGTGAATAACCATGGACTTGGATCGCCGGACTATCTGTCGAGCCAGGACTTCATCATCTGGTAACTCGCCCCGGTTCATATATGCCAGATATGGAACCGTCCAATCCGGTACAACTTGCAAAGCGGCCACCAATTGAGCCTCCGGATCAGGAACAACCAAATCCTCTTCTGTAGGCAACTTAACAGACGGGTTATGCAAGATAACTAAAAAGGTATTAGGAGGTGCCGGTTTACGCTGAGATCCAAGCCGGCTTAAAGCGTCTCCTGCTTCGTTTTGCGCTGATCGATATGCTCAACCTGATACCCTTTGAAGTGACCCGCCACAATATCCACCTCACGTCTGTAAGCCTCCATGAGTGGATCCTTAGAATCCCAAGTACCAGAAACTTGCTGAGCCACCAGATCAGAATCTCCAAAACAACAAACTCGACTTAAGTTCATCTCTTTAGCCACACGGAGACCATGGAGTAAAGCTTCGTACTCAGCTGCATTGTTAGTACAGGGAAACATCAAGCGGAGAACATAGCAAATTTTATCACCTCGAGGGGAAGTAAGGACAACTCCAGCCCCCGAGCCCTCCAACTGCCTGGATTCATCAAGTTGAATAGTCCAGTATGTATTATCCGGTTTGTCTTCTGGTGCTTGCAACTCAGTCCAATCATTGATAAAGTCCACAAGGGCCTGAGATTTGATGGTTGTTCGAGGCACATACTTCAAACTGTGTGGACCAAGCTCAGTTGCCCACTTTGCAACCCGGCCAGTCGCTTCCCTGTTTTGAATTATATCGCCCAAAGGAGCAGAACTAACCACTGTGATGGGATGGCCTTGAAAGTATTGCTTGAGTTTTCGACTTGCCATAAAGACCCCATACACCAACTTCTGCCAATGTGGATAGCGTTGTTTTGACTCGATCAGGACTTCAGTGATGTAGTATACAGGTCGTTGAACCGGATATTCCTTCCCAGCCTCCTTACGCTCAACCACAATTGCCACACTGACCGCTTGGGCATTGGCAGCCACGTATAACAGCAAGGGCTCATTATTAACTGGAGCTGCAAGAAACGGCGGCTCAACCAACTGCCGCTTTAACTCCTCAAAAGCCGCATTGGCTGCGTCACTCATTTAAATCGTCTGTCTTTTTCAACATCTAATACAAAGGAATTGCCTTCTCTCCCAAATGGCTGATAAACCGGCTAAGGGCTGCAATCTGACCCGCCAGACGCTGAACATCATTGATACACTTCGGTTTAGCCAGTTATGTAATCGCCTTGATTTTTTCCGGATTAGCCTCAATGCCCCTGTTGGATACCAGAAAACCTAAGAGCTTGCCTGTCGGAACACCAAAAACACATTTATCCGAATTAAGCATCATTTTGTAAACCCAAAGATTATCAAACGTCTCCTTAAGGTCATCTATCAGTGTTTCCTTCTTCCTAGATTTTACCAATTTCATCCACATAGGCATGAACATTACGCCCAATCTGTGTGTGAAGACAATTCTGCACACAACGCTGATAAGTTGCCTAGGCACTCTTGAGCCCAAAGGGCATAGAAACATAGCAGAAGGCTCCAAAGGGAGTGATGAAGGCTGTCTTCTCCTGGTCCTTAACTGCCATCTTGATCTGATGATAACCTGAATAAGCATCCAAAAAACTCAGGCGCTCACAACCCGCCGTCGCATCAATCATCTGATCAATACGCGGGAGAGCAAAGGGATCGGCTGGACAAGCTGTATTCAAGTCCGTGTAGTCCACACACATACGCCAAGTGCCATTTTTCTTAAGAACAAGCACCGGATTAGCCAGCCATTCAGGATGAAACACTTCAACGATAAACCCAGCAGCCAACAGCCGGGCTACCTCTTCACCAATTTCCTTGCGTCTTTCCTCATTAAAGCGACGAAGAAATTGCTTGACCGGTTTAAATTTGGGATCAATATTAAGAGTGTGCTCAGCAAGTTCCCTCGGTACACCAGGCATGTCAGAAGGCTTCCATGCAGAAATGTCCCGGTTCTCACGGATGAACTCGATGAGTGCGCTTTCCTTTTGGATCCAGATTTGTGCTGATGTTGAACTGCTTGGAAGAATCGCCAGGCACGAATTCAACAAGTTTAGTCTCGTCAGCCGGTTTGAAATGCAGGGTTGGGTCATGCTCAGTGGTGGGCTTCTTCAGAGGGGTCATATCTGCCGGATCAACATTTTCCTTATAAAACATTAGCTCCTCTGTAGCACAAACCGACTCAGCATAGGCCGCATCACCTTCCTCGCAATCCAAAGCGATTTTACGACTTCCGTGAACCGTAATAGTCCCTTTATGACCCGGCATCTTGAGCTGCAAGTAAATATAACAAGGCCTCGCCATGAATTTTGCATAAGCCGGTCGCCCAAACAGTGCGTGGTACGGGCTCTGGATTCTCACCACTTCAAAGGTCAATGTCTCAGACCGGGAGTCATGTTCATCACCAAACACAACTTCCAAAGCGACCTTACCTACAGGATATGCCGATTTACCTGGTACCACACCATGAAAAACAGTGTTGGACGGTTTAAGACTCTTGTTTGTCAACCCCATGTGACGGAAGGTCTCATAATACAGAATGTTGATACTGCTTCCTCCATCCATGAGTACCTTGGTGAACTTATAACCTCCCACCTGAGGCGCCACCACCAAAGCCAGGTGACCCGGATTGTCAACCCGGGGCGGATGATCCTCCCTACTCCACACAATAGGTTGTTCGGACGACCACAGATAACGTGGTACTGCCGGTTCAACAACATTAACTGCCCTCTTGTGAAGCTTCTGGTCATGCTTGCACAAACTAGTGGTGAACACATGATACTGTCCACCATTCAACTACTTTGGCTGACTCTGGTAACCCGACTGCTGCTGATTTCCTTGATTACTCTGCTGGTTATTACCACCTTGGTTGTTCTGGTTGCCCTGATTATTCTGAAATCCAGAGTTTGAGAAGCCGCCACCATGAAAACCTGGACCTAAACCACCTGATGGACCCTGATCATACCGGAAAAGCTCAGAGTTTTTGAACTCCTTCATAATGTTACAATCCTTCCAAAGATGCGTTGCAGGAACCTCCTTGGTCCCATGCTTTGGGAAGGGCTGATTAACCAAGCGCTCCAGATTCATTCCGCTGCCGCGCTGGGGCGGTTTACCCTTACGACGCTGCACATTAGCGTTAGCCACAAAATCTGAATCCGCTTTACGCTTACCGTTATTCCCATGGCCTCCTTGGTTGTGCCGCTGTCCCTTTGCACCGCCGTTCTTCTTTCCCTTCTCCGGTTTCTCATCATCAGAATCGGGATCCTTGGTATTATTAGAATCGGCATACTTGACCAAGGCTGCCATGAGGATTCCCATGTCGTTGCAGTGGCGCTTCAGCCGTCCCAACTTCATCTTCAGTGACTTAAACCGGCAATTGCGCTCCAGCGTTATGATCGCTTGACCAGCGTTAATCCGGTCAGATGAGTGCAAAACTTATGAAACCCGGCGTACTCAATGAATTGTTGACTCGTTCTCCCCTTGAACACAAGCATCCAGGTCCACAATGGACATGGGTTGTTTGCACGTGTCTTTGAAATCGGCTATAAATCGGGCCTTCAGCTAATCCCACGACTCGATGGAGTTAGCTGGCAAATTTTTCAACCAAGTACAGGCCGTCCCTTCCAACATCATCGTGAAGTACTTTGCGTAGGCTGCTTCATCCACATCTAGCATCTCCATTGCCATCTCATAACTCTCGACCCATGCCTCAGGTTGCTGATCCGCGGTATAATTAGGAACTTTACGTGGACCCTTGAAATCTTTGGGCAGACGCACATTACGGAAAGCCAGAATAAGACACGGCACTCCCCAAGAACTGAAGGCAAGCCTGGTGCCTCGGTCTACTGACGCCGCTGGCTGAATCGGGGCGGGTTGATGACGACCCAAAGCAGCCTCCCTTCATGCTCTGCCATTATCCACCACGTCTTGAGCATTACGACGCCGAGCACTGCTAGACACTTCTGGTTCATCCATGTGCCTGCTATAGCTTGGGCTCGGACGAGGGGTTGAATGAATTCTATCCCGGCTATAAGAATAAGCCTGCTGTTGTACCACGGCGGTTTGAAGAAGGTCCCTAGCCCGCCGCATTTCAATTGCTGCCAGTGAATCGCCCTCCATCGGATTGGCTGCTAGGCGTGATGCTGCGGCAATCATGTTATCGAGAGGGCTCGAGAAGTGACCCGGCTGTGTAGACACGTATTGCAGCGGGTTATCTGTTTGCCAGGGTGGTTCTGTTATCCGTAGTTGATCCGGAGCTGTCCTAGGCGCATCAGTCCGGTTTGCAGCTGCCGGATTGCTCGGCCCAGCGCCTGGTGTTTGAAAGAGGTTCAATCCTTCGTAGACCGACGGCAGACGAGACCGGTACTTCCTTCGCATTACATCCTCTGATGCGGTCCGATCCAGCATGAGCCGATAATTTTGCGCATGTATCTGTTGTGACTGGGCATCCAAAGCGGCCCGTTCTTCAGCCATCCTAGTATCCTCAGTTGCCAGGTCCTCCTTAGCCTGTGTTATCTGGTCCTTCAGCTTCGCAATGTCCGCATTGTGCTGATCCCGCGTCTCCGGGGTGACTGCCGTGGTTAACAAAGTCGCCCAGGCATCCATCAAACCGGAGAGGACTTGAGCCGGTCGGCGCGCCGGGACTCCTGCCGTGGTTGCTGATCCGGTATTCATTGCCGCTGTAGATGAAGACTGCAAAGTGGGCTGTGTTCCGACCATGTAAACAGCAACCCGACTTGGCGGTTCAATGCGGTCCGTAATACTATTGCCATCGGAATATCCTTCGAACACACCGTTATGAATCTGGTACAAGGACTCGGTTTCGCCAGTGGATGACTCGCCATCGGAATAGACGGCCATCTCGCCTTCAAACACCGGTTCAGATCCGATCTCATGGACACATCATATGAACACATGCTTCATGCCGGGCTTAACCCGAGCTGGACTCGCACGCTGAGTTGTTTCAACGAGGTCGGTGCAGATGTCCGGCTCAGGGCCCGGTACGCTGATCTTGCCGATGAAGACATGAATTCCGCCAAAGGGGGCCTGGTACCCGTACTCGATTGAGCCGGCCTCGGGGCCCCACCCTTCATCGTCGATGTAGAGCTTGCCGGGACGACTCTTGGTCATCCGGCCGACCACATACCCCTTAAGTCCTTCAGAGCTGCCCTTCAAGAACTCGAAACCACCGTGCGATAGCCCCACGGTGGGCGCCAACTGTCGTGGAATTAACATGTTAGATTTCCTCAAGAAAGGACTTAGTCGCGGAGCCATCACTACGGGTTAGCTTGAAGGGGTTAAACGGGACGAGGGACACGGGAGTTTTATACTAGTTCGTCCCCTTCGATGAAGGTAAAAGCCTACGTCTAGTTGTGATGGAATTGATTGGTTTTCGATGATCATGGAGCAAACACGCTTTGCCTGAGTCTTGAGTTGTTGTATGTCGTCCCTGAACCGCCGCCGGGTCGTCCCTTTATATACACAGGTTGACGCCCGACCAGTCTACAGAGTCCCGAGACCGACTCATACAAGGGTCTGGCTCGGTCTCTCCTTTCCTAACTTACAACACAAGTTACATAACCATGGCGGTTTGCTATCATGGGCCCTAATCCGCCTTTGGGCTCCGGCCCTCTAAGCTTCATAGTAAAACGCCATCTTCTAAGTCTTCATGGGCTTCACTATGGTTGAGGGTAAACCGGCCCCTCCTGGGCGGTTTATACTCAATAGTTATATCCCCAACAACTTTCGTTAACCGGAAGCCGTCGAACATGGGGTTGAGGACCAGTGCAGCCGGTGTGTGGTTGTTACAGGGGATTGGCTCGTCCTTGTCGTCGAAGGTGATAAGCGTGGCTGCCCATGGCTGTGCGGCCGTCACTTGATATATCTGGCTGAGCTCTCGAATAGCCTGTGTCCTTCTATTGTTTGAGGCCGTCTCGTATACCGTAAGGAAAATGTGGTCCTGTAGTGACGCCGCATACTGCTTATCTAGGGGGTGTAAGGCCAAAGATTGGCTCGCCATATTTGGCCACTTGTCTTACCACCCAACAGGCTCAAAGACTGTGGATTGGGTTCGCGTGTAGCAAGACCAAGTGTATTGGGCATGGTTTATCCAGCAACTCGTCTAGCACTGATCTAGGCCTAGTTTTCTTTTCATTAGGATCATGCTCCGGTGACCGATTTGTGTAAGCCCGTTTAAAGTGAGACTTTCCATGATGCGTAGCGGGCGGTGGCCCCATGTAATCTGTTGCGCCCTCCATGTGTTCTCCATGGTGCAATACTTGCGCCCATGTCTGGTAGTTTGGTGAAGCTTTGAATTCGGCGACGAGCGAGGGCGTTCTGGTATGAAAAATTCAAGTTCATCTATTTTCTTCCTATCACCTAACTGGGGAGTCACCAACCCACTATAATGAAAAATTCCCACAGTATGAAAAAGACAACTTATGAGACTCTTTATATGAAAAACATGGTGCTACTTTGAAGCACAATATACACTACAAGAAATATGTCAACTAGCGACCTTCTGTCAGTGACCCTGGAAGAATTGGTCATAGATCTATGACCATTTCAGACCAATTGGTCAAAAGCTGTTTGGGGGCTCCAAACCCTAAACCATTGCGACCATTTTGGTCAGAAAGGTCGTAATTTCCTTACACGAAAAGGTCATAAAGAAAACAACGCTAGTCCGCTGCCTTATTTCTAGTTGATTACGACCAATATAGATGGTCATAGCCTTGTAAATTGTGGTGGGTTGCTATGACTAGGCGCCACCTCATCAGTTTTGCCTATGTGTCATGCCCATGTGGCAGTTTTTGCCCTAGGTTGTGAAGCAACCTATATTTCTGTCATTCCCAAAATTCTCAAAAAAATCTCATAAATTCTTTGGGTCATATCTTTGTCAAATATGTAAAAACCTTCCTTGCCTAGTTCAAAAATAATTCAAAAATATTCATTTTCCTATTCTGTTCAGAACAACAGTTTGTGAAGGAAGTACCACTTTGGCATGTCCAAATAGTATCCATTTTCTACAGTGCTTTTCTATTCCCAAATAACCATCCTCCACCAAATGTCAGCTCAATCCATTCATTATTTTGAGCCCAGCTTCAACATTCGTATTTATGTCTAGTGTGGTAGTTTGTAAAGCAAGTACCACCTAGGCTCCTCCTTTTGAGGTGAAAATTTGTGAAGACGGTCTTCTTAGTAACTGATCATCCTCGGCCAAAACTCACGCCCATTAGCCATGTGCATTTCCCGTACCGCAAATCAAACACTTGGCTGCTTATTCATGTTTGAGCATCGATCGGTCTCCTCGTGAGAATCTTATGTTGTGATTTTCTTCCTAGCACCTAACTGGGGAGTTCCCAACCCACTAGACATGCCTAGGCCGCCCAGAACACATGGCAATGCCACGGTCACGCGGTGACCACTTGGCGCGGCATCTTGAGTTCTACGCTCTAGAGTTGGGGCCCTCGGCCACCGCCCAAACCTCGACGTATCGCCACCAAACCATGTATTTATGATTAAATAGGTACTTATGTAACTAGAAATGATTTTTGGAAAAAATAAATAGCAAACTATGAGGCATTGCAGTTCAAATTTGACCGCTTCCACAGAATCGGCGAGAATTTGTCTTTTCACCAGAGGTGGATCAAAACTTTTTGCACCCAACCATTTTGTCAATTGTGCATTAAATATGCCCTAGTATTTTAGAAAATTGATTTGGTCCAATTTTGCAACAATTATTTGGTAGTTCCTTCACAAAAAACCTCCTTTTGGGCACTCGGAAAATGAAAAATGGTTTTTTCGTCAAAAGAAAATGAAAACTTCCTTAGGAAACATTGTTTGCCATTCCAATATGCACCCTTGTGCACAATATGAGATCAATTGAATAAACTATGCCATGAATGTGGCCATAAGATTGATCATTTGGCTCGAAAGCCTTGAATCTTCAGAGATGATAGCTCATTTCTGAGAACACTTTTTTAAAATAATTGCCGTATTACAAGTTTGTTATTTTTCCTGGGAACTTGGTCACATATAATGACACAATGCGAAGGTTTTCCAATTTTTTGATTTTTTTTGAATTTTTTATGCCTGTTTCAAAATGCGGTCAAAACAGCGGGCTTGACCGTTCTTAGCTAGTGGTTGAATCTTGGAATTTTTTTGGTGTTTCTTTGATTAAATAGCTACTTATGTACCTAGAAATGATTTTTGGAAAAAATAAATAGCAAACTATGAGGCAGCTGCAGTTCAAATTTGACCCACTTCCAACTAAATCGGCGGGAATTTGTCTTTTTCACGAGAGTTGGATCAAAACTTTTTACACCCAACCATTTGGTCAATTGTGCATTAAATATGGCCTAGTATTTTATAAAATTGATTAGGTCCAATTTTGCAACAATTATTTGGTAGTTCCTTCACAAAAAACCCTCCTTTTGGGCACTCGGAAAATGGAAAATGAATTTTCCGTGCAAAGAAAATGAAAACTTCCTTAGGCAACATTGTTCGGAATTCCAAGATGCACCCTCGTGCACAATATGAGATCATTTGAATAAACTATGCCATGAATGTGGCCATAAGATTGATCATTTGGCTTGAAAGCCATGAATCTTCACGCATGATAGCTCATTTCTGAGAATACTTTTTTAAAATAATTACCGTATTCCAAGTTTATTATTTTTCCTGGAAACTTGGTCACATATAATGACACAATGCGAATGTTTTCCAATTTTTGATTTTTTTTTTTGAATTTTTTATGCCTGTTTCAAAATGCGGTCAAAACGGCGGGCTTGACCGTTCCTAGCTAGTGGTTGAATCTTGGAATTTTTTTTGTGTTTCTCTGATTAAATAGATATTTATGTACCTAGAAATGATTTTTGGAAAAAATAAATAGCAAACTATGAGGCAGCTGCAGTTCAAATTTGACCCGCTTCCACCTAAATCGGCGGGAATTTGTCTTTTTCACGAGAGGTGGATCAAAACTTTTTACACCCAACCATTTGGTCAATTGTGCATTAAATATGGCCTAGTATTTTATAAAATTGATTAGGTCCAATTTTGCAACAATTATTTGGTAGTTCCTTCACAAAAAACCATCCTTTTGGGCACTCAGAAAATGAAAAATGAATTTTCCGTGCAAAGAAAATAAAAACTTCCTTAGGCAACATTGTTTGGAATTCCAAGGTGCACCCTCATGCACAATATGAGATCATTTGAACAAACTATGCCATGAATGTGGCCATAAGATTGATCATTTGGCTTGAAAGCCATGAATCATCACGCATGATAGCTCATTTCTGAGAATACTTTTTTAAAATAATTACCATATTACAAGTTTATTATTTTTCCTGGAAACTTGGTCACATATAATGACACAATGCGAAGGTTTTCCCATTTTTTGATTTTTTTTTGAATTTTTTATGCCTGTTTCAAAATGCGGTTAAAACGGCGGGCTTGACCGTTCCTAGCTAGTGGTTGAATCTTGGAATTTTTTTTGTGTTTCTCTGATTAAATAGATACTTATGTACCTAGAAATGATTTTTGGAAAAAATAAATAGCAAACTATGAGGCACCTGCAGTTCAAATTTGACCCGCTTCCAACTGAATCAGCGGGAATTTGTCTTTTTCACCAGAGGTGGATCAAAACTTTTGACACCCAACCATTTTGTCAATTGTGCATTATATATGGCCTAGTATTTTATAAAATTTGTTAGGTCCAATTTTGCAACAAATATATGGTAGATCCTTCACAAAAAAACTCATTTTGGGCCCTCGAAAAAATGAAAACTGAATTTTTCGTCCAAAAAAATGAAAACTTCCTTAGGCAACATTGTCTGTCATTTCAAGATGCACCCTTGTGCATGATATGAGGTCATTTGAACAAACTATGCCATGAATGTGGCCATAAGATTGATCATTTGGCTTGAAAGCCATGAATCTTCACACATGATAGCTCATTTCTGAGAAAACTTTTTTAAAATAGTTACCGTATTATAAGTTTATTATTTCTCCTGGAAACTTGGTCACATATAATGACACAATGCGGAGGTTTTCAATTTTTCAATTTTTTTTTTGAATTTTTTATGCCCGTTTCAAAATGCGGTCAAAACGCTGGGAATGACTGGTCCTAGCTAGTGGTTGAATCTTGGAATTTTTTTGGTGTTTCTCTGATTAAATAGATACTTATTTACCTAGAAATGATTTTTGGAAAAAATAAAGAGCAAACTATGAGGCACCTGCAGTTCAAATTTGACCCGCTTCCAACTGAATCGACGGGAATTTGTCTTTTTCACCAGAGGTGGATCAAAAAATTTGACACCCAACCATTTTGTAAATTGTGCATTATATATGGCCTAGTATTTTATAAAATTGATTAGGTCCAATTTTACAACAAATATATGATAGGTCCTTCACAAAAAAACTCATTTTGGGCACTCGAAAAAATGGAAAATGAATTTTTCGTGGATCAAAAGCATTTTACATAAAATCATTTTGTCAATTATACATAAAATTTGGTCTAATACATAGAGTTGGTAGGTTCGTCACAACAAAACTAATTTTTATACTTCAACAACGAAAAATGCTTTTCTCCTGCAAAAGAACTTTTTTTTAATCATTTACGATCTATTTATATGGTCATAAAATCATCAAGGCCTTTATTGCATTCTGATTGGTCCACGAGCACCTCACGCGGATCATGCCTGACCACCGTTGGATAGGCCTGGATCCGACGGCAGCCCCCTTCCCCCATCCCCTCTACCCCTCGTCCCTCTCATTCCCCTCCCGAATCAGCGCAGCTCTTGTCCAAACCCTAGCCGCGCCATCCTCCGTGCGCCGCCGCCCCCATCGATTCCGCCCAACACCGCCGATCCCCTTCCACCTCTTCCGCCCATCCCCTTGCCGCCACCCACCTCCGCCACCCACCAGTCCCGTTGCCGCCACCCACCTCCGCCACACCTCCCCTCCCCACGTCAGATCCTCTCCCCTCTTCCCACTCCCAGATCCAACTTCCCACCGCCACCTTCGGCGCCCAATCCCGGCGACCTAAGGCGGGATTCGACGGTGCCCAGCAGACCTACACCCGTCACCGGCCATGGTGGCGGTGGCCCTCTCCGCCGGCGACGCGCGGATGAGACCTACACCCATCCCGTCCTTCTCCTTTCCTCTGTCTCTCTCTCTCCCCCTCGTGCATCTTCCCTCTCTCTCAGGTACATCTACAACAGCCCCGCCATGCATTGCCTCTTCACGAGCTCCTGCCGCCGCTGCAGTTCATCCGCGTTGTCGCCCCACAGACCACCCCTGCACCTCTGCCGCGGACCTGCTCCACATTTCCTACAACCATGACTACGTCTGCTTCACGACGAGATGCTCGCAGCGGCGCGGGCCTCCGACGCCATCCTGCTCGGCACGATAGGAGGGTGAGTGGAAATGATCTAGCAATAGTAATTAGTTCATAAGTTGTGATGTGCATCTGTGACTTTCAGTTTCAGTAAATGGACGATGATGCTGCGCTTGCAAGTATAAGTGGGACAGCAATGAGAAGCATCCCAAGCCTGAGACCGGGCTGCTCAACATCCGTGCCGGGCTCGGCGTGTTCGCCAATCTGCGGCCAGCCACGGTGTTGCCGCAGGTATATATCCCTATCTTGTTTCAGCTTCAGTGCATTTCACATAAGTACTATGCTTTACTCGACAGCACTGCCTTTCGTACTATAGTTTGCTTGTTGCATCCAAGGCCATGTATCGAACACATCAGATTGTCTCCTGCATCCCCGATGTAATCTCTAGTAGCGGCACATAGTTTAACCAAGCAGCAAAATACTAGCAAGTGTAGCCATAGCTGCAGGATTCGGGATGGGTGGACTTGTTTAATTCACTTAAGAATAATAATGTCCTGTGTAACTACTTCCCTCTCTGACCTGGCACTTTTGTAGTTAGTAGATGCATCTACTTTGAAGAAAGAGGTGGCTGAAGGAGTGGACGTCATGGTTGTTAGAGAGCTTACTGAAGGTATTGTTAACTAAATTATGATGACACTATTGGGGAACGTAGTAATTTCAAAAAAAAAATTCTACGCACACGCAAGATCATGGTGATGGCATAGCAACGAGAGGGGAGAGTGTTTGTCCACGTACCCTCGTAGACCGTAAGCGGAAGCATTATCACAACGCGGTTGATGTAGTCGTACATCTTCACGATCCGACCGATCCAAGCACCGAACGTATGGAGCCTCCGAGTTCAGCACACGTTCAGCTCGATGACGATCTCCGGCCTCCGATCCAGCTGAGCTCCTGTAGGATCGAAAGTATGTCTAGAGGGGGGTGATTAGACTACTTAACAATATAAAAATTCTGCCTTTTGACAAAGAACAGTTTTTGGCAGATTCACAATTATGATCAAGTCAAGCATCACCCTACACATGCACTTCTAGAGTATAGGCAGCGGAAAGTAAATTGCACATGTAGTAAAGAGAGGTGGAGAAGAGCAAACGCAATTTTGGAGACGCGGTGATTTTTCTCGTGGTTCCGATAGGTGGTGCTATCGTACTTCCACGTTGATGGAGACTTCAACCCACGGAGGGTAACAGCTGCGAGAGTCCACGGAGGGCTCCACCCATGAAGGGTCCACGAAGAAGCAACCTTGTCTATTCCATCATGGCCTACGCCCACGGAGGGCTAGCCTTACTCGGGGTAGATCTTCACGAAGTAGGCGATCTCCTTGCCCTTACAAACTTCTTGGTTCAACTCCACATCTCATTGACGGAGGCTCCCAAGCGACACCTAACCAATCTAGGAGGCACCACCCTCCAAAAGGTAATAGATGTTGTAGATGATGATGAACTCCTTGCTCTTGTGCTTCAAATGATAATCTCCCCAACACTCAACTCTCCTTACTGATTTGGCTGTTGTGGAAGAAAGGATTGAGTGGAAAGCAACTTGGGAAGGCTAGAGATCAAGCTTCATATGGTGGGAGTGGAGCAACTTGATCTCAACACAAGGGTAGGTAGTTCTCTTCTCAGAAATGTAAGGTAGGAGTGGTAGTTCTTTCTGATGGCTCTCTTTACGAATGAAGAGGGGTGGAGGGTATAAATAGCCTCCACACAAAATCCAACCGTTACACACATTTGAGCAATCTCGGTGGGACGAAGTGGACAACTTCGGTGAGACCGATAGTTCAAATAATGTGAGCGTTGTGATTTTCAGTGGGACCGAAAATACAATCTCGGTTAGTCCGATTCGTGCAATGACAAGAGCATGCCAATTTCGGTGGGACCGACTTCATCATCTCGGTGACACCGATTTGATGATGAAGGTTCTGAAGCTTGGCAACTCAAGTTTCGGTGAGACCGAGTTCGAATCGGAAAATCCGAGTTTGCTATGGTTTGGCTTATGGCTGAGGTGGTTCATCTCGGTGTGGTGAGTTTGGAATATCGGTGGGACCGAGACTACTTATGAATGTATATGGCGGTGAAAGTTGCGATAGTTTAGGAGATGTATCACTAAGCACTTGAGCAACCAGATCATCATCATAACCTCATCCCTTTTAATAGTATTGGCTTTTCCTATGGACTCAATGTGATCTTGGATCACTAAACCAAAAATGGAGTCTTGAGCTTTTGCCAATGCTTGCCTTAGCATTTTGAGGGGTCCACTTCTTGATCCTTGCCATACCCATATCCTTTGAACTCTCTGAAATGATTCTCAAGTAACTATTAGTTCAATGATATATATGTTGTTATTAATTACCAAAACCACCCGGGATTAGTTGCACTTTCAATCTCCCCTTTTGGTAATTGATGACAACATATAGATCAAAGCCGACAAAGGATATAATCAATGAATAATATCGTCGCTTTGAGAAGTATGTGATAAGCAAGAGCTCCCCCTAAATTTGTGCATTATTTGAGATTTGCGTTTGAATGCAAATGCACAATCGATTAGGATCATGGGTCACTCTTCCATGTCACATACATCTTGGTGGAGCGCACATAATGATAAGAATGAACAGCATGCACCCAATCACCAAGACATGAGTAAATGGTCATACAAGATAGGAATAGCATATGATAAGCATTAAGCACACATTAAAGCATAGTGCGACCAAGCACTCATTAAGGTAGAATCAAGCGGAGTATCAAACACTTTGAATGTCTCGAAAACCAAAAGTATCTCAAAGAAACGCAAAAGAACGAAAGAGCAAAAGCGCAAAGACAACAACACTCTCTCTCTCTCTCGAAGTCCTATGATCTATACAATTTCTCCCCTTTGGCAACAAGTTACCAAAAGTTCGAAAAAGCATAGAGCTAAGCGCCCTTGTGGACTCTGCTGGCGGCTCCGTCTGGATTGATGTCGGAGTGGATATGACAGACATCGGCGAAGACTTGATTGATGTCTGTCTTTGGAGGAGTGGTCCTTTGGAGCTGGAGTTAGAGTAAGCGCTGGGCTGTGGAGGTCTTTGAAGCTGTAGTCCCGTGTCATCCTTTGGAATAGCAGTGATCGGGTCCTTTGGGAACCGGAGCGATCTGTTCTTGAGAATCTGGACTAAGTCATCCTGCAACTCACGCATAAGCTCTTCCTTCTCCTTCTTTGCTTCCTCAATGTCGCCTCGAGCTTGTTGGCGGTCACTTGTACTTGATCGACTTCACGTCCGAGCATGGATCTTGTCCTCAACAATCCTCTCTAAGCTCTCCTGAGACTATACAATGCTGGCCAGGCGTTGTTCAATCCTTTGAGTAGCTTCAAGTATTTGCTCTCCGAAACTCTTTGGTTTAGCTGCTGCTGCTGCTGCTTCCTTGTCAGCTTTGGCTCTCTTAGCAGCTTCGATCTTGGCTTGACCTTCAACAGATGTCGTATCCTCCTCATCCATCACAACAACATTGTATTCATGCTCTGGCTGCAATGGTAAATGTGCTCTATCCAACAAGAATGTGCCCGTGCCAAACTTGGCATTGATAAGCATCTGAATCTGCGGGGCAAATCCACATGACCTTTTCAGTCATTGCAGATCCTCTTAATGGTCTCTACCATCAAGTCCATCACCTTGAAAGGTGCTTTCTCATCAAGTATGTGCAGCATGTTGATAGAGTATCCTCTCGATCATGCGATCATCTCAGATTTGGGCATCAAGGTATGCCTCAAAATGGTATTAGTGGTAGGTAAGCCTGCACGGAGATAGTAGATCGAGCGAGCTTCCAGATTCCCAAATCCTTTCTTTGGAATCTCTTTGTACATGTTCTTCATGGATTCATGATTCTTCTTTGGAATCCCATATACATCAATATCATCTTCTCGTTGCCTTTGGAGCATTCAGAATTTCTGCCCATTCTTCAATAGAAGAAGAAAATCTTTGACCTTGATCATCCACATAATCCTTCCATCGGGGTAGAAGTGAGTGTGGCATAGAATTGCATTATCATCTCATCGTTCCAACTGGTCAATTTCGACCTACAAAGTCTGCAACTCCACATGCGGTGAAACTTTCATGCACATGTGGAAAGAAATCTCTGTGCTCTTCGCTGTCAATGTACTTCCAATCAACATATCGGGTGTCTGCGACTATGGGCTTCTTGTCCATCAAGACGGTCTCATAGAAGTCCTGCTGCTCTCGGTGTGAAATCTGGGATCTACAGCAGTTCTTCTCCTCACGGCATATGGGTCAGTTTGTCTCCATAGCACGAGACCTTTATCTTTCCTTGCCTTCATATCCTCGGCTTGAGGATGAGCATCATTATGTAGTGGAAGTTTTGGACGAAGTTTCGCAAAACTGGTCCTTCATCGTCTGACTCGGTGGTGGCACATCATCCTTGTTCTTTTCGAAGATTTGGAATGTTTCGACGGTCTTCTTGGGCTTGGCAGCAGGCTTTCTTTGGAGCTGCCTTAGCTGGAGCAGATTTCTTGGGCTTTGATGTGGCTCCGGCCTTAATGGCATCACCCATGAGCTTCGGCTTCTGAGGAGTAGGCTGGGGTGCTTCCTCATCCTCATCCTCTGCTGCTGCATCATGCACTATCCTCTTTCTCTTGGAGGTTTTCTTCACTTTGCTTGCAGCTGCCTCTCCCAAATTTAGCTTCTTAGCAACAGTTGACTGCTTGACTTTGCTGGTGCCCTTCTTAGTTTGTTGACCTTGTTGCTCTTTGGCAACAACCTTCCTTTTGGGCTTTGAGGTCACCTCTTCCTCAACAACGAAATCTGAATCCTCAACATCTGAATTCCTCTTCTTTCTAGCTCTGGTGGCTGCAGGAGGCATGCCACTAGGTGTACTCCTCTCACCATCATCAGATGAGCTACTAGGATCAGGACTAGTGCACGCCTCTGGAATGTCGCAATGGGTGTCTCGACCTGTTCGATGTCACGGCATCGACATGGCCGACAACTTTGTGAATAGATAAGGTGTAGGCAGAGAAGAAGAGTCATCACAAACTGCGAAGTTTTTGCAAAAAATGAGTTCAAATTCTAGTATTAAGTTTTCACAGAAGACATTTGGTCGACCGAGTTTAAGATTCGTGAATCCGAAGTGTTAAACAGAGCTTGGCACACCACTTTCGGTTTGACGAAGTGGGTTTCGATCTGCCGAAAACACTAGGGTTTCACAGAATCCTCATTTTGGTCACACCGATTTTGCACAACTCGGTTGGACCAAAAGGTGCGATGCAATGGCCATAGGCCAAATCGGTCATCTTGAAAATATAAAATCGGTCTCACCGAGATGTGTTCCATGAAACCTAACCTAAAACTTTTACTCGAATATAGTTCAAACGAACTAATCTGGTGTACAGGAGGATTTCAACCGTGGCAAGATAATAGGCAATCCAAACGTGCATTGAATCGGAGATGGGAGCACGAGTGGGATCAAAACTCACCCTAACTTGGTGGAGTTTTTCTACGGCGGCAACGGCTCGGAGGAGATGTCCGACGACGGCGACGATCCGGAGACCAAGGCGACGGCAGCAAGGGGTGCGGGGGCGAAACGTTTGAAGGAGAAATCAACGCGCGCGACCCTCGGAGTATATATACCCCTTCGCTGTCGGTGGGACCGAGTTGTAAAACTTCGGTGGCACCGAGATGGATAAGCTGCTGGGCGTTATGCACTTCGTCACACTGAAAATCACAACTCGGTTTCACCGAGATGAAAACCTAGATCGTCTAAATGCTTTCGGTTCGACCGAGTTTGAGTGAGTTGGTCGACCGAAATCAATTAGAAGGTTTTGGAAATTAGCCCTTGACGGATCGGTGGCTCGAGTGCTCCTCACCGGAGGGTCGAAAATGACTTGTTCAAAATTTGTGATGTAAGCATGAATAGAATTTGAGACAAGAAAGCATAGATAGCTAGGGAGGTACTTAGGCATTCTTGTCCATCCATTTGGTCAAAAATCAAAACGACCAAAACAACAAATGGATGTCCTCGAATGGATAAAATCATGCATCCAACATGCTCACACAATAAGATAGCAAATGAAATATGTGTCAACCATGCACAACCAAAACTCTAGCAACTAACACACAATTTGTCGATGACTAGGTCATCTTTATATGAGTATATTGACTTAGGAGCCAAATGAGAACATTTGATCATAGGTCATACTCATCGTTTAAGCACAAGTGGGGTTACCACTTTTACATAAAGCATTGCTGTGTTCACATCATTTGAAGATGCTTTAGCTCAATTTTTTAGAGCAAAGCTCCCCCTAGATGTGAGAACCCCTTTTAAAGGGTCAAACTAACCTTGGGTTGTCGTAGAAGACTTCATGTAGATGTTGAAGATGTGGATGCTCAATGTTGATGGAGATCATCAAGAGTTGGGAGCTATCCTTTGGATTCGGGCACTTTCAATACCTACATGGGTTAGTCCCACAAGGAACAAACAAGGATATCCATGGACATAGATTGAAGTACACAATAGATGATGTCCATGAAAGCAATGATTACCTTGTCCCTTGACTTACCAACAAGAGGGTTTGTGACTCCATGAAGTAGTGCACGATGTGGAAGTTGATTGCACAAGTTTTGCCAAAATGAATGTGAGTGAAGTATGTTGGCGGAGTCACCCTCAAGAACTTTCTAGTTCTTCTTCTTCGGGATCCACATCATCTTGATGGGAATCCTTGGGGTTGTAGTTGAGTTTGTGAAGTAGAACTTGGCGTTTCCTTGGGAACCCACTTGACCCTGGCTTAAGGTGCTTCAACAAATGCATCAATCTCCTCTTGAAGCTTGTCCTTGCCTTTTAGCTTGTGGTCTTGTGGTGGAAGGTCATCTTGAGCTTGTTCCACATTGGAAGAAGTAGGATCATACTTCTCCTTTTGAGGAACAAACTGTGGAGTAGGATATTGACCTTCTTCCCATTCAACACCTTGGCGTTGAACTTTCGCTCAAAACCAATTCCTTGATTCTTCGGTGCCTTCCTTGCTTGCGAACAATTTCCTCAAAGTTCTTGCTTCCGGCAAGGCTCTTGTAGACACCTTTCTCTATGATCCCTTTCAATAAACTATTTTCTTGCTCAAGTGTAACTTGGCTTGAAACATTGTTAGTGGAATCAAGAGAACTACTAGAAGCAACAACATTGGATTTAGCATGGTTATTGTTACTACTAGAGGAAGAACTTTTCTTATGCTTGTCATGCTTAGTCTTAATGGGTGGCAAGAAATTAGACAAGAGAAGTCGTTTGGCAAGATATGAAGAGCTCTTCTTTCGAAGATCGTCATTGATTGCTTTTAGAAACTCATGTTCTTGCTCTAGAGTGTGCTTCTCGAAGCGTAGCTTCTCATGAGATCTTAGGAGCTCTCTATGATCTTCTTGAGTTGTTTCATGAGCTAACTTAAGAGTGTTTAGTTCTTTAGTTAGACGCTCAATCTCCTTCATAGCATTGTCATTCGACTCTTCTCGACTATAAAGATTACTAGCATGTTCATCGTTACTAGGCTCCTTTGGATTTATCAAGCAAGAGCTCATCTTCACCAAGCAAGTAATCCTCATCACTATTGAAGTCAATGAATTCAGGGTGTGATACCTTGGGGCCTTTAGCCATGAAGCATCTTCCAATTCCCTCATTTGGTGAATCAAATAAGTCGTAGGAGTTGGAGTTGGAGGATCGAGAGCAAGACCGGCAACACCTTCATCTTGGCTGTAGTCGGAGTTGGAGTGATAGCTTCCTTGGATTGATTGTCGAGTCGGAGCCGAAACCCATTCACCTACATGAGCTTGATGTTTTCTTCTTGTGTAGCTCCTAGATGACTTGTCTTTCCTCTCCGAATCCTTGCTTCTCCGAGAGGGTCTTCGTTCATAACGATCATCTCTGCTCCTTCTCTCTTTCGAGGTGACTCATCTCTTGAGCTTCTTCTTCTTGGAGATTCTTCTCTTCTCTTGTGGGGAGCCGTACACTCATTTGAGTAGTGTCGGGTCTTCCACAATTGTAGCAGATTTCGGTCACGACTAGAAGATCTCTTTTCATCATATGATCTAGACTTTGAGCTTCTCTCTTTGCCTCTATTCTTGTAGAATTTGTTGAAGTTCTTGACCATTAGGCTTATCTCTTCATTGAAACTAACTTGTCACTTGAGGATGTGGGAGCATCACTTGTAGCTTTGTAAGCACCACTTGACTTGTTGTGAAGCTCTTCCTTATCCTTAAGTGTCATCTCATGAGCAACAATTCTTCCAATGACTTGGTTGGCTTGAGATTCTTGTAGTTTGGCATCATTTGGATCAAAGTGCACATGGTGTCATACTTTCCATCCAAAGCTCTGAGAATCTTCTTGATGATGAATCGGTCGGTCATTTCTTCGCTTCCTAAGCCGGCAATCTCATTTGTGATGAGAGCAAGCCTAGAGTACATTTCAGCGACTCCTTCACCATCCTTCATCTTGAACTTGTCAAGTTGACCTTGAAGAATATCTAGCTTTGACTCCTTCACGGACTCGGTACCTTCGTGCATTTCAACCAAAGTATCCCAAATCTCTTTTGCATTCTCAAGACGGCTGATTTTGTTGAACTCCTCGCGACACAAGGCATTGAAGAGAATGTCACAAGCTTGAGCATTGTTTTGCAACATCCGCAATTCTTCCGTTGTAGCTTCGCGATCCGGAACTTTTCCTTCCTTGAAGAATTCACCTTGCATACCAACACAAATAATGCCCCATGCGGCTGGGTTATGACCAAGAATATGCATTTTCATTTTATGCTTCCAACTAGCAAAATTTGTACCATCAAAGTAAGGACCTCTCTGAAAATTACCCTCACTAGACGCCATACTCTCCTAGGTTGTGAAACCAAGCTTATGGAGTCAATGCAATGGAAACCAATACAATGGAGACCAAAGCTCTGATACCACTTGTAGGATCGAAAGTATGTCTAGAGGGAGGGTGATTAGACTACTTAACAATATAAAAATTCTGCCTTTTGACAAAGAACAGTTTTTGGCAGATTCACAATTATGATCAAGTCAAGCATCACCCTACACATGCACTTCTAGAGTATAGGCAGCGGAAAGTAAATTGCACATGTAGTAAAGAGAGGTGGAGAAGAGCAAACGCAATTTTGGAGACGCGGTGATTTTTCTCGTGGTTCCGATAGGTGGTGCTATCGTACTTCCACGTTGATGGAGACTTCAACCCACGGAGGGTAACGGCTGCGAGAGTCCACGGAGGGCTCCACCCACGAAGGGTCCACGAAGAAGCAACCTTGTCTATTCCATCATGGCCTACGCCCACAGAGGGCTAGCCTTACTCGGGGTAGATCTTCACGAAGTAGGCGATCTCCTTGCCCTTACAAACTTCTTGGTTCAACTCCACATCTCGTTGACGGAGGCTCCCAAGCGACACCTAACCAATCTAGGAGGCACCACCCTCCAAAAGGTAATAGATGTTGTAGATGATGATGAACTCCTTGCTCTTGTGCTTCAAATGATAATCTCCCCAACACTCAACTCTCCTCACTGATTTGGCTGTGGTGGAAGAAAGGATTGAGTGGAAAGCAACTTGGGAAGGCTAGATATCAAGCTTCATAATGTGGGAATGGAGCAACTTGATCTCAACACAAGGGTAGGTAGTTCTCTTCTCAGAAATGTAAGGTAGGAGTGGTAGTTATTTCGATGGCTCTCTTACGAATGAAGAGGGGTGGAGGGTATAAATAGCCTCCACACAAAATCCAACCGTTACACACATTTGAGCAATCTCGGTGGGACCGAAGTGGACAACTCGGTGAGACCGATAGTTCAAATAATGTGAGCGTTGGGATTTTCGTGGGACCGAAAATACAATCTCGATTAGTCGATTAGTGCAATGACAAGAGCATGCCAATTTGGTGGGACCGACTTCATCATCTCGGTGACACCGATTTGATGATGAAGGTTCTGAAGCTTGGCAACTCAAGTTTCGGTGAGACCGAGTTCGAATCGGAAAATCCGAGTTTGCTATGGTTTGGCTTATGGCTGAGGTGGTTCATCTCGGTGTGGTGAGTTTGGAATATCGGTGGGACCGAGACTACTTATGAGTGTATATGGCGGTGAAAGTTGCGATAGTTTAGGAGATGTATCACTAAGCACTTGAGCAACCGGATCATCATCATAACCTCATCCTTTTAATAGTATTGGCTTTTCCTATGGACTCAATGTGATCTTGGATCACTAAACCAAAAATGGAGTCTTGAGCTTTTGCCAATGCTTGCCTTAGCATTTTGAGGGTCCACTTCTTGAGTCCTTGCCATACCCATATCACTAAACTCTCTGAAATGATTCTCAAGTAACTATTAGTTCAATGATATATATGTTGTTATTAATTACCAAAACCACCCGGGATTAGTTGCACTTTCAGCTCAGGAGATGAGTTCCGTCGGACTGACGGCGTGGTGATGATGATGATGTTCTACCGTAGCAGGCTTCACCTAAACTCATGACGATATGACCGAGGTGGAATATGGTGGAAGGGGCACCGCACACGGCTAAGGAACGATCCGTAGATCAACTTGTGTGTCTATGGGGTGCCCCCCGCCCCCGTATATAAAGGATCCAGGGGGAGGAGGCGGCCGGCCTAGGGGGCGCACCAAGGGGGGAGTCCTACTCCCACCGGGAGTAGGACTCCCCTTTTCCAAGTAGGAGTAGGAGAAAAGGGGGAAAGAGGAGGAAGAGGGGAAGGAAAGGGGGGCGCCGCCCCCCTTCCCTTGTCCTATTCGGACTAGGAGGGGGAGGGGCGCGCGGCCCCTTCCTAGCTCCTTCCCTCTTCTCCCTCTTGGCCCATGTAGGCCCATTAACCCCGGGGTTCCAGTAACCTCCGGTACTCGGTAAAATGCCGATTTCACGGAACCATTCGATGTCCAAACATAGGCTTCCAATATATCAATATTTATGTCTCGACCATTCCGAGACTCCTCGTCATGCCCGTGATCACATCCGGGACTCCGAACAAACTTCGGTACATCAAAACTTATAAACTCGAATTATGCCAACCCAACATGTACCTTCAGATACACCTGTAGAGCACCTTTATAATCACCCAGTTACGTTGTGACGTTTGGTAGCACACAAAGTGTTCTTCCGGTAAACGGGAGTTGCACAATCTCATAGTT
The DNA here is from genome assembly GCA_021437245.1 of Aegilops speltoides. Taxonomy (NCBI): domain Eukaryota; kingdom Viridiplantae; phylum Streptophyta; class Magnoliopsida; order Poales; family Poaceae; genus Aegilops; species Aegilops speltoides. The sequence goes on from CM038145.1 coordinate 496,039,256, forward strand.
GTAGGAACTTTGTATAAGTCATGAAGAAAGCAATAGCAGTATACTAAACGATCAAGTGCTAGGCTAACGGAATGGGTTATGTCAATCACATCATTCTTCTAATGCTGTGATCCCACTAATCAAATGACAACACATGTCTATGGTTAGGAAACATAACCATCTCTGATTAATGAGCTAGTCAAGTAGAGGCATACTAGTGACTATAGTTTTGTCTATGTATTCACACATGTATTATGTTTCCGATTAATACAATTCTAGCATGAATAATAAATATTTATCATGATATGAGGAAATAAATAATAACTTTATTATTGCCTCTAGGGCATATTTCCTTCAGACACATGGGTGGTTACTGGTTTCCCCTCTTTTCTTGCTGATTTATGCATTTTCAGGTGCATTCTGATGAAACTTCAAATTTGTACTGCTCTGCGTGGCAGGGATTTACTTCGGACAACCTAGGGGTTTTGGTACCAATCACGAGGGAGAGGAAATGCACTGTTCCTCAGACATTTCACTGTTTTTTCAATGTATGAACCCTCTGCTCAGTTAACTAGCTAGCTCACTGGTTGTTGCTGTGGTGGTTTAGGGTCCTGGAGAACGCCTGCAGGGACGACGAGGAGATGCGCGCCATCCTTGGCGACAGCATCAGAAACCTGGAGCTCATGAAGCAGAGGGTGCATTTTTCTGTAATAATAAATTACCGGGGTCTTGATTCTTGATCTGTAGCGCATTTGCGCCTTGGCATAGCATTTTTATTTCCATAGAACTGAATATCGCAGATAGAACTGTTCAGTCAGTCTGTCTTAGTAGTAGCTACTGAAAACCGACTCGCATTGCTTCATGGAAATCTCTCACGGTCACAGTGAAGAACTCTACTTGTACAACCAAAATTGATTCAAATCCTACGTATCTAGAACTGCATCTTCACATTCTTTAGTGCAACCATGTAGTAGCACTGTAGTAACCTTCTAGATCAGTTCATTTAGTGATTTTTTTCCAGGGAGTTCATCTTGTAATCTATTTAGATCATGAAGTTTCCAGGACAGTTGCCTGCCTGCTTGTGTTCCTTTGGTGACCAAGGCATATTCCAGTCCAGCATCTATTAAACTTTGTATGCTGAATTTAAATTGGCTGCCAGCACCAGCAGTTCCTTTTATGCACTGGTTCAGATCACCTGCTGGATACGCTTGTGCAATCCTATTCCAGTTCAAATAGAAACGCTAAACATATCATAAATGATGCACCTTTTGCATTCTTTTAGTCTTGTATTTTAGGAAGCATTTTAAAACGACGGATCATGCAGCCCCCACATAATACTCATGTAGCCCCCACATAATGTTGTCTAACAGATTGCTTTGTTAATATACTGTTCTTCCTTGCGTAATGTTCTTGTTGCCGATAATAGGGCCTGTAGATAGCAAGTTATTTTCCTAGTGGTTACTTATGCTTATTGTGTATCACATTGAAAGAGAAAATGCACAATGAGCTTGTTTGATCTTTTCTATGCTTATGTATACTTGATCAGGGCAGTCCTATTTCCTGTGATCTTTCCTATCATTTGCTAGTGTGATGCTTGAAGATGAAATTTTTTTAAACCCAAACTGGTGTGTCCTGTCATGCATCTCCAGATTATTGGTTTAGTGTACCATAGATATGTGTGATCATTTTGTCTAACTATCTTCCTTGTGTATGCTTGTTCTTGAACTGCAGGGCGTGGAGGTTCTGCTGGTAACAAGTTCTGAATATCGCTGGGTCTGCCGGTGGCAGCCACTGTCAACTGCGCTGATAACACTGGTGCCAAGAACCTCTACATAATCTCTGTGAATGTAATCAAGGGGTGCCTGAACAGGCTCCCTTCTACCTGCATTGATGACATGGTTATGGCCACTGTCAAGAAGGGAAAGCCACACCTGAGGAAGAAAGTCATGCCGGCTGTCATTGTGAGACAGCATAAGCCATGGCGCCGAAAGGATAGTGTCTTCATGTACTTTGAAGGTACTGCCAAGTTCTTATGATGACTTTAGTCATTCTGCACTAGTGTACTGTAGTAATTTAATTTGCCTTTCTAAAACTGTAGCCAAGCTGTACCTCCTACTACTGGAACAATAAAGATGAATGGATTCTTTCTCCTGCTCAACTCTTTCCTCTCTGTCTGTCCACGTAGTAGGATTCATGCACCAAGCCCAGAACCTGAATCTTTTATTTGGCTGCTAGTAAACCAGGTTGTACTCTTTCCAAGTGCAAGTTGGATAGAACCTGCAATTAAGTGCATAGACATATATGGATTCTGGTTCAATTCATATGTATGTTTGTATGTGCATGCTTAAGACTTTGACTAAAACTAGTTAATTCATTATTCTACCTTGAAGGTGACCAGTCCCTAGCTGCGCGCTTTGGTCGGTCCTGCTAATTTCAGTTCCTATGATTTTTAATCTCCGTTTTCTGTTTTCCCCAGCTACCAAGACTCTGAGTTTGTGGTGATGGCAGCTGACACGGAGCCGATCGAAATCTTCCCCCACCCCCTGTTGCTCCCTGATGATAACAAGGTAGAAATTTTGTCCGTATGCTGCATCATATATAGTACTGCCAATTAGTTTGTATGCCGTTGCTTGCGTGATATGGTTAGATCGACGACTGTCAAGCTCATAATTCTATATGATGTGTTAAAGATTAACAGAATATATGACATGACTTGTGTGCAGACCTCTAGTACCTTGCTCATCTATAATGTGTCTGTTGTACGCTTGCCTTTCTTTGGCCTACTATTTTTATTTATCAAATGAAAGGACATTCTGTTTGGCAGTGGGCGGTTTTGCTCAAAAATAAGTAAATAAATTGTATGTGCATGCTGAAATGTTAGATGTCTGTTGGTTGCTGTATATGGGAAAGATGAATTGAATCTTGCTTTGTACTTGTCAATTCTAGCTTATATTGGTGTCTTGCGATCCTAAAAAATTATTGAATCCTGCTGTGTACTTGTCAATCCTGCTGTGTATTCATATTGTGTCTCTGTTTTCTTGTATGAACGAGTTATCTAATTTTAACTAGCTGGAGAACAAAAAGCATGGTACTAGTTCAATTTGTATTATCATTCTAAATAAGTTTCCTTTTCATGAATGGTCTGTTCATAATATACTTGCCTCACTTTCTCTGATTCTTCTCTGCTGATTCATGTAACAGGGCGACCAAGGAAGGCATGTTGTCTGTTTTCTTGAAGGCCGTTTTGTTTGTTCCCAGCCCTAACTACGGTTGTCCAGCTAGCTCGGCATGTTGTTCATATCACTATGGTAGTCCAACAAGTTTGGCATGTTGTGAGTTTGGCATGTTCATGACGGGAGAGGGTGCCAGTTTGTGATTGCTTGTAAAGCTTGTAAAGTACTGTATTACACAAGTCATTACTGTGATTGCCACTGTATTACACTTGTAAGGATCTGGTTGCTTTTATTTGAAGTATTATGTGTGCTTTTTGTCTGCCCATTTAAATACTGGTTCAAATATGAAGAATATGAGCCTGATAGATTGGACCCACTTACCAGAACATGACAAATGAGACCCAGTTACCAGAACCAGACAACTGGGACCCATCTGACTAGTGGACCCTTCTTTTGGGGGGAAAAAGAAAAACTAAATTTGTTTAGACAAAAAGGCCACAACCCAACAATAAAAGAGGATGCAATGTTGGGCTTGGCCCATGAAGCCGATCAAAAATTGATAGAAAAAATATATAAAAAGGCCGAATTGTTGGGCTAGGCCCATGTAGAAAACCGAATTGGACCGGGCTGAATCATGTGCCACATCAGCTTGCCATGCTGGATGCCTACGTGGCCTGGGGAGGTTGCTAGTGACCAAAACGCCACAGTAGGAATATTTTGGTCGTAAACGTCAACGACCTTCTCACCGAGAAGGTCGCTATAGTCAATTAACGACCGCCAGCTTTTGACCTTCTGTTTTGGTCAAAAAAAGGTCACAAATGAAAAACAATGACCTTTCAGTGACCAATAGTCAAGGTCATAAGTTGACATATTTCTTGTAGTGAAGGCTTTAATTATCTCTTTGTCACGGCAAGGCACCATCCTGTTCTTCACAAGAAGAAACCTAGCCCAATAACGATGGACTATCTCGTTTGGTAGCTGTTTGACATACATGAGATCCCATATGTCCGGGTTCATCGAATCCGGGGAGTATTCAGTATGGTGGGTGGGTGGGAAAAATCCGAGGATTGCCTCCTGTATCGGACCCGAACTGTCCTTAATGGGCGGTTGAGTCATGTCCGGCTTTGATCGTGCAGGGCTTGGATCCGGACTGGTATGCCGCTGGATCGACTCAAGGCCGGATCTTGCATTGGGGATCAAGTCCGGACGTACATCTGGGCCGGTGTCTAACTCCGAGCTGGAGACTTGAGTGTACACCGTTTTTAGATTGTAAGGTCGTGGCCCCTCCTGCACCTCTTCGATGGTGGCGACGAGGTGCGTGACCGGAGGGGTGTTGATTTCTCGGTTGTCGGGTTTAAGCCCGATCCGATAATAGGGCATGGGCCTGATAAAGAAAATTCCCATTACGCGGAATAGACTTACAAAGTGGTCTATCGGCTGGGCACATGGGGGTGCCAGACACTCTAGCGACTCAATGGGCGATCTTGTGGGCAGTCTATCAAAGTCGGGCTTCAAGGCGAGACTCTGAGTGATACCTGATTCTTGTGAGTCAGCTGGTCCCGGGGTCGATGCCCCTGAACCCGTGAGTCCCTCTATGGGGGTGAAGCCTTCAATCTAGTCAAGGCGACCAGTAGGATCGGCGTGTACTAATATGCCACCGAAGACTAGGGGATTACCAGGGCGGGGAAGCCCTCGGCGTGGGTGTGGTCTCTAACGACCGGTTGAGCCATCGATTCTTCTTGTGACCCAATCAGTGGAACTCTCAATGAAAGCACTAATGTCAGTGTCAGAACCGGCAGACCTCGGGGTAGGGGGTCCTGAGTTGTGGATCTAAGATCGATGGGGAATAAGGAACGACAAACACAGTGTTTACCCAGGTTCGGGCCCTCTCGAAGAGGTAATACCCTACGTCCTGCTTGATTATATTAGATGTATAGTATGGTTTACAGTAGATCTACATCGAGATCAACATGAGCTAAACCCTAAGGCGATGAGGTGATGAATGTAGCCCTATCTCTAAAGACTACGACCCTCGGCTTATATAGACACCGATAGGGTTAGGGTTACCGGAGATAGATTACAATAAGGGGGAAAGGTATCTTGTCTATTCTTGACTTGGAGGACACATCACGGCTTCATAGATCTTTTGTTGCTATGCGGCTTCATCAGTCCGGCCCATCAATATGGGCCGGCGCCTTGAGGACCCCTTAATCCATAACTCCCTCACTCGCCATGGGCGAGGATAAGACCTCGGCGCTGGAGAAGAAGAAAAGAGTGAGGAAGAGCTCGTCAGCCAGTTTCGCGCCGCCGCCCAACTGGAATCAGGGGGATTGGCTCCCCTCGGGAGTGACGGAGAAGGAAGTTCTCGACCTTGTCGCCAACGCCTCATTCCAAAGCGCAGATGGTGGCTCCTAAAGTCTGGCGAATTTGAGTCTGTGCCCCACCCCAACAAACGGATACTCCTCAGTTCCCATATAGATAGAGGCTTTTCCATGCCCCCATCAATTTTTCCTTGGGCTCTTGAACCATTTCGGAGCTCAACTCCACCATCTTTCTCCCAATGCCATGGTGTATCTGTCTTTCATACATTTCTCATTGTGAGAATTGCATCGGGTGTCGGCCACATTGGGCCCTTTTTAAGCACATCTTCTCTTGCCGCCCTCAAAACATCAAGAGTTCCTCTTCCAGAGTAGCAGTAAGACGAAGATTGTTCATTTGTGTGGTGGGCTAGGTGTTCAAGTCAAGAATGCCAGTACGTTCCCCACCACAATGTTCCCTAATACTATCAAGTTTTGGCAAAGCACTTGGTTTTATTGCAAAGATATCCCTGCTGCCGATTCTTCACTCGGCTTCCCAGTCTATACGTCCGAGAGAGTTGAACCTCCCCCACCGAATTCCCTTAGAGTCTCCAATGCAGAGAAAACCTAGTAGAAACCTGATGTCTGGCTGGTCAGGAGGAAGAGAGCCGGTCTGGAAAGAATCGATCTGTTGGGAGCTTTTATAAGTAGGTGCATCCTTGTTTTGTTGGTGTGCTTATCACCGCGAAGGGCGTGTGATTTGATGTCTCATGGCCACACCGCCACCGCGGCCTGAGCTCTACCTCTCGCACGTAGGCACATCGCCACTATTTCTTTTCCTAGGTGCCCACGGGGTGAGATGGAGGGGTCAGCAGGCGCCTTGCGGCTCCCACATATTGACATGTCAATTGAGTTTTAGCCTAAAGAACTGCCGAATCTAGCTGCATAGTATGCATAGTAGTTAGAAAGAAAGAAAAGATTTAGTATTAAGAGGAGATGAGAAGTATGCCCAAAAGGATAAAAATAATTGATGGCAGTCTAATGTGCATTGCACGTGAATGCTTACTAGTGGATGCAAAAGGAAAGAAAATAAAAGGTAAGAAGAGATCTCCAACAAACAAACTATGCAAGATCATTTCTTTGGTGCCAAGGTGCGTGCCCGTGATTTGGTTGGATCTTGTAGAATGCTAAGATGGGATTTGTACATCTTGTATAGCAAGTTAAGTTACCGTTATAGAGTATCAAAACGGAGGAAAGAGAGTTGCCTCGTTTCGAGGTCAGAATGATGCTCGACGGCTCGTCAATTATGAAGAATAAAATCATTATTGATGATGAAAACTTAGAGCAAGAGATAAGTTAACGTTGCATCTGAATAGAAAACCACTCAAGCCAGCAGAACGAGATTTTATGATAAGTATATGAAATTGCGCATCATCATAAGATGAAACCACATATAAACTCAAGCCAGCAGCATGGCATTTTTCTTTTTCCGAACACACGTCCATTCATTCAAGGCTTTGATAAATATTTGGGTGAAGGCTACAACAATCAGTAGCCTCCTTACACAAGACCGCCACCAAACGGATGCAATCAAAATCACCACACATGTTTGCTTTTTATTAAGACTGACACACGCACGAACTAAACTTAACTCATCCCTAATAACATAAAAACAGAGCTAAACTCTCCTAAGATTCAACCCGGACGGAGGGCGCGACACCGAGACGAGCTAGTTAGTGCCCTTGCCGATGAGCTCGAGGGCAGTGGTGGTGGTGGGCAGTGCCGGGATGGCTCCCTTCTTGGTGGTGCAGATGGCCACGCAAGCGTTGGAGAACTGGAGCACCTCCCGCAGCTTGGCCTCGTTCTGACCAATCAGAAAGAAAACAACATCATTAGCAACTACTCACAAGTCATTATGGAATTGAATTCATCAATCAGCTGATAATAATTTAGTTCCTGCTTACGTAGAAGATGGAGTCGTCCTTGGCGACGTTGAGGAGGAGGGATCCAACGAAGGCATCGCCGGCGCCGGTGGTGTCGACGGTGTTAACGGAGTACCCTGGCAGGGAGCCCTTGAAGTCCTTGGTGAAGTACCTGCATCCCTTCTCGCCGTCGGTGACGACGAGCAGCTTGAGGCCGTCGAACCAGAGCGTGAGGACGTTCTTCTCGTCATGGGCGTCGCCCTGGGTGAGGAAGGCCACCTCCTCGTCACTCACCTTGATGAAGTCGGCCTCCTTCCAGATGCTCATGATGCCGTCGCGTGCGGCCTGGGCAGAGGGCCAGAGCGGGAGGCGCACGTTGGGGTCGTAGGAGCAGAGGATGCCGGCAGACTTGGCGGCACGCATGGCGGCGACGTGGGCGGAGCGGCAGGGCTCGGTGATGAGCGAGATGGAGCCGTAGTGGAAGATGCGCGCGCGGCGGATGAGGTCCAGGTTGAGCTCGGCTTCGGTGAGGAGCATGTCGGCCGACGGGTTGCGGTAGAACATGAACTCACGCTCTCCGTTTGACTTGAGGGTGACGAAGGCCAGGGCGGTGCGCGCGTGCTGGTCGAAGAGGCAACCCTCAGCATTCACGCCGTTTTGCTTGAGGATGTCCACCAGCATGTGGCCGAACTCGTCATCGCCAAACTGCAAAAGAAACCATCATTGTTCGATTAGAATTTCAGATGCCAAACGGGGACAGGCGACGCCCACCTATGGCGGCGGCACCAGCCTTCTGGCATGATCAGATCCAGCCGAGAGCACACCATCTCCGATCCTACCAAACATCAAATCTAATGCGCGGCCAGATGGTAAAAGGATAGGGAGAATCATCGTATGTTACAAGGGACGGCGATTGATTCGAGCTTACCTTCCGACGAAGGCGGAGGAGCCGCCGAGCTTGGAGATGGCACATGCGACGTTGGCAGGCGCGCCTCCGGGCGCCTTGACGAAGCCTCCGGACTCGGCAAGCGAGACGCCGGCCACGTCCGGCACGAAGTCGATCAGCATCTCACCGAAGGAGACCACAAGGCTGGACGCCGTCGCGGCAGCCGCCGGAGCAACAGTATCACCGAGAGGCGCCATCGGAACTGGTGCGGAAGGAATAGATCAAACTCAGGAGGATAGGTGCTGTTGGGTGGATTGGAAGTTGGGAGTCGAGAGGACAGGCTTATAAAGGGTTGCGAGCAGGGTTTTGGCTTGCCGTAGGGGTCGATTATTATCGTCGTGCTAGTAGTTATCTTATCCTAGTCCGGTTACAATCCACTAGTAATCGGTTCCGTTTTGGATAACTCCTCTCTTGTTTTTCTTTTGCAAATAAGGGTTTGGACAATTATGGCAGCCATGAGTAACTGTCGGTTCAAGAAGGATTTTGCTTGACTATATAATTATTACTACGTCCTTTAGACTGGCCGACCAATACGATATTACCTTGCTCATCTAACGATTGAATTCCATCTTTATGGAGTCCTCGGCGACTCAGTTGTTGAGCACAACATTTTTATCTTCACATGTATCTTGCATTCTTGCAATTCGGCACATGTTTTGAAGCTTACTTCCGTAGTTCATTTTCTAAGGTCATGTTTGTTTGGGCTTTTGCTTTTGCTTTTGCAGCTTTTCCACTTTGGTCAAAAAGCCACAAAAGCTCCTAAATAGGTGCTTTTGAAGCTTTTATGGCTTTTGGAGCTAAATATTGTTTATATTGGTTTATCAAAAGCCATAAAAGCCCAAAAGCACCTATTTATGAGCTTTTATGGCTTTTTGGCCAAAATGGAAAAGCTGCAAAAGCAAAAGCAAAAGCCCAAACAAACAGGGCCTAAGAATGTAGCAACATTTTCTCATTGAAATATGTTGCAAACTTTCTTCTTCTTTGTCGGTAAACTTTCAATCTATTTATCCTCAATCATGGCAGTACAATGAACACAAGAAATAATAAAATAAAATTCAGATTCGTAGACCACCTAGCGACGACTACAAGCACTGAAGCAAGCGAAGGCGCGCCACCGTTATCGCCTCTTCCTCGCCGGAGCCGGGCACAACTTGTTGCAGTAGATAGTCGGGAAGTCGTCGTGCTAAGGCCCCATAGGACCAACGCACCAGAACAACCGCCGCTGATGAAGAGAAGTTTAGATCGGAAGGATATAACCTCAAGACACATGAAGAAAGATGAACAAAGACCGGGTCCGAGCGGATCCACCCAAGACAACAACCGACCAAATCCCACGAGATCCGCCAGAGACACACGTCCACACGTCTCCAACGATGCTAGACGCACCACCGAGGCAGGGGCTAGGTGGGGAGAACCTTGCTCCATCTTCAAGAAGCCGCCACCGTCTCTTCTTCCTGAGCAGGACACAAAGTCTAACAAAACTTGAAGAAGCACCTAAGAACGGAGCCCTCCCATCGGTAAGGGCTGGGATCCACCGCACACCCATGGACCTAAGGCCACAAGAGACATGGTAGATCGGCGACGCCGCCGACGGGAGGCAGAAACACTGGCCGCCTTTTCTTGAATTGCAACTTTCTTTTTGGACAAGCTGAATCCGAAGTTTCATATCCCTAATTAGATTTGAATTTCAAGAGGATACGATAGTTGAAATATTTCCTCAAGAATTATAATACTGGTATGGGCTCCTCCCAAGGTCAAAATTTTCCCTTGGTTGGTCATCCAAGATAGAATTCAGACTGTTGGCGGATAGGCCAAGCATGGTTGTCCTAATTGTGGTCTTTGCCCTCTATGCAAACAGGTGCATGAATCCAGCCCTAGCCTTTTCTACAAAATGTCGCTTCACCATTCGCCACTGGAATTTGGTGAATGATTGGCTACACTTGCTGAGCTTTGACATTTCTGACTGGTACCTTGAGAGATCCGTCAATGACTCGTTGGTCAAGCAGTCAAACAACAACACGCCCAACATGAAGGCCATGTCATCTCTTACCATGCTCATGAGTTGGACTATTTGTAACGAGCGGAACACCCGTGTCTTCCATCACAAAAGTGCACCGACGTTAGTCTTGCTCAACAACATCAAGACCGAGGCCAAGCTTTAGACTGCCACAGGTGCAAAAAAAGGGAACCGGTGTAGCGGGAGAGTGATTCACTTTGTACCCGGGTCCTGTAACGCATTACTCAATTCTCTTATTAAATAATATACGAGGCAAATCTTTTGTCTCTGTTTCAAAATTAAAATAAAATAAAATAAATACTAGTCTTTATGTAACCCGTAAAGTGATATGTCGTGGCCAACACACTATTGGTAGACATATTGTTACTGCCATGATTGCGAGTATCACTACAAGGAGAAATCATATTGTTGCTGCTGCCGTCGTTGCCCGATTGTCTTCCTCCCACTCTCTCCTTCCATCCCTTCCTTCTCCCTCCCTCCCTTTGACCCTGCCTCTCCCTCCATCCCTCCCATCTCCCTCCCTGCACCCTCGATCGACCCTCTCCCTCCATCCCTCTCTCCCTCCCAGCCCTCTCCCTCTGACCCTCTGCCTCCCTCTGATCCCTCGTGCATTGCATTGATAGATGGATAGACAGATGAATAGATAGATGGTTAGAACTATGGTATTTTTGATATATTGCATAGATAGATGGATAGATAGATGAATAGATAGATGGTTAGAACTATGGTATTTTTGATATATTGCATACATAGACAAATGGATGGATAGATGGATGGATGGATGGATATATATATATATAGATGGATGGATGGATAGATGTTAGGGCTAGAACTAGGGTATTTTTAGTAAATGCATAGGTCTTTTCAATTAGGGTTAGAACTAGGTTTTACAAATTTGAAGGGTTAGAACTAGGTTTAGACAAATGGATGGATAGATGGGCAGTACAAATTCTTAGGGTTAGAACTAGGTTTTTCAAAAATTTAGTAAATGTAGGTCTTTTGAATCAGCATAATAAGGTTTAGTCGATAGCTTATAGGGTTTCACTAAGTCCTAAGATGAGGATAATAATGTTTTTGTTTATATTTTGTTTTTGCAGAAAACAAGGAACCCCTACATTATCCTCATCGTCGTCCCCGTCACAGACCCCCTCCGACCTCGGGGTGAGACCAGCCAAGCTTGCCCAAGTGGCCTATGTTTGCGGGGAACACCTCACAGTGGCCTATGTTTTGCCGGAATGTTGATTAATTTCCATTCTGGCAAATTTCAGGCGCTCGATATATGTCCTTTTTAGCAAAGGTCATTGCGGATTTTTCCATAAATTTTGGCATGACTTGTGCTAGAACATGTAGGAAATATCGAGTCGCCCGGATTTTCTAGAAAGATAATTAAATGATATTTCGGGTTGACTTTAAGTCTGTCAGGACTCCACCATATATGAGGGAAGAAGAATGCCGACTGTTGTCGTGGGGGTCGTTCTTCCTCTTCTTTCTCATGATAGACCTTTTGGTATGCACGGGAAGGAAGAGAAGAACGACCATCACCGACGGTCGCAAATGTCAGAGAGGAATCAGTGAGGGAGAGTCTCCACCATATATCAGAAGACGAAGAATCCCGACTGTTGTCGTGTGGGTCGCTTCTCCTTCATTCCCATGTGCTGGACATTTTGGTGTAATTGCACTCGGGGATGAAGGAAGGAGCGACCATCACCGACGGTCGAATATATACATCACGTGAGCTGAGAGTTTTCGAGAAAACACTCGACATACCGATAGTCAACCCGTGATGAATAATAATAATCTAATTTAGTTTTTTAGTACATATATTAAATTTTAGAAGTTTAATCTTTGAATTAGGCACATAGGAAATGTCGGCGGCGGCGATAGGATCCGAGTGCGACTCTGCGGGCGCGGCCGGGTCTGTGACGAGGCCTCACCTGGTAGACGGTCGGCGCTTCAGTATTAAGCTCGACGAGACCTTCAATGTTGAAACGGTACGCAACGATGACAAGTCCTTTTCGTAATTAAGCATGACTTATGCTTCTTCAATATGTAATTTCCGTCTTTTACAATTCGACTAGTTTATCTCATGCCATGCAAGACGCTATATCTTGGAGAAGCTAAATTTTTAAGATCCTGAGAATATGGAGACAAAGATAGTTCACCTCAAGACCCATCATGGATATACCTTTGCTGTAAAGCTATACAATTCAGAGAGCGTATCCCATTTTGGTTGCTCGAATTGGGAAGCACTGTGCAAGCTGTATGATTTTCAAGTGAGTATGCATGTCACCTTCGATCATTGTGATCCTGAAGATGACATCGACGAAGAGAATATGAACATTTGGGTCCTTGTTGATACGCTTCCACTTCTACCTCTATGTGAGTTTCTCAAAATATTTATTAAGTAATTTATATTTGTTCATTTTAAAATAGTTGACAGCTTATTTTCATTCTTCAAAAAATGTATGAAAGATGGTAGACAAAACCTACTACACTGATGGCGCTGAATTAACTTATTATGAGGAGAAAGATCATCTTATTTCATTTATTATTGATGTTGAGAATTACAATCAATTACGAAACTCTTGCACATTATGGGCAATACGTGCCACTAGTGCACTGTTGAACTATGGTAACATCCATGGAGATGGCATGGTAAGATTTTTTACTATTACGACGTCCGTGCATCTTTTGTATATATTCTTCTAAAGCTAAACTACATTGCTAACTACGACGTTATTATTATATTTTTCAACATAAAATCCCGAAGGATTGTGTGCCTGATCTGATGTTTCCGAAAGGTCGCCTTGATGATGTTATTAGCTTATGGCCAAGTCCGCCTAGGCTTCACCGCTGTTGATACCGGATTTCTAAAACCGATGAAGACATGACAGCCAAAGAATGGAAAAAATGTATGAACAATCATAGGGAGCTACTTAGAAGCAAGATTGTGCGAAGCGCAAGAATTGGAGACAGGATAATCGCCATTCTCCATAATGGAGCATTAGGGCTTATCTTGTTGTATACTACTTTACCTTAGAGAGGGTAGTAGGTCCTAGCTAATACTCATGATCATGTGCTAAGAACAATTAAGTAAGGTTGGTTAGATGACTAAGATGATGATGAGTATGACTTGTTATTATGATAATGAGTAGAAGTTGTATGATGATGAGTATGCCTTTTTATTATTAATGAGTAGAAGTTGTTAGATGACTATGATGATGATGATGATGAGTAGGACTTGTTATTAGGATAATAATGATGAATTATATATTATGATGATGATGCATGATGAAAGAAAAGTTGTTATATGAGCATGATGAGTTATTATATATATCAGTGGATGAAATGACCATGGATTAGATTCAAGCAGTGGCAACATGGTGCAGATCGAAAGTACGACCAAGTTTGGATTAGTAGTGCTTTCGATCTGCACCATGTTGCCTCCGCTTGAATCTAATCCATGTTCATTTCACCCACTGATATATATAATAACTCATCATGGTCATAAAATTATACGATGAAACTACTATATATAAAACATATACAAATACAGCGATAATAAGCTGCAGGAAAAAATACAGGAAAATTTAGTAGTAGCATTGTTCATAAGAAACGATACTGCTATTTATGGTTATCAGTAGCGCTGCTTACAGGGTGCGCTACTGCTAATTAGGTATATCAATAGCGCTGGACAACCAGCGCTACTGCTACTAGTTAGCTATAGCGCCTTAGTTGTAGCGCTTGTACCAGGGCTTCTGATAGCTCTAATTTCAGCGCTACTGCTAGGGTTATCCCTAGTAGTGTATATTGCACAGCTTATTCTAGAAATTGCTCTATATGGACCCTTTGTGTTTCCGTCACTAGTGCAAAAAAAGCCTACTAGTGGCGCTTGAAAAATGTTGTTAGTGGTGCACATCCATCATGCCACTAATATCACGTCAATGATAACATGTACTAGTGGCGCTGGTTACTAGTAGTGTGCCTTAGGTTCAGCATGCTACTAGTATGTTACTAAGGAAATATTTCAACCATCATATCTGCCTCAAAATAGAAGTCCAAACATGCTATTCTTGAAGACTATAATCATAACAAGAAAATGACTTCACTACAACAAGGGAGCAAGTTCTACATTATTCAAACCAATCTAATTGTGGACTGTCTCCTAGAAGCACTTTTTTTAATGCACTAGACATGATTATTTGAAGTTGTTCACCAGAAAACTTGGATCATAATTATTGTTAGGCACAATAGTGAGCACCAAAGAGAATACACATTTAAATCTAACCCACCTCGTATGCATAGGAATTTTATAAGAAAATATTTCACCGAAGCAAGTAGAAACTAACATATAAAGGTAAAACAAGTGCAACTTTAAAAAAATCATCATGAAGAGAAGAAAAATGATACTATTGAGACATCTTTAACCATTCCTCCCTCTCTCATAATAATTTTCATTAGAATCATGAGCAAAATCTATAATATATCTATCACATAAACCGTTCTTTTCATGATCCATATGCATAAATTTTGCTACTCTCCACATAAGTAAAAGCCTTATTATTGGTAATAGTGGGAGAAATTTAGAAAAATAACTATAATGTGACACTTTAAATTTATAATATTAACAGAAGAAAAAGCCGAGCTTAAGTTACTTAAAATTTCATCCAATTTATCAATCCGAGAAGGGCTTTCTCCAATTCTTTGGTTAACTATGGTTTCTTTCTCCCTTAGTAATTTAAAAATGTCATCCACTTTTGACCCAAAGTTATTAGCAAGGTTCTGCATCTTTTATCCAAAATTTTCAATTTTCTCTAAGGTGACCATCTTCTTTTCACTAACATCTATTCTTGGCATAACATGCTCAAGA
The DNA here is from genome assembly GCA_021437245.1 of Aegilops speltoides. NCBI lineage: Eukaryota > Viridiplantae > Streptophyta > Magnoliopsida > Poales > Poaceae > Aegilops > Aegilops speltoides. The sequence goes on from CM038145.1 coordinate 496,054,460, forward strand.
GATAAGATTGTTTCATTAACAATGATAGGTGGTGCACCTACTAGATATCCCATGGCATTAAAAGCGTCCAAAGATGGACACATCAAGAAATTCCCACCGGTAATTGTATCAAGGACGAATCTATACCAAGTGGTTATGCCCACATAAAAACTACAAAGAACAACAACGGTAGATTGCTTTTGAATAGATCTATTATGAGCATTGCAAATCCTATACCAAGCATCTTTTAGATTCTCCCCTTCCCTTTTTAAAAAATTAAGAACCTCATTCTCGGGGGTACACGCAACAGAGGAAGAACTAGCCATAACGACAAAGCAAGCAAGATTGCAAACAAAAGCAGTTCTGACGAGGAAACGGCAAACAAAAAAATAAGGCGAATAAAATGGCAAATTTTTGTGAAGTGGGGGTCATGAAAATGAGAGGCAAATGGCATATAATGTAAATTTCAAGGAGATGAGATTTGTGATTAGGAACCTGATAGATGTTGATGATGTCTCCTAGGCAACGGGGCTAGAAATTCCTTTTGATGTCGCTTGAAATTGCGTCAGTATTTACCAAGAGGAAGGGATGATGCAGTACAACTACAGTAGGTATTTCTCTCAGTTATGAAACCAAGGTATCAATCCAGTAGGAGAACCAAGCAACACTATGTAAACGGTACCTGCACACAAAGAACAAATACTTCCAACCGACGCGTATGAGGGGTTGTCAATCGCTCTTCGGGTAACGGCGCCAGAGATTGTCAAGTTGATGGGATAAACATTGTGGTAGATTGGATAAGTAGATCTCAATAAAACATGAAATAAAATAAGTAATAAAAAATGCAGCAAGATATTTTTGGGTGTTCGTAATAATAGATCTGAAAACAAAGCAAGTAAAAATAGATCTCATAGCAAATATGATAAAGAATAGACCCGGGGGTCGTAGATTTCACTAGTGGCTTCTCTCAAGAAATAGCACACAGTGGGTAAACAAATTACTGTTGGGCAGTTGATAGAAAATTGAATAATTATGACGATATCCAAGGCAATGATCAATATATAGGCATCACGTCCAAGATTAGTAGACCGACTCCTGCCTGCTTCTACTATTATTACTCCATGCATCAACCGCTATCCAGCATGCATCTAGTGTATTAAGTTCATGGAGAAATGGAGTAATGCAATAAGAACTATGACATGATGTAGATGAGATCTATTCATGTAGGAGTAGCCCCCATCTTGATATCCTTAATAGAAACGATACATGCGTGTCTTGCTGCCCCTTCTGTCACTAGAAACGAACACCGCAAGATCGAACCCATCACAAAGCACCTCTTCCCATGGCAAGAAAAATCGATCTAGTTGGCCTAACTAAGCCAAAGATTCGAAGAAAAAATAAAAGGCTATAAATAATCATGCGTATAAGAGATCAAAGACGACTCAAATAATATTCATGGATATAGATCTGATCATAAACTCAAAGTTCATCAGATCCCAATAAACACACCACAAAAAGAGTTACATCAAATAGATCTCCAAGAGATCATTGTATTGAGAATCCAAAGAGAGAGAGGAAGCCATCTAGCTACTGCCTACGAACCCGTAGGTCTATGATAGACTACTCACGCATCATCGGAGAGGCACCAATGAGAATGATGAACCCCTCCATGATGGTGTCTAGATTGGATCTCGTGGTTCTGGAACTTGTGGCGGCTGGAATTGTGTTTCGTCGACTCCCCTAGGGTTTCTGGATTATTTCGGAATTTATAGGGAGAAGAGGTGGTGCGGGTGGCCACTGAGGGGGGCACAACCCACTTGGCGCGCCATGGTGGGTTGTGCCCACCTCGGGCCTCCCCTCAGGTACATCTTTCACCCCCTGGGTGTCTTCTGGTCTAAAAAATTCTCCAGAGAGTTTTGCTATCTTTGGACTGCGTTTGGTACTAATACTCTGCAAAGTAAAATACAAGCAAAAAATAGCAAATGACATTGGGCACTATGTCAATAGGTTAGTCCTAAAAAATGATTTAAAGTTGCTATAAAATTATTATAAAACATTCAAGAATGATAATATAATAGCATGGAACAATCAAAAATTATAGATACTTTGGAGACGTATCATTCCGCTAGTGGTTATTGACCGGAGAGGTGTCTCGGTCATGTCTACATTATTCTCGAACCCGTAGGGTCCGCATGCTTAACGTTCGGTGACGCTAGAGTAATATTGGGATATGCATGTTGGTGACCAAATGTTGTTCGGAGTCCCGGATGAGATCCCGGACATCACGAGGAGCTCCGGAATGGACCGAAGGTAAGTATTTCTATACGGAAAGTTGCTTCAGGGTTCCGGAAAAAGTTTCAATTTTTTCGGTATTGTACCGAGAAGCTTCCAAAAGATTCCGAAAACTTCCAGAGGAGTCCGAAAGTCCATCAAGGGTTCCACCACGTCCCAAGGGTCAGCATGGGCTGAGGGGAGGTGCTCTGGCCTTATTGGGACAGGCGGACAAGTCCCTCAAGGCCCATGTGGCTGGGAAAGGTGGAAAGTCCAGCTGTGTATGATGGAATTGGACTATGAGTCCAACTCCTCCCTCTTGGTGCGCTGGCCCTAGGGCTTGGACGGCTGGCTACCATGCATGCCCCTCCACCTATATATAGAGGGCGAAGGGGCGCCCCCAAGAGGACACAAGCCCTTGGCCCCCCTTCCTCTCAGTTACTTCGTAACTCCTCTATCTTTATTGTTTCGATAGCGCTTGGCGTAGAACCCTACCGGAATCACTCCATCACCATCACCGTCACGCTGTCATGTTGCGGTGACCCCATCTACTTCTCCTCCCTTGCTTGCTGGATCAAAGAGGAGGAGACATCATCGAGTCGTACATGTGCTGAACGCGAAGGTGCCGTCTGTTTGGTACTTCATTGGTTTGAATCACGATTGAATCATGACGAGTATGACTATATCAACCGCTTGATATATGCTTCCGCTTTACGGTCTACGAGGGTACGTAGACAGACTCTCCCCTCTCGTTGCTATGCTTCTCCTAGATAGATTTTGGGTGTTCGTAGGATTTTTTTTTTATTTTCATGCTTCGTTCCCCAACAAAATCCCCATTGATCCGGGCTGTTACCGGGTTATCACATCCAAACCAAAACCCGATAGCTTAATGGTGACCCTGTTGGGGAACGTTGCAGAAAATTAAAAAAAATTCTACGGTTTCACCAAGATCCATCTATGAGTTCATCTAAGCAACGAGTCAAGGGAGTGAGTTTGCATCTACATACCACTTGTAGATCGCGTGCGGAAGCTTTCAAGGGGATGGTGATGATGGAGTCGTACTCGACGTGATTCAGATCACCGATGTCCAAATGCTGAACGGACAGCACCTCCGCGTTCAACACACGTGACGGACGGGAGACGTCTCCTCCTTCTTGGTCCAGCAAGGGGGAAGGAGAGGTTGATGATGATCCAGCAGCACGACGGCGTGGTGGTGGATGCAGCAGAACTCCAGCAGGGCTTCGCCAAGCGACTACGGGAGGAGGACGAGGTGTAGCAGGGGGAGGGAGGCGCCAAAGCAATGGGTGCGGCTGCCCTCCCCATTGCCCTCCTTTATATAGGCCCCCAGGGGGGGCGCCGGCCCTGGGAGATTGGATCTCCCAAGGGGGCGGCGGCCAAGGGGGGAGGAGTGCCCCCCAAGGCATGTGGTGCGCCCCCCCCCACCCTAGGTTTTCAACCCTAGGCGCAGGGGGTGGGCCTAGGGGGCGCACCAGCCCACTATGGGCTGGCTCCCCTCCCATGTCAGCCCATGGGGCCCTCCGGGATGGGTGGCCCCACCCGATGGACCCCCGAGACCCTTCCGGTGGTCCCGGTACATTACCGGGTGACCCCGAAACTTTCCCGATGGCCGAAATACCACTTCCTATATATTATTCTTTACCTCCGGACCATTCCGAAACTCCTCGTGACGTCCGGGATCTCATCCGGGACTCCGAAAAATATTCGGTATGCTGCATACTCATATTCATACAACCCTAGCGTCACCGAACCTTAAGTGTGTAGACCCTACGGGTTCGGGAGACACGTAGACATGACCGAGACGAGTCTCGGGCAATAACCAACAGCGGGATCTGGATACCCATGTTGGCTCCCACATGCTCCTCGATGATTTCATCGGTTGAACCACGATGTCGAGGATTCGATCAAATCCCGTATACAATTCCCTTTGTCAATCGGTACGTTACTTGCGAGACTCGATCGTCGGTATCCCAATACCTTGATTAGTCTCGTTATCGCAAGTCACTTTACTCGATCTTGTAATGCATGATCCGTGGCCAACACCTTGGTCACCTTGAGCTCATTATGATGATGCATTACCGAGTGAGCCCAGAGATACCTCTCCGTCATACGGAGTGACAAATCCGATCTCGATCCGTGTCAACCCGCAGATACTTTCGGAGATACCTGTAGTGCACCTTTATAATCACCCGATTCACGTTGTGACGTTTGATACACCCAAACACTCCTACGGTATCCCGGAGTTTACGATCTCATGGTCGAAGGAAGAGATACTTGACATTGGAAAAGCTCTAGCAAGCGAACTACGATCTTTGTGCTATGCTTAGGATTGGGTCTTGTCCATCATATCATTCTCCTAATGATGTGATCCCGTTATCAACGACATCCAATGTCCATAGTCAAGAAACCATGACTATCTGTTGATCTGTGAGCTAGTCAACTAGAGGCTCACTAGGGACATATTGTGGTCTATGTGTTCACACGTGTATTACAATTTCCGGATAATACAGTTATAGCATGAACAAAAGACAATTAGCATGAACAATGAAATATAATAATACTTTTATTATTGCCTCTAGGGCATATTTCCAACAGTCTCCCACTTGCACTAGAGTCACCAATCTAGTTACATTGTGATGAATCGAACACCCATAGAGTTCGGTGTTGATCATGTTTTGCTTTCATGAGAGAGGTTTAGTCAGCGGATCTGCGACATTCAGATCCGTGTGTACTTTGCAAATATCTCGTCTCCATCTTGAACATTTTCACGGATGGAGTTGAAACGACGCTTGATGTGCTGGTCTTCTTGTGAAACCTGGGCTCCTTGGCAAGGGCAATAGCTCCGGTGTTGTCACAGAAGAGTTTGATCGCCCCAACGCATTGGGTATGACTCCTAGGTCGGTGATGAACTCCTTCACCCAAATCGCTTCATGCGCTGCCTCCGAGGCTGCCATGTACTTCGCTTCACACGTAGATCCCGCCACGACGCTCGCTTGCGGCTGCACCACTTCTTGCTCCACCATTCAACATATACACGTATCCGGTTTGTGACTTAGAGTCATCGGATCTGAGTCGAAGCTAAGCGTCGGCGTAACCCTTCTGACGAGCTCTTCGTCTCCTCCATAAACGAAACATGTCCTTTGTCCTTTTCGGTACTTTAGGATATTCTTGACCGCTGTCCGGTGTTCCTTGCGGGATTACTTTGGTACCTCGCTACCAAACTTACGGCAAGGTTTACATCAGTGCAGTACACAGACATGGCATACATAATAGATCCTATGGCTGAAGCATAGGGGATGACACTCATGTCTTCTTTATCTTTTGCCGTGGTCGATGACTGAGCCGAGCTCAATCTCACACCTTGTAACATAGGCAAGAACCCCTTCTTGGACTGATCTATTTTGAACCTCTTCAAAATCTTATCAAGGTATGTGCTTTGTGAAAGACCTATGAGGCATCTCGATCTATCTCTATAGATCTTGATGCCTAATATATAAGCAGCTTCTCCAAGGTCCTTCATTGAAGAACACTTATTCAAGTAGGCCTTAATGCTGTCCAGAAGTTCTATATCATTTCCCATCAAGAGTATGTCATCTACATATAATATGAGAAATGCTATAGAGCTCCCACTCACTTTCTTGTAAACGAGGCTTCTCCATAAGTCGCATAAACCAAACGCTTTGATCATCTCATCAAAGCGAATGTTCCAACTCGAGATGCTTGCACCAGTCCATAAATGGATCGCTGGAGCTTGCATACTTTGTTAGCGTTCTTAGGATCGACAAAACCTTCCGGCTGCATCATATACAGCTCTTCCTTAAGATGTCCATTAAGGAATGCTGTTTTGACGTCCATCTTCCATATCTCATAATCATAGTATGCGGCAATTGCTAACATGATTGAGCGTACTTCAGCTTCGCCACGGAGAGAATGTCTCGTCGTAGTCAATCCCTTGAACTTGTCGATAACCCTTAGCGACAAGTCGAGCTTTATAGATGGTAACATTACCATCCGCGTCCGTCTTCTTCTTAAAAATCCATTTGTTTTCTATCGCTTGCCGATCATCGGGCAAGTCTGTCAAAGTCCATACTTTGTTTTCATACATGGATTCTATCTCGGATTTCATGGCTTCAAGCCATTTGTTGGAATCTGGGCCCGCCATTGCTTCTTCATAGTTCGAAGGTTCACCGTTGTCTAACAACATGATTTCCAGGACAGGGTTGTCGTACCACTCTGGTGCGAAATGTGTCCTTGTGGACCTACGAAGTTCAGTAGCAACTTGATCCGAAGTACCTTGATCATTATCATTATTTTCCTCTTCAGTTGGTGTGGGCATCACAGGAACGGTTTCCTGCGCTGCACCACTTTCCCGTTCGAGAGGTAGTACTTCATCGAGTTCTACTTTCCTCCCACTTACTTCTTTTGAGAGAAACTCTTTTTCCAGAAAGCATCCGTTCTTGGCAACAAAGATCTTGCCCTCGGATCTTAAGTAGAAGGTATACCCGACAGTTTCCTTAGGGTATCCTCTGAAGACGCATTTTTCCGACTTGGGTTCGAGCTTTTCAGGTTGAAGTTTCTTGACATAAGCATCGCATCCCCAAAATTTTAGAAACGATAGCTTAGGTTTCTTCCCAAACCATAATTCATACGGTGTCGTCTCAACGGATTTAGACGGTGCCCTATTTAAAGTGAATGTAGCTGTCTCTAGAGCGTATCCCCAAAATGATAGCGGTAAATCGGTAAGAGACATCATAGACCGCACCATATCCAATAGAGTGCGATTATGATGTTCGGACACAGCGTTACGCTGAGGTGTTCCAGGCGGCGTGAGTTGTGAAACGATTCCATATTTCCTCAAGTGTGTACCAAATTCGTGACTTAAGTATTCTCCTCCACGATCTGATCGTAGGAACTTTATCTTTCGGTCACGTTGATTCTCCACCTCATTCTGAAATTCTTTGAACTTTTCAAAGGTCTCAGACTTGTGTTTCATTAAGTAGACATACCCATATCTACTCAAGCCATCAGTGAGAGTGAGAACATAACGATATCCTCCGCGAGCCTCAACACTCATTGGACCGCACACATCGGTATGTATGATTTCCAACAAGTTGGTTGCTCGCTCAATTGTTCCGGAGAACGGAGTCTTGGTCATTTTGCCCATGAGGCATGGTTCGCATGTGTCAAACGATTCATAATCAAGAGACTCTAAAGTCCATCAGCATGGAGCTTCTTCATGCGCTTGACACCAATGTGACCAAGGCGGCAGTGCCACAAGTATGTGGGACTATCGTTATCAACTTTACATCTTTTGGCATCCACACTATGAACATGTGTAATATTACGCTCGAGATTCATTAAGAATAAACCATTGACCATCGGAGCATGACCATAAAACATATCTCTCATATAAATAGAACAACCATTATTCTCGGATTTAAATGAGTAGCCATCTCGTATTAACCGAGATCCTGATAAAATGTTCATGCTCAAACTTGGCACCAAATAACAATTATTAAGGTTCAAAACTAATCCCGTAGGTAAATGTAGAGGCAGCGTGCCAGCGGCGATCACATCGACTCGGAACCATTCCCGACGCGATCGTCACCTCGTCCTTCGCCGGTCTCCGTTTATTCCGCAGCTCTGCTGTGAGTTACAAATATGAGCAACGACACGGTATCAAATACCCGGGAGTTACTACGAGTCTTGGTAAGGTACACATCAATTACATGTATATCAAATATACCTTTGGTGTTGCGGCCTTCTTATCCGCTAAGTATTTGGGGCAGTTCCGCTTCGGTGACCCTTCCCTTGCAATAAAAGCACTCGATCTCGGGCTTGGGTCCATTCTTTGACTTCTTCGATGGCGGCTTACGGGGCGCAACATCTTTGCCGTCCTTCTTGAAGTTCTTCTTTCCTTGCCCTTCTTGAACTTAGTGGTCTTATTGACCATCAACACTTGATGTTCTTTCTTGATTTCAGCCTCTGCTGACTTGACGTGAGAACACTTCAGAATGGTCTTCACCATCCCCGCATGTTGTAGTTCATCACAAAGCTCTTGTAGCTTGGTGGGAGCGATGGAGGATTCTGTCAATGACCGCCTCATCGGGAGGTTAATGTTCATTTGGGTCATCGGTTGTGCAAACCTGACATCTTGAGTATGTGCTCCTTGTGAACTGTTTTCCTCCATCTTACAACTATAGAACTTGTCGGAGACATCATATCTCGACCGGGCATGAGCTTGGAAAACTAGTTTCAGCTCTTGAACATCTCATATGCTCCGTGATGCTCAAAACGCTTTTGGAGCCCGGTTCTAAGCTGTAAAGCATGCCGCCTTGAACGAGGGAGTAATCATCAAGACGAGTTTCCCAGCGTTCATAACATCTTGGTTCTCTAGGGACGGGCGTCACCTAGCGGTCCTTCTAGGACATATTGCTTCTGGCAGCTATGAGGATGATCCTCGGGTTCGGACCCGATCCGTATAGTTCTGCCATCATCTTTCAGCTGGTTTTCTCTAGGAATGCGTTGAAGTTCATGTTGACATGGCGTTGGCCATTTGATCTACAAGACATATTTGCAAAGGTTTTAGACTAAGTTCATGATAATTAAGTTCATCTAATCAAATTATGAACTCCCACTCAGATTAGACATCCTCTAGTTATCTAAGTGTTACACGATCCGAGTCGACTAGGCCGTGTCCGATCATCACGTGAGACGGACTAGTCATCGTCGGTGAACATCTTCATATTGATCGTATCTTCCATACGACTCGTGTTCGACCTTCGGTCTCCGTGTTCGAGGCCATGTATGTACATGCTAGGCTCGTCAAGTTAACCCTAAGTGTTTTCTTTGTGTAAAACTGTCTTACACCGTTGTATGTGAGCGTAAGAATCTATCACACCCGATCATCACGTGGTGCTTCGAAACGACGAACTGTAGCAACGGTGCATAGTTAGGGGAGAACACTTCTTGAAATTTTTTTAAGGGATCATCTTATTTACTATCGTCGTCCTAAGTAAACAAGATGCATAAACATAATAAACATCACATGCAATTATATAGTTGTGACATGATATGGCCAATATCATATAGCTCCATTGATCTCCATCTTCGGGGCTCCATGATCATCTTGTCACCGGCTTGACACCATGATCTCCATCATCGTGTCTTCATGAAGTTGTCATGCCAACGACTACTTCTACTTCTATGGCTAACGCGTATAGCAATAAAGTAAAGTAGTTTACATGGCGTTCTTCAATGACACGTAGGTCATAAAAAAAATAAAGACAACTCCTATGGCTCCTGCCGGTTGTCATACTCATCGACATGCAAGTCGTGAATCCTATTACAAGAACATGATCTCATACATCACAATTCAACATTCATCACAACTTCTGGCCATATCACATCACATGATCAATCGCTGCAAAAACAAGTTAGACGTCCTCTAATTGTTGTTGCATCTTTTACGTGGCTGCAATTGGGTTCTAGCAAGAACGTTTTCTTACCTACGAATAACCACAAAGTTATTTTGTCAACTTCTATTTACCCTTCATAAGGACCCTTTTCATCGAATCCGCTTCAACTAAAGTGGGAGAGACAGACACCCGCCAGCCACCTTATGCAACTAGTGCATGTCAATCGGTGGAACCGGTCTCACGTAAGCGTACGTGTAAGGTTGGTCCGGGTCGCTTCATCCCACAATACCGCTGAAGCAAGAAAAGACTAGTAGTGGCAAGCAAGTTGAAAAGATCCACGCCCACAACAAATTGTGTTCTACTCGTGCATTAGACAACTACGCATAGACCTAGCTCATCATGCCACTGTTGGGGAACGTTGCAGAAAATTAAAAAAAATTCTACGGTTTCACCAAGATCCATCAATGAGTTCATCTAAGCAACGAGTCAAGGGAGTGAGTTTGCATCTACATACCACTTGTAGATCGCGTGCGGAAGCTTTCAAGGGGATGGTGATGATGGAGTCGTACTCGACGTGATTCAGATCACCGATGTCCAAGTCTTTGAGCGGACAGCACCTCCGCGTTCAACACACGCACGGGACGGGAGGCGTCTCCTCCTTCTTGATCCAGCAAGGGGAAGGAGAGGTTGATGATGATCCAGCAAGACGACGGCGTGGTGGTGGATGCGTGAGAACTCGGCGAGGGCTTCGTAGCGACTACGGGAGGAGGACGAGGTGTAGCAGGGGGAGGGAGGCGCCAAAGCAATGGGTGCGGCTGCCCTCCCCCCTGCCCTCCTTTATATAGGCCCCCAGGGGGGGCGCCGTCCCTGGGAGATTGGATCTCCCAAGGGGGCGGTGGCCAAGGGGGGAGGAGTGCCCCCCAAGGCATGTGGTGCGCCCCCCCCCCCACCCTAGGGTTTCAACCCTAGGCGCAGGGGGTGGGCCTAGGGGGGCGCACCAGCCCACTATGGGCTGGCTTCCCTCCCATGTCAGCCCATGGGGCCCTCCGGGATGGGTGGCCCCACCCGGTGGACCCCCAGACCCTTCCGGTGGTCCCGGTACATTACCGGGTGACCCCGAAACTTTCCCGATGGCCGAAATACCACTTCCTATATATTATTCTTTACCTCCGGACCATTCTGAAACTCCTCGTGACGTCCGGGATCTCATCCGGGACTCGGAACAACATTCGGTATGCTGCATACTCATATTCATACAACCCTAGCGTCACCGAACCTTAAGTGTGTAGACCCTACGGGTTCGGGAGACATGTAGACATGACCGAAACGACTCTCGGGCAATAACCAACAGCGGGATCTGGATACCCATGTTGGCTCCCACATGCTCCTCGATGATTTCATAGGTTGAACCACGATGTCGAGGATTCGATCAAATCCCGTATACAATTCCCTTTGTCAATCGGTACGGTACTTGCCCGAGACTCGATCGTCGGTATCCCAATACCTTGTTCAGTCTCGTTACCGGCAAGTCACTTTACTCGTACCATAATGCATGATCCCGTGGCCAACACCTTGGTCACCTTGAGCTCATTATGATGATGCATTACCGAGTGGGCCCGGAGATACCTCTCCGTCATACGAAGTGACAAATCCCGATCTCGATCCGTGTCAACCCGCAGATACTTTCGGAGATACCTGTAGTGCACCTTTATAATCACCCGATTACGTTGTGACGTTTGATACACCAAAGCACTCCTACGGTATCCGGAGTTACACGATCTCATGGTCGAAGGAAGAGATACTTGACATTGGAAAAGCTCTAGCAAGCGAACTACACGATCTTTGTGCTATGCTTAGGATTGGGTCTTGTCCATCACATCATTCTCCTAATGATGTGATCCGTTATCAACAACATCCAATGTCCATAGTCAGGAAACCATGACTATCTGTTGATCACAACGAGCTAGTCAACTAGAGGCTCACTAGGGACATATTGTGGTCTATGTGTTCAGACGTGTATTACGATTTCCGGATAATACAGTTATAGCATGAACAAAAGACAATTATCATGAACAATCAAATATAATAATACTTTTATTATTGCCTCTAGGGCATATTTCCAACAGACCCGTTATTGGATGCCACATGTCAGTTACCCTTGACGAAAGCACTTCCATGACACGCCATTTATCGTTATAGAAGTGGACATTTCCGTGATGATAATTTTAGTATTGTCATGGAACACTTCTATGATAACACAGGTATTACTATCTTGATTCTGTCACAAAATCGTCACAGATGTACATGCATGACAGAAAACGTGACCTACTATGACACACACGTATCATCGGGGAAGTGTTTATTTTGTGTACTGCCGCGTCCCGGGCCCATGGCATGGGGCGTCCCACGAGGCCCCAGCCAAATCAGCAACCTAAGGGCATGACATTCCTCCACGAGGTGGAAGGCCCGACACCCGTCGGGCCCAAAGATGCAGCTCCGCCCACAGGCACGCGGCCCAGCGATACCCGGCCGAGGTAGCGGGGCACAACGCCGGTCGAGAGGGTTTACCCTCCCTGAGCGAGCGGAGCCGCCATCGTCGCCGGCACGGGTGCGTGAGCCAATGCCAGCAAGGGTCGCCATAGCAGGGAACCAACCATGAATCAAAGGAAGGACAAGGCAAATGTCACAATGAATGGGGATGAATGGCCGTTGGCAAGTGGGAGCTGGAGGACTAGCCAGGGAGATGGGGAACCCATCCCGGCGCCGGTGGCGAGACCCGGCGAGGAAGAGCACCAGGAGGAGCGCACGGCACCGAGGTCAGAGCGACCAGCAACACCCCACCCCAGGTACCGTCGGCGATGGCCACCCCGTCTCTGCAAGGCAGAGCATTTTCCCGGTGGTGGGCGAGCTCCACTTGCTTGCTAGGTGTGACGACGCAACCGCGAGAGGGCAGCAGAGCCACCATGCCGAGTGTTTGAGTCACCGTCCAGGCTGGTCACCATATGTGCCGGGGGAGGAGGGGGAGCAAGGCCACACCGCTCAATCGGGCGGCCGCATCGCGGTCATTTGCCTCGGCCAAGTCGGCCCAGAGCAGTCACGCTAGCGCCAGAGCAGTCAGGGGTGGCGCCGGCGAGCTACAGGAGGGCGCGGTGAGGACCACATGAGGCAGAGAGGACGGGGGCGCAGTGAGATCGGTGGCGCAAACGCCATCGTCCTGGGGGTCGCCAGGAGCCGCAGGGCATAATTCAAAACCCAGCCCGAAGTTTCCCGACGACACTTTTCTAGATAGGAATAATGTCTTCCCCGGGACCTCCTATGTGCCGCATTTTGCGGCAAATAGGTCACTGTGACATACAGGCGTGCTGCTGGGCCGCCCATTATTTGTCTCCGTCGAGGAATGAAAAAATCGCACAAAAAGAGCGTGCTGTTGCGTGGATTCGAACCCACGACCTTCAATAGCAGCCTAGCTGCAATGATAGAAGAGCAGCGGGACTTTAAATAAACTGTCACCACGGTGAAAAATAAAAACCAATTCAGCGAATTCCATTAATTAAAATCAATTCAGCCAATTATAAATTTTTAAAACTGCAGTATTTTTTGGAATATGTGAACAATTTTTTGAATTAGTGACAAAAATTAAACATGCAGACAATTTTTTGAATTTGTGAACAAATATTGAAACATGAACACTTTTTGAATATGTGCACAAATTTTATGCAAAACGAACAAATTTTGAATTTCCCAAAGATTTTTCAAAAACATGAACATTTTTGGAATTTGTGAACAGTTTTTTAAAAGCACGAACAATTTTTTGAATCCTGATAACAAATTTGGAAGCGCGGAAATTTTTTAAAGCATGAACATTTTTTTGAAAATCTTGAGAACATATTTTGAAATGGAGAACAATTTTGAGAAATCCCGAACAAATTTGGAAGCGCGAACAATTTTTTACATGACAAACATTTTTTGATTCTTGAGAACAAATTTTGAAATGGAGAACAATTTTGAGAAATCCCAAACAAATTTGGAAGCACGAACAATTTTTTACATGACAAACATTTTCTTAATCTTGAGAACAAATTTTGAAAAATTCCAAACATATTTGGAAGCGCGAACATTTTTCGAGTATGTGAACAAAAAATTGAAATACGGTATGTTTTCTGAATTTTGAAAGTTTTGAACCTTTTTTGTGTAACAATAAGATTTTCTGAATTTTGAGAACATTTTTTCAAAAATTGAACATTTTTTTGGAAACATGAACAAAATTTAAAATTTTCAATTTAAAAACACGAACACTTTTTGAATTTGCAAGGAATATTTGAAACATGAAATATGTTTTGAAAACAGGAACATATTTCTTAAAACTGAATATATTTTAGTTTGTGAACAAAATTTAAAAAGATGAACACTTTTTCAAAATAAGCGAACAATTTCCGAACTTTTACGAAATTTCTGAAGAAAAATTTGGAAACAGGAACAGTTTCTAAAAGCTGAAAATTTCACTTTTTAAAAAATTTCTGAAACATTTGTTGAAAATTGAAAAGAAGAAAGAGAAAAAATTGGAACAAATTTTTTGAAACCGGGAAATTTTTTGAATTTTTGAGCAAATTTTGTAAAACAGGAACATTTTTTGAATTTGTGAACAAAATCTGAAAAATAGGAACAGTTTTTGAAATTCGGTAACAAAATTTGAAAATAAACATAAAAAGAAAAAAGAAAAAGAAAAAAGGAAGAAACAGAAAAAAGAAAAGGAACAGAAAAAAAATAAAAGAAAAAAGAAAAAGAAACTTAAAAAAAGCCGGTTCAGGAACCTTCTAGAAGGTTCCCAAAACCGGAAAAAAAACCGGCTGAAAACATCATAGTTCCCAAAACCGGTGTATGCTGAAACGGGCCAGCCCACTCGGTCGCTGGTAGCACCTCCTCCTGTGCGAAGCATCGACACTTTTTTAAAGCACGAACATTTTTTGAATCTTGAGAACAAATTTTGAAACAGAGAACAATGTTGAAAATTTCCAAACAAATTGGGAAGCAAGAACAGTTCTGTAAAAGCACGAACATTTTTTGAATCTTGAGAACAAAATTAGAAACGGAGAACAATTTTGAAAAATCCAAACAAATCATTCGTGCTTTTCTAAAAATCCAAACAAATTCTGAAAAGGAGAACAATTTTTAAAATAACAAACAAATTTTGAACTTTTAGAACAAATTGTAAAATGTAGAACAATTTTGAAAATCCCAAAAAAATGAAATGTGCACATTTTTTAATACATGAACAAAAATTTGAAAAAGAAGAACATTTTTTGAAATTTGTGAACAATTTTTGAATACAGGCATTTTTTGAAATCCATGCCATTGCTTTCAATTTCACAAAAAATGAACAAAAATAATTCGAACAAATTTTGAAAAGTAGGAACATTTTCTGAAAATTCGGAACAAAAATTTGAAAGCGGAAACATTTTTTGAATTTGTGAACAAATTTTGTAAAATGGGAACATTTTTTGAATTTGTGAACAAATTTTGTAAAATGGAACATATTTTGAATTTGTGAACAAAATCTGAAAACAGGAAAAAAATTGAAATTCGGTTTTTTTTTTTGAAAATAAACTTGAAAACAAAAAAATAACCTTGAAAAAGAAAAAAGAAACAGTAAACGAAAAAAAGAAAATAAAAAAGAAAGAAGAAAAAGAAACAGAAACAGAAACCGAAAAATAAAAAAAAGAAACGTAAAAACCGATAAAAACCGGTTCAGGGAACCTTCTGGAAGGTTCCCAAAACCGGCTGAAGTAGGTGCAATGTCTACGCAAAAGTGGGCCGGCCCATCTCGTCGCTGCTCGGTCGCTCGCCTGTGCGAAGCGCCGGCAGTTTGACGCAGAGAGCGTCAAATAGGAAATTCCGTCTTCCCCGCCCTATGCCTTTTTCCTTGGTGTGCTCATCAATCAGGCTGGACATGGCAAGCGGGCTTTTGGCCTGGCCCGTGGCCCGCTAAGGACCGGACCGAATGGTCCTGGCCCGATAAAATAATCAGTCGATCCGAGCTCAAGAATTAGGCTTGAGAAAGCTTCGGCCAAGTCCTGTTTTTGACTGAGCCGACCGAGAATCCTAGCGGCGACCGTCACTTGGGAATTGACTTGCGCGACAGGAGTAGTGGAGGAGCAGTGTAGGGAGGGCTGCACCTGCCTGCCGACGTAGCCCGTCGCCGTCTTGACCTGCCCGTAGTGGACTCCGTCCTCGTCTGGCTGCCGTCGACCATATCAGTTTACAACTGTTGTCGAAGTTTCAAAAAATACAGTTTCGTCAATTGTAGCCATAAGCTATTAGAGTTCAATTTCGTCAGACAATACAACTTTCTTTAGTTTCGTCAGAAAATACATTTTTCTTGGAAGAGCACTGCCATGGCAGCCGTTTCAGCACATCACGCACGTAACGCAGGCCACCATCTGCGAGAAACAATCGATCGGCCGTGATTCTCTGATTGTGGGAGAAACGCTTAACCGTGATTTTCGCATCCAACAAATCAGACAAGTATTTTTTGGAAGGCGCTAGATATAATAGCGCCCACTTCCAATAATCACGGGCCATCACCCCACGTTGGAGTTTCCTTTTATTCCGTCGAGCAGAAAACAAAATATACGAGAGAAACACGGCTTGATCCGAAAATCATGGTATCATTTGAGGAATAACTCCACGTCAGGTTTGATACTCTTATCTCGGCATGACCCCCACACAAAAAATCGTGCTACATTACTTGCATGCAATAGGAAAAACTGCTAATGAACAAATATGTGCAGGTTCATGAATAATAGCTGCGCCGCCCAGCGCACACGTCGCCCACCTGGCCGCCGGCGCTCCCGCAAGTCACCCACCTCGCCACAACCCAGCGCACTTCGCACACTTCGCCGATGCACCCGTGCAAGTCGCCGCCGGTGGTCGTTGGCCGGTCCGACCCGGACTCCGTCGTTGTCATCCGGTCCCTGGTATCAGGATCGTGTGGTGCTCGGTCCGGCCCGGCCCGGACCGCCGGCGGCCGGTCCAAACAACGGCTCGGACCTTACCGGACCGTGTCTACCCTAGCTCATCACCGTGGAGGGCGTGTGATTTTGTGTTTCATGGCCACACCGCCACCACCCACCGCGGCCCGACTTCTACCTCTTGCACGTAGGCACACCGCCACTGTTTCTTTTCCTAGGTCGTGCCCATCGGGAGCCGATTTTCGTATTTTGACCCTTTTGCTAAAGTTTAGCCGGATCTGACTTTCATTCGAAAGTATTTCAAGATCTGACCGTTTTTCTATCGTCATTGTGTGTGGCGGTAGAGTTTAACTACCTACCGTCATGGTCAATGGCGGTAGAAATTGATCAACGTTTTGACAGCGTTTATACATGGCAGAAACCTACCGCTAAGATGACGGCCGTAGCCTTCAATACCATCCCGCCATGGCATCTGTCGCCCTGTCGGTAGCTACTTTCCACTACACACGGCCGGCCGCTGCGCTAATGCATGTGCTAATCACAAATCTTGCACTAGCACACTATGCCATAAAATGGTACATGCACATGCATTAGTCAAATGCATGCACGTACGTAAAGCTAATCAAAGGACCAACTGTTCCCCTCCCTGTATATCATGGACTTAAGAAAAAGTCCTCTACAATCAAAAATTAGTTCTATGGGTTAGTCTTGATAGGAAAGAAAGAAATTAAGTTATTGTGCACTTTGCACTTGAGTGACAAAGTTAAGTACATTTCATATTTTCTTGGCTTGAAAGCTATCATATTTCAAAATATTTTAAGATATTCTATATGGTAATGTCATATATTGTTTGATTTTAATATGATGGTTGCTAGAAACAAAAATTAAGAGTTTTAATATGATGGGTTAGTCATGATTTTAATATAAGAGTTTTAATGTAATGGTTGCCAGAAACAAAATATTAAAATTTGGATTTAAATCGGCTCTAGCAACGGGGAGTGGCATTTGCAGTGTGGTGGAGTCTCCCACAACTTTAGCTCACGGTTGCGCAAGATGATCCCAGCCGTCGGGTAGCCGGCGCCGTGGCACCCCCGATGTCGCTGCTACAGCTGGTCCTCCTCATCATCGGAGGAGCCCCGCCGCCATGGATGCGGATGGTCTAGGTGAGCGAGGGCGGTGACGCCATGATCCGCCTGATGAGACAACCATCGTGGCCTCCGGCCGGCGCGCAGAACCAGGACTTCGGCATCGCCACTCGACTCGGAGAGGAGGAAGGGCCCGATGAGGGGGAGGAGGACAATGCGGTTATGGACGGCACACACTCTTCTTCTTCCTCTCGCCGCCTTCAAGCCTAGGACAAACCTCCTGCATCCGCTGCCCATGGCCGGCGGCCCCTGCTTCACCGCCCTGCCCTTCCTCGACCTCCTCCCACCGTCGGGCTTGCCGCCGCCCCCGGCCATCCCTCTAGAGCCGGAAAACTACCCAACTTCTTCGGTGAACCTGCACCCCCGGGCACCCCTAAGATAGACCCAGAGACTTCTGCTCCCCGGCGAGCACCCGCACCCCAGGCATCCCTAAGATAGACCTAGAGACTGCTGGTTCCCAGCAAGCCGACGGTTGTTGCACCTCTGCGCGCCTATTTCTCCCAAAACAGAAATCGACCAACCCTTAAATAATATCCAGGCGACCGGCGTGCAGCTAAACTGTAAACTAACACCGGGCCGCGTCGTGTTGGCCTCCAACTAAATTACGTGTTGAACAAGGCAAGTCGATGTACCCCTATATATACTAGAAAAAAATCAATAAAAACATGCAAGTTGCACCCTATCGCAAAATATTTCCTCTGTTCTATTTTGTTTGCCAAGTTACGAGAGCTCTGGAGAGAGGGAGAGCTCTTCCGTTCCGTGAAGATAGAATCGATCCAGGTATCGTACTCTACGCGGCTACACATACGTGCACGTACTTGGTCCAATAAAATCAATCAAGCACTTTGCATGCTTGCTTAGCTTTCACGTACGCATGATGCTTTCGGAGGATTCAAATTCAAATCTAACATGGTCGACACTACTACCATTTGCTATAGCTGCGTAGCACATGCATTAGTACATGACTGCGGGTGACTAACACATGCATTAGCGCCAGCGGCCGGCCGTGTGTAATGAAAAAGGAGTTACCGCCAGATGCCATGACGGGATGGTATTGAAGGCTACCCCCATCATCTTTGGCGGTAGGCTTCTCTATGTATAAACGCCGTCTAGACGAGATCAACTTCTACCGCTATTGATCATGGCGGTAGGTAGTTAAACCCTACCGTCACAGACAATGTTGGTAGGAAAAAGGGTCGGATCCTGAAATTTTTTTGGATGGGTCAGATCTGGCTAAACTTTAGTATAAGGGTCAAAACACAAAAATTGGCCCCCATCGGGGTGAGATGGAGGGGTCGGCGGCTGTGGATTTTGACAGCATTCACAGCCTCAAGGGCTCCACCTAGCAGCGGCGGGCGCCTTGGGGCTCCTATCAATTGACTTTTATTAGCCTAAATAAACTACTCCCTCTGTCCCATAATATAAGAACGTTTTTTACACTAGTGTATTGTTGAAAACGTTCTTATATTTTGGGACAGAGGGAGTATAATCTAGCTGCATAACATGCATAGAAATCAGAAAATAATATTCGTGGATGCAAAAGTAGATGAGAAGTATGCCCGAAAGGATAAAAATTAATTGATGGCAGTCTAGATATGCATTGCACATGAATATGCAAAAGAGAAAGAAAAGAAAAGGTAAGAGGAGATCTCCAACTAGCAAACAGTGCAAGATCATCTCTTTGGTGCCAAGGCGTGCCCGTGATTTGGTTGGATCTTGTAGAATGATAAAAAATAGGATTTGTACATCCTGTATCTTGTATAGCAAGTTACCATATTACAATCATCGAATTGAACTTTCAGCAAAAAAAGGGGGACTGGACCTTAATTCAGGAAAATGTTTGTTTCAAATTTTGTTCTCCAGAAAAAAAAAGTACTCCCTCCATCACATAATATAAGATCTTAATAAATCTAATATGTGAATATATTGGATGTAATAAGATCTTATTTTACAGGAAGGGATTATTTTTTTTCTTTCGACATAGGAAAAAAGATAGTTGTGCCACCTGTTACAATCTCATGGTCGACGGCTCCAAGCAAAATAAAGTCAATTATGAATTTAAACAGGCCTGATGCAAACGCCAAGAAGAATAAAATCATTACTGATGTTGAAACTTAGAGCAAGAGATAAGTAAACATTGCATTATATTATCCGACTAGAAAACAAACTCTAAACCAGGGTAAACATCTTGTAGAGCATGTTCTTCTTCTTCCGAACACACGTCCAGGCATTCAAGGTTCTGATAAATTTTTGGGTGAAGGCTACAACACTCAGCAGCCTCCTTAATTACACAAGATGCTTGCTTTTTATTAAGACTGGCACACGAACTAAACTTAAATCATCCCTATAAAAGTAGAGCTAAACTCTCCTAAGATTCAACACGGACGTCGCGACACCGAGACGAGCTAGTTGGTGCCCTTGCTGATGAGCTCCAGGGCAGTGGCGGTGGTGGGCAACGCTGGGATGGCTCCCTTCTTGGTGGTGCAAATGGCCCCGCAAGCGTTTGAGAACTGCAGCACCTC
The DNA here is from genome assembly GCA_021437245.1 of Aegilops speltoides. Classification (NCBI taxonomy): domain Eukaryota; kingdom Viridiplantae; phylum Streptophyta; class Magnoliopsida; order Poales; family Poaceae; genus Aegilops; species Aegilops speltoides. Next base: position 496,074,781 of record CM038145.1, read on the forward strand.
CCTCAGCTTGGCCTCGTTCTGACCAATCAAAAAGAAAACAACATCATGAGCAACTACTCACAAGTCATAATGGAATTGAATTCAATCAGCTGATAATAATTTAGTTTCTTACATAGAAGATGGAGTCGTCCTTGGCGACGTTGAGGAGGAGGGATCCAACGAAGGCATCGCCGGCGCCAGTGGTGTCGACCGTGTTGACGGTGTACCCTGGCAGGGAGCCCTTGAAGTCCTTGGTGAAGTACCTGCACCCCTTCTCGCCGTCTGTGACGACGAGCAGCTTGAGGCCCTCGAACCAGAGGGAGAGGACGTTCTTCTCGTCATGGGCGTCGCCTTGGGTGAGGAAGGCCACCTCCTCGTCGCTCACCTTGATGAAGTCGGCCTCCTTCCAGATGCTCATGATGCCATCACGTGCGGCTTGCGCGGAGGGCCAAAGCGGGAGGCGCACGTTGGGATCGTAGGAGCAGAGGATGCCAGCGGACTTCGCGGCGCGCATGGCGGCCACGTGAGCGGAGCGGCAGGGCTCGGTGATGAGCGAGATGGAGCCATAGTGAAAGATGCGGGCGCGGCGGATGAGCTCGAGGTTGAGCTCCGCCTCGGTGAGGAGCATGTCGGCGGATGGGTTGCGGTAGAACATGAACTCACGCTCTCCGTTGGACTTGAGGGTGACGAAGGCCAGGGCGGTGCGCGCGTGCTGGTCGAAGAGGCAGCCCTCCGCGTTCACGCCGTTCTGCTTGAGGATGTCCACCAGCATGTGGCCGAACTCGTCGTCACCAAACTGAAAAAACACATCAACATCCGATTACAATTTCATATGCGATAAGGGTGTGTATAGTCTAGACGAGAAATAACTACTGCATGTCTCATTAACTCGTATTATTGATTGCACCGACCATATGAATATAAACAAATGTTTATAAAAATAATGCATTACTCTTTGAGAATAAGGTAAAAAGGTTTGCTTTTGTGTTAAGAGTGGATTAGTGAGTTGAGATGCATGTAATAATAGTCTAAGATATTATGAGATTATATTCAAGACTGAAAAGAAATCTGCAGAGCATGCAATGATATAATTGAGTGACCAAATCGATCAGCGATATGACGAAGAATCAGCAATCGTAAGTCAACACCCGATTCTCATCGTCTAGTGAGGATCGGACGGACAGTTCAGAGCCTACAAAACAACGGATCTAACGCTCACGCCAGGATGCATGGCAATAAACGTCCGGATGCATGGCAATAAACGCAAGTACAGGTAGAATCATCATGTGCTATCACGGACGACGATTGATCCATGCGTACCTTGCCAACGAAGGCGGAGGAGCCGCCGAGCTTGGAGATGGCGCATGCGACGTTGGCAGGTGCACCCCCAGGCGCCTTGACGAAGCCTCCGGACTCAGCGAGCGAGACGCCGGCCACGTCCGGCACGAAGTCGATCAACATCTCACCGAAGGAGACGACAAGGCCGGGCGCCGCCGCCGAGGCCACAGAAGCAACAGTATCACCAAGAGGCGCCATTGAAACGGTGCGGAAGAAATAGATCGAGCCGGGGATGATAGGTGATGTTTGTTGGATTGGAAGTTGGGAGCCGAGAGGGGGCGCTTATAAAGCGCTACGGGAGGTTTGGCTTGGCCGAAGGGCCGATAATCTTTTTGGTAAAGAGTTCTTATCCTACTACTAGTAGTTATCGATCTTATCCTCCCCCGTTACAATCCGCTAGTAATCAATTCCGGCTTGGATAACTCCTCTTTCTCTCTCTCTTTTTTTTGGCGAGTACTCTGCGCCGGTCCGCCGGCCCAAACTTTGGGCCGGTCCAACCCTGTGCGTTGGATGCGAAGTGTGGAAACCGTCAGATCTAAGAATCTCATCCCCACTCATTTATTCCTTGCGCGCACGACTCTGTCTTCCCCATCTTCTCATCTCAAATCGGGAGAGAACGTCCAGGACAGGAATGAGACAACGAAGCTTGCCAGATCGCTGCCGTTCGCTGGATCACCGCCGCTCACGACGGCGAGGCCGCACGTCTTCTCCAGCGGCGGTGCTTGCCAGGGAACGTTCCCCGCTCTGAATTTCTGATGCAGATCCCGTCGTTGACCGATTACAACTTCCCCATCGACCGGTGGCTACATTTGCCACCGAAGGTCCATGGTTGCTGCACTCCTGTGCGTCGCCTCGACCTCGCCATTGGCTGCATGAGTTTCCGTGACACAAATGGCACCAATCGCATCATAAAACGAATGTAGCAAAAAACTTGTTGATCGTAGCACAAAGCAACGGCGGTTGTAGCAAAAGCGCTGCCGTCGTCGCCGCGGGCAGCAACTCGTCATGACTGGACGTAGCAAAAACATTTTCTGGTTGTAGCAAAAATCAATGACGGTTCCAACAAAATCCAAAGACAGTAGTAGCAAAAATAGGTGCCAGTTCCAACAAAAACTAAGACAATGATAGCAAAAAAATCATCTGGTTCCAACAAAACTCAAAGACAGTGGTAGCAAAAATGGCTCTGGTTCCAGCTAAAACCAAAACAATGGTAGCAAAAAAATGAGCAATGGATCCAGCAAAATTCAGAGACGATGGTAGCAAAAAGATCCCCTGGTTCCAGCAAAAAACACTCAAATTGCGGATACTAGCAAGAAAAAGTCACCGATTCCGGCAAAAAGGGAAGCCGGATGAAGCAAAATTTGTCGCTGGCTGCTGCTCCCACCGAGGCTGGTTCCAACATCTCGTCCACCCGTTGTAGCACGACGTAACCATCGTCCCCGGCACAACGGTCTGGGCTTGCAGCACCAACAACTTTTGGTTCCAGCTTCAGATGATGACGGTTGCAGCACCACCCCTTGCCGGTTCCAGCACCACCTGGGATGGAGCTCGGATCATGGCGTGGCGGCTGGCGCGGCACAGGCCAAGCAATCAATGGGCAGCACCTCGTCGGATCTATGATGGATTTGTTTTGCGATGAAGCATGACACAAAGGAGGACGAAAAAGCTATGGGAGAGATGAGGGTGGGAAAGAACACGGAAGAACCCGGGCAGCACTCGTAGCGCCAGGGCTGCGGCGGTGGTCAGCGCTGACCACTACCAGAGATGAGGAAAGCCATGGGATCCGGTGGGGAAGAAAAGAAATCACTGGATGGCGTTGTCTCACGGGAGAAGATAAGTGCGGTGCGCGTGGGCCCTTTGGGAAGCACGTGGATGTGAAAGAGAGTTAGCACGTGGGTCGTTAGGGCATGTACAATGGTCGATAAGGTAGTCTTATCTTAAGTCTTGCATGTACTTTAGAGATGACAAAAAACATGTCTACAATGGGTCATCTCTTAGCCTTATCTTCAACAACTAGTTTTTCCTTAAAATGTGGTGAGACATATTGTGCTAAGAGATCATCTCTTGTCTTCTCTTAATTAAGAGAAGACAAGCCTTCTCTTATGATTTCTCTCTCCTCCATCTCATCATTTATCCTAGGTGGCATTGCTAAGATAGAACCATTGTACATGCCCTTAGCTGTTTTGTGGCCGTATGATTAGCTCAAATCGAGCGGCCAGTGCGCGACCGGCGGAACACTCGGCCAGTCCGCCGGCACTAAACGTTTCCTTTTTTTTTGCAAATAAGGGCAGCCATGGGTAATCGTTCGGTTTCTGAAGGATTTTGCTTGACTATATATAATAACTAGACCAAAGATGGCGCGCCTTGCTACACCCATCTATTTTTACAATAGAATGGCAATAATTTTCGAAAGGAGTGAATATGACCTCTTAATAATCTAACAGTATGCAAAATGATATTTGTTGTAAAAATATACTTGTAGATAAATAAAGAAAGAATTTAGCGCTATGCAGAATGACATCAGCGAACAATTTAAGAAATATGGCATCTTAATATAAACTTACATTTGAGAAAATACATTAACAAACCAAAAAAAATAGACCTTAACAAACTCACAAGTGAATTAATACTGTACATGAACAGTCATTCCACAAGACTCCATATTGTATTTTTAGCAAATTCTGATGGATGTTTGGTTTAATCAATTTCTCAACCTTGGCTGTGTAAAATAGTGGTAGGTGAGTAAATATAAGAACATGGCATATCATCACAAACACTTAATGCAGGCACTGAATCTAGGATTTGATCAATGCATGCCATTGGTAGCTACGGAACAAAGGAACAGAAGTTAAACTAATATTTCTTCCCAAATAGAATATCAAAAACTGGATAACAGTAACTTATTTTCGACTATGTCCTACGCAGTAGCAACATACAGAGCATAATAATCTACAGAAACTATGCCATCTTGTGGAAAGTAGTACATCAAAAAAGCTTAGCTCACATCAGGACCTTTTAACCATAAGCCTACACCTCATATCAACACCAACATCTCATGCACCGTCCTCCCAGAATTTATTTGTATGAATTGCTAAAGCTGAACTAATATTTTCAGAACCAAATCCAGTAATGGAGAATTAGATGGAGTTATACTACTTTATTTCTGCAATACATATATTTTAATTGTTGCAGTGGCCTTCAATTTTAGCTCCAGGTTATTCCAAATGGCTTCATCCATGAAAGAACATGCCTTAGACTCCGTTCGGAAGTCCTCCAGCTTCTCTAAATCCCCAACTCCGTCTCCTCACTCATGTATGCAGATTCTCGCAGGAATCTCGTTCCGTTCGGCGCGCTACCTGTGATTTCTGTAGGCTTCGTTCCTACAACACATATACTCCCTCCATTCCAAAATAGATGACTCAAATTTATACTAACTTTAGTATAAAGTTGAATCATCTATTTTGGAACGGAGGGAGTACTTATTATGAATCAGTAAATTATATATGTTGCTTAAAATTTATCCTCAGCAGCAACACTCCACAGTAGCATTGTTTGAGATTCAGAATTATAAACACAGCCAGTAGCATCAAATTTTATAAATCATGAGCACACATATGTACATTGATAATAACGTGAGACATGTGAGTACATATATACAGTATACTAACCTGGTAATCGTGAGCTTTATTAGAAAAATTGCCCCAAGCAACCCAGCAGAACCAGTTCCACTACCTAATATGTGTTAGAGGAAAAGATTTGCAAATCGGCTTGAGGATTCCCCGAGCCAGCCCAATGTTCTGCGGCGAATTAGGAACCAACAAAAAGCAGTATCATCAACCAAAAAGGATCTGACTTAGTAGAACCTGGATAGAAGATGTGAGGAAGGAAAGACGATAAAGCTGCAGTGGAAACATGGCAAGAAGCATGCATGGCTAACGGAGGAGAGGAGCACTGGAGATTATATACACGCCCGTCGAATAGATGGAGAAGATGGATAGATGAATCAGCACTGTAACTGATATGCGCTAATCGTTCCTTAATGAGTGGCGTACATCGATTGCCATTAATTAAGGCCTCGAGAAACGTCCTCAATCACCGGTGGTTTCTTTCCTTCGGTCTGGGCGAGTTGGCTGCGTTTTCCATCTCAGGCCCTTAGGCCCAAACAACAGAAAAGCTCCGAATTTGTTCTGGGAGCAGCGGCCCAATCGTGTAGCGCTCTGTTTTCGCCAGCGAAGCCTATGCGGGATTGAAACCACATCAAACGGCCACAAACAGTCAGAAGTGCAGATCGGACGATCAAGAATACAAGTGGCGTGAGATGGCTCGAAAGGCGCACAGTTATAATGTATCTAAATTATTACTATGTCCTTTAGACTGGCCGACCAATATGACATTACCTTGCTCATCTGACGGTTCTTTATGGAGTCCTCGGTGGGTCTGTTCTTGAGCACAACATTTTTATGTTCACATGTATCTTTCATCCTTGCAATTCAGCACATGTTTTGAAGCTTAGAACATCACTAGTAGGTGCCCCAAAATAGGACTCAAAAAACAACGTGATGTAAAATATACATCACCAAATACGTGTTTTTAGGCACCGAAAGTGTCCAATTCCAACAGGTGATGTAAAATTGGGCACCATATAGGGCACGAGTGCTCCAACAGCTGCCCTGCCTCAAGTGATGTATATTTTTGTTCTACAAAAATCGGCGCCGCTGCGGAAATGGATTGACCGGACCAGCGGCGGCTCAATCAGCGCTCCGGCGGACGTCGAGAAGGCTAGGGGTGACGGCATGGTCGACTTGATGTCAGGGGAGGAACGGAAGGAGGTGGCGGGGCTGGCGGCTTTCCAGACCATCGACGGCCAAATTGAAGCGACAGGGCCCTCCAGCGGCCATCGTGATCGCCGAGGGCGGCGATGGCTAGGAACGACGAGATCGAGTCGACGGAGAGGCAGCGGCGCCGACGAAAGCTGGTAGATCGGGGGGAACCGGTACCGGCGGCTGCCGGTAGTGCGCGGGGTGGCGGCGGGGTCACGGCGGGAAGGTTTGGGTACCGGCAGCATTGGGGCGGCGGAACTGGCGGCGATGGCTTCCAGCCGCAGGCGGGAAGGTCCAGGGCAATGGTTACCTGCGCAAGCGGGCGTGTGGGTTTTACATCACCATCCCAGGTGATGTATATTTGCATCACCGGAGGCAAAATTTACACCGTGCCCTAAAAACAATTTGGCCAATTCTACATCACGGGCAGCTGTTGGAGAGACGTTTTTGGCCTCAGGTGATGTAAAAGTTAGGTAATTATTGGTTTGCATCACCTATTGGAGATGCTCTTACTTTCGTAGTTCATTACCTAAGAATCTAACAACATTTGCTCGTGGAAATATGTTGCAAATTTTCTTGTTGGACAAGCTGAATCTGTAAAAGTTAGGTAAGTATTGGTTTGCATCACCTGTTGGAGATGCTCTTACTTCTGTAGTTCATTGCCTAAGAATCTAGCAACATTTTTTCGTCGAAATATGTTGCAAACTTTCTTGTTGGACAAGCTGAATCTGAAGTATTATTATATCCTTAATTAAATTTGAATTTCTAGCAGATATGGTAGCTGAAATATTTCCTCAAGAATTGTATTACTGGCATGGGCTCCTCCCAAGGTCAATTTTTTGCCTTGGTTGGCCACCCAAGATAGGATTAGGACCACTGACGGATTGACCAAGCGTGGTTGTCCTAACTGGTGCATGAATCCGGCCCTGACCTTTTCCACAAAATGCCGCTTCACCATTCGCCACTTGAATTTGGTGAATGATTGGCTACACTTGCTGGGCTTTGACACTTCTGACTGGTACCTTGAGAGATCCGTCAATGACTGGTTGGTCAAGAGGTCCAACAACAACACGCCCAACATGAAGGCAATGTCATCTCTTACCATGCTCATGAGTTGGACTATTTGTAACGAGCGGAATGCACACGTCTTCCATCACAAAAGTGCACCAACGCCAGTCTTGCTAAACTACATCAAGACCGAGGCCAAGCTTTGGATTGTCGCGGGTGCGAAAAAAATGGGAACCATTGTAGCGGGAGAGTGATTCACTTTGTACTGGGGTCTTGTAACACATTACTCTATTCTCTTCATAATTAATATATGATGCAAATCTTTTACCTTTGTTTCAAAAATAAAATAAAAATATTGGTCTTTCTATAACCCGTAAAGTGAAATGTCGTGGCTAACACACTTATTGGAAGACATATTGTTATATCATCTTGTTTCGACAAGAATAGCCACTACACCGCGAGGATATTATCCAGCTTATTCTAGAAATTGTTCTATATGGACCCTTCGTGTTTCCGTCACTAGTGCAAAAAAGCCTACTAGTGGCATTTGAAAAATGTTGTTAGTGGTGCAGATCTATCATGCCACTAATATACGCCAATGATAACATGTACTAGTGGCGTTGGTTACTAGTAGTGTGCCTTAGGTTCAGTACGCCACTAGTGTTACTCAGGAAATGTTTCAACCATCATATCGGCCTAAAAATAGAAGTGGAAACAGGCTAGTCTTGAAGACTCTATAATCATAAAAAGAAAATGACTTTACTACAACAAGGGAACAAGTTCTACATTATTCAAACCAATCTAATTGTGGATTGTCTCCTAGAAGCACTTAACGCATTTGAGCTAGACATGATTATTTGAAGATGTTCACCAGCAAACTTGGATCATAATTATCGTTAGGCACAATAGTGAGCGTCAAAGAGAATACACATTTAAATCTAACCCACCTCATATGCATAGGAGTTTTATATGCAGATATTTCACCGAAGCAAGTAGAAACTAACATATAAAGGCAAAACAAGTGCAACTTTAAAAAAATCATCGTGAAGAGAAGAAAATAGATACTATATATTGACATATCTATAACCATTCCTCCCTCTCTCATAATAATTTTCATTATAATCATGAACAAAATCTATAATATATCTATCACATAAATCATTCTTTTCATTCCACATGCATAAATTTTGCTACTCTCCACATAAGTAAAAGCCTTCTCATTGGTAATAGTGGGAGAAATTCAAAAAAATAACTATCATGTGACACTTTAACTTTATAAACCATTTGCACACTAAAAGTGTAGTATTCGTTGGGAAGTACTTCTCTTCATAACTATGACAAGTTTCATAAGGATGATTATCACTATACTTTATAAAATAGGTGACAACATAATAATCATCGTGTTTAGCAACTTTATTCTGGCTAAAAAAACAAAAGTCCATTTATGTGCATGTATTTATCTTTTTTTAATCTTTACATACAAACACATATATTGATAAACTTCGTACAGATATACTACACATCTATTATACATGTAAAAAATTAATTAAAAACATGTCATGAAAATTAACATTTTCAAACTTGAAAAAAGCGAGCTCGTAGTGTTGGTGCTCCAAAGTGACGGTCCACTATCGATACATATTCTATTCTCTTATAATTGTTGAGATAGCTTAGCCATGTCATTTGATATGGTTAGCGCATTTCCAAGGGGAAAGCCCAAATAGTGAACACCCCCCCTCTATTTGTCCATCCACGGATACCCGACCGACACACGATCACCTAATGTGATCACCTAAGGATCCCCTATCTGTGTGCCCTCCCCTCCCCTATTTTTTCGGGAAGTCAAATTTCATCAGTTTCATCATGAAAAATCCATGGTCTTCCATTCATCACTCACTCCTAGTTCCTAGGGAACTCTAACTGGACAGAGAACAAAATATCCTCAATAGCGCGAAAATCCACTTCCTATTCAAGATTCCAGGAATCCATGCCAATCGCATAAAGGTCCTCTCTATGTGCAACCTAGCGAGTGCCGTGAATTGGGCGTCCTCCTGCAACTCATCAAATCTTCTTCCAATATGATATCCTCTCCTCGTAATTTCGAAGGCTAAGTAATCTCAGCTTGTCCTTCATCTCATTTGTCTAGATCTTGCTTTCCTCATCACTTTATGCCATCTTCTCCGCATGTTCGTGCTGGCTACCTCGAGTTGCTCATCCATAAACCTTTGGTCCCCTCATATCCCTTTCTGAGCATCAATCACCCATGATGTCGAAGAGTTGTCGCTGGCTATATCTTCTCCATTCATCCCTGCTAGATTTCACATTGATCCTGAGCACTGGGTCACCTCTTATACTAGGTGATCGAAAGGGGTCAGTTGTGGGATCCGATCAAACCTAGTTTCCATAGTGTACTCTAAGGCGATTGCGAGAGAGTGTTGGTGGGGTCAATGATGAGAGGGGCACAATGGTCAATTGTGCACTAGTATTGCTGGTCTCAAACTTTCATGCGACAGTACCAAACCAATCTCATCAACATGACCAATGACCATAATGTTTAATTTATGGAAAAAAAATCAAGAAACAACATAGAGGCACACACATACGCACATGCTAACACATCACACACCCATCGCTTACTGTAAACAGGACCAAAGTTGTGGACGTTCAAGATTGATGAAGTCACCATAGATGTCTCACTATCAGAAAAATGTGCCTCCCACTATGGTTTGATCCATGTTGGGTTAAAGACATCACCGTCCTGCTAACCAACCAACCATGGATTGGTTCTTCGGAGAAAATTATATTAGTCAACAAACAATAACTTTGTTGATGAAAGAAATAAACAAGGGACCCTCTATCCGTTGCCATCAGTCAATTTTATCACTAGACACTAGATCTTGATCTCTAGTGGTCCAAAATAGATCATGCTACTGTTCATCTCCTTCCTCCCTTCCTTCTTCCTCCTCCCGATCGCCCCTAGCCTACCCCGCCCTAACCACTAGCCTCCACCACTCGTGGCCGATGAGTGTTACCGCTCACCGCCCCACCCTCCCCTCAACCTACTCCACCACCATTGCTGGCCACCGCACCAGCCATTCCTCTAAGCCCGGCACCACCCATGAAAACCTCCGGTGAACCCCTGCACCCCACCCCTAAGATACATAATGGGGTTGTGGTTTCTCCATAAAATAGATAATGGGGCCATGATTTCACCCCTAAGATAGATGGTGGGGCTAGTTCTTCTCCAACGAGGTCCCTCCAAGAGGAAAGGAAGAAGGAAAAAGGTGACTGCACAAAAAGGAATTCCAGGCACATGAGAAATAGCAAATCCAAATAAACAAACAGGAGCAGATGAATTATATATGGATTGTGAACTGCTACATGATTGATATATATATATATATATATATATATATATATATATATATATATATATATATATATATATATATATATATATATATATATATATATATATATATATATATAGAATATGTTATTCTTCATCCGAGGTAATCTTACGATCATTTCATAAATAAATTATGTTTCAGATACAAATAGTTACAGTCATATTAATTCACTGCATAAAATTTGGCATAAAAAAAGATCAGAAGACCAGAAAAATACATTTTATGTACATTTTCCACTATGTTTTTACATTTGCAATTTATGTAACATAAAATATTTTTTACGGTGATTATATATTTTCTTACATTCTCTTTTTACGTCTGAAATAAGACAAAATTTACGGAAGGTAAAATTACGGTGTATTCATGTTAAAATAGAGGGGGGTGAAGAATAACTATTCATCACCCAGGGTGACGAATAGCGCGACCCTATATATATATATGAACAATTGAACTTTGCATCTACATGTATATATACATATTTATACATGGTCATGTGGGATATCTCTATATATAAGAGTGAAAAAGTAAAAGTAGCTGAGGTTACATAAATAGGTACAGAGGAGGATTTCGTCGTCGAGCGGGACAAGAAAAATAAGAGACCTACTCCAGAAAATTCTAGTACTACGGTAGCGGCTACGAGCCAGCCCTGCCAGAGCCAATGAATGCTATGAGCTAGAACTATCAAGGGTTTGTGAACCCAACGACAATTTGAGAGCTTCACAAGATTGTGAAGCAAGAAGGCACGGCCCTTCTCTTTGTCGTGGAAACAAAGATAAGGGGGAAAATAGTTGAAAGTTTGCAAGCGTAGTTGGGCTTTGCAGGTAGTTTTGTTGTTGATAGCGATGGCATCAGTCGAGGAATTGCTTTGTTCTGGAGTGATTAAATACATGTGACTCCTATAGCCAAGCACACATTGATGTCACGATCAGGAGGAAGAACTATGACCAGCCTCCTTGGCGGTTTACTAGTATTTACGGGGAACCAATAGCAGAGAACAGACATCATAGCTAGGAATTCCTTCATACTTTGTTTGCAATAAGGCATGATGGGTGGCTATGTATGGGTGATTTCAATGAGACCCTGTTTGCAGAAGAACATTTCAGCATGCATGCAAGACCGGCATGGCAGATGCAGGCTTTCTATGACACTGTCGACTTTTGCTCTCTTCAAGATCTAGTTTGGAGAGGAGTTTCGTTTACCTATGATAACAAGCAACAAGGCGAAGCAAATGTAAGAACTTGACTTGATCGAGCACTAGCAAACCATCTTTTCTTGGAGTTCTTTAACTTTTCCAGTGTAAAACATATTAGTTCTACAGCCTCGGATCACTGTTATGTTTTGGCTAAATTAAGAACGGTTGCATCAACTGCTTGGCCTTGCGTCCAACGCTTGTTTCGTTATGAGAATGTGTGGCAGACTCATCCCGATTATAACACAGTGGTCAAAAACATGTGGTAGAGCGGGTCTGGCCGGATGGGTCTCGAGGGTGTTATGTTTTCTCTGGAAATAGTGTAGAAAAATCTCGGTTCATGGGTGTCGGTGTCAAAACCGGCGGATCTTGGATAGGGGGTCCCGACATGTGGATCTTTGATCGAGGGGGAACAAGGGACGCAGAACACGATATTTACCTAGGTTTGGGCCCTCTCTAAGAGGTAATACTCTACGTCCTGCTTGATTATATTGCTTGTGTATATGGGGGGTTATAGAGTTGATCTACCTCGAGATTAGAGGAACTAAACCCTAACTAGTAGGATGGTGCTTGTTCTCCTAGCCTCTATGGACTAAACCCTCTGGTTTATATAGACACCAGGGGTACTAGGGTTTACAGATAGTCAGTTACATCAAGGAAACGCCGGATCTTCCATCTTGACTTGGGGTACACACCAAGGCACAAAAAGTCTTCGATCCAGATACGGTGCGGCCCAACAATCCGGCTCACGTGATATGAGACGGCACCCCGAGGACCCCCTAGTCTAGGACTCCCTCAGTAGCCCCCGAACTAGCCTTTAACGTCGGCATCCTATAACACCCATGACTGCATACTCCGGCTTGCAGGCGTGTTCCCTTTCTTTCGAGTACTCGGAATAGTCCTTCTCCAATTAAGCCTTCAAATGCTGCTTGAACCAATTCGGCCATACACTGAGCCGTGTCCGGATTCTGAACTATCTGCTTTACTTGGCCTCAAAGGCCAATCGTTCGAGTGTGAACAGTACCTTTGACTAACAACTTTTGGCGAAGGGTCGCATCCGGTCATAAACATGGAGACTCGATGCGTGGCTTGAGGCCGCTCCTTTGATGGCACGTCCCTTTGAGGTGGAGATTGTGTTCTGTTTTTTAAGGGATTTGATCAATGATTCACAGTATCCCACTCATAAATAACGCCACAAGTTTATCGGGAAGAGGCGGGGTGGGAGGCGCATTTACAGGACTCTTGGTATTACGACTACTTATAAAAGGGAGCAGCCACGATTATGCACGTATGCCTTCTTCTTCCTCTCGCCACAGCATTGCCCAATCTACAGAGCTCGAGCGCTCCAACCCATCTTTCCGCAAAGTCAAGTTTGGCAATGGCCGGATCTAGAGCAAAGGGCAAGTGGGATGCCTCGTGCATCACCAACAACAACATCAAGGACCTGAAACGAGAAGGCTTCCTCTCCCTCAATGTCGCCATCCGGCCCCCGAGGAGGGCCAGGTCGTGTTGACACCCCGCGCTAGTGAACAGGTGGTGTTCGTCCCCCAGTTCATCCGGGGACTGGGTTTCCCCCTCCATCCGTTCGTCCGAGGGTTGATGTTCTACTACGGGCTCGACTTCCATGATCTGGCTCCGAATTCTTTCCTTCACATATCATCCTTCATCATTATCTGCGAGGCCTTCCTCCAGGTCCAGCCACACTTCGGTCTATGGATGAAGGTTTATAATGTTAAGCCGAATATCGTTGATGGCTAGCATGCGGATTGCGGGGGTGCCATGGTGAGCAGGCTTACCCAACTTGGCTGGCCGGAGGGTGTGTTTGTAGATATCATCATGATCTGGCAAAAAGAGTGGTTCTACAACACGGAACCACGCGAGGCAAACTGGGAAGCTACTCCGGATTTCAGATCCGGACCCGCCGCGAGGTTAACCTCATGGACCATAAAGGGCCTTGACTGGGAGCCTGTCACCGAGGTGAAGGTAGTGCAAAAGCGTGTCAATAACATGATCGAGGTGGAGGTCACACTGACCAATGTGGTCCAAATCATGCTCCACTGCAGTCTGCTACCCTGCCAACTTCGGACCACCCCGATGTGGTCCTGGAAGCCCGAAGACCCCCGCTCTGTGCAATATTTCGATGGCACCATCCACAAGAAGTTGTGGAGAGCTCTATTCAAGCCACGGGAGACTTGGCCGGCCGAGAAGGAAGACATTAGCTCGACGCCGAACACCCCTCCCCCCAAAGGAGGTAATGTGATACCGCTCTCCCTTATGCTTGGATATTTTCCTTTCCATTACGGCTCTCAATGCCCTGTTTCTTATTCTTCCATGGTTGGTTGAAGAAAGCTGTGAAGATGGGCAGCCCGGCCCCGCTGCCCGAAGACCCCATGTCTGCCCAGCTAAGAGAGATGCTGACAGTGGCACCTTACAACGCGCCAGAGAAGAAGGAGAAGAAAAAGAACCCCACAAGGGGGGCCAGGGAGGCCTCCACCCATAAGTCCCTACGGACACTAAGTCCGCGGACACTCGCGCCCCCTCCGCACAAGAGGGGGACCAGGAAGAAGAAGAGTAGGAGGAGAGCGATTCCTCCCGCACCAGGAAGAGAGCAGCACCGACCAAAGCCAGAGGGGAGAACCCTTCTCCAGCTCTGAAGAAGAGGGGCAAGGGGAAGCTAGTCCTCCTTGATGACAATTCAGACTCTGATGAAGAGTCCGCAGCCTCGGAGCGGATCCCAGAGAAGTTTCCCAGCGTCAAGACCCGCACCAAAAGGTAAAAGTCTAAAGACTTGTCTGGGTGGTGATTTTACTAACCCGTTACTAAAATAATTTGTGCCTTCATATTGCAGCCCGGCGTGCTACCACCCCAACGACCAGATGTCTGAGAGTAATTCTCCAACAAATGATTTGGCGGAGAGCGGAGGCGCATCGGATGTCGCACCCCCTCCGTTCACTTGAGAGACCGGGAAGGTGCTGTCCCAAAGGACCCCACCCATGCCAAATACGGGGGGTGAGGATATCGTCATGGTTGAGTGACGGTGTCAAAACCGGCTGATCTCGGGTAGGGGGTCCTGAACTGTGCATCTAAGGCTAATGGTAATAGGAGGCGGGGGACACGATGTTTACCCAGGTTCGGGCCCTCTCTATGGAGGTAATACCCTACTTCGTGCTTGATTGATCTTGATGATATGAGTATTACAAGAGTTGATCTACCACGAGATCACAGAGGCTAAACCCTAGAAGCTAGCCTATGATTATGATTGTTCTTGTCCTACGGACTAAACCCTCTGGTTTATATAGACACCGGAGGGGGCAAGGGTTACACAGAGTCAGTCACAGAGAAGGGAATATACATATCCGAATTGCCAAGCTTGCGTTCCACGCAAAGGAGAGTCCCACCCGTACACGGGACGAAGTCTTCAATCTTGTATCTTCATAGTCCAACAGTCTGGCACAAGCATATAGTCCGGCCATCCGAGGACCCCTAATCCTGGACTCCCTCAGTAGCCCCTGAACCAGGCTTCAATGATGATGAGTCCGGCGCGCAGATTGTCTTTGGCATTGCAAGGCGGGTTCCCTCTCCGAATACTCCAAAGTAGATCTTGAACACAAGAATCGTGTCCGGCTCTGCAAAAAAAATTCCACATACCACCATAGAGAGTACAATATTCCACGAATTTAATCTGCTAACAACATTTACCCAGCATGACATCACACCGCGGCCCGGTAATTATTCAAACCATTTTTCCAACCTGACACTAGACGTATTGCGAGGCGGTTTTATTGGCACGTCTTGTCGAAGCAGAGATCGTGTCCCCCTTATCACGGGATTCTCATCAATACGGGCATGGGTAACCCAACTGCTCCATTAGTATGACTCCTTGGATTAGGCAAGTTCCAAACAGCCGCGCGGAGGACGCTTGATATTCATCCTCTTTATAAAGAGGTCAAGACATGTCCTTCTCTTTCCAAGCCTGACCCTTCCCTTACCCCACCTCGAGTTCCAACACCCAGGCTCAGTCCAAGCGCTCTGGACCTTCAACCATGTCCGGATCCAACCTTCAAGGCCGGTGGATGGCCTCTTCCGTCACAGAGGAGGACATCAAGAAGCTTAGGGAGGCTAGGTATTTGACCGCCGAAATCCTTCACAGGCTTCCTGCTCAAGGGCAGGTTATTCCTACTCCCAAACCCAATGAGAGCGTCGTATTCATCTCCCACTTCCTCTGAGGGCTAGGCTTCGGTCTTCATCCCTTTGTTAGAGGGCTCATGTTCTATTATGGGCTAGATTTTCATGATCTAGCTCCAGATTCCTTCCTTCACATCTCAACGTTTATCATTGTGTGTGAGGCCTTCCTCCATATTACCCCACACTTCGGCTTATGGCTCAAGACCTTCAATGTGAAGCCGAAGATGATTGATGGGCGACACGCAGAGTGCGGAGGCGCTATATCAAGCAAAGGCGCCGATGCTTTATGGCCAAAGGGTTCCTTCCCGGAGGCTTCTGACCTATGGCAGCGGGAGTGGTTTTATATCATAGCACCCCGATGGAGGAAGTGGGCGGCCGCCCTTGCCTTCCGCTCTTCCCCTCCGCCATAGCGTGCATCACGGGTCAACAAGGGGCTGGACTGGGGAACGGTTGATGACGTGCGGACATTGGAAAGCCGCATTCATGATCTCCTCAAGAAGGATATCAGTCTTGTCAAAGTAATCCAAGTAATGTTAGTTCGTCGGGTCTTGCCGTGCCAATGTAGACCTCTCCATATGTGGGAGTTCAACCCGGAAGAACCGCGAACTGTTCATCACTTCTTTGGCAGGATGCTCGAAGGAATGTATCCATTATTCTTCGGATCACGAATAAAGTGTCCGGACACAACAGAGGATGCAGGCCTCGACTGCAACCATCCAGATACCCAGGTAAGTAATTCCACAACCGAACACGCTGTCATTATGTTTGTCACAACATTATTCTGAAAAACCATTCTCGGCCAGGGCTAGATAAGAAAGGTGGAGAGGATCAGGTGTTCGGCCCCTCTTCCCGAAGATTTGTCGGATACTGTATTAACCAGGATGCTGGCTCGTGCACCTTATCAAGTGCCATCAGGGGAGGACTGGGAGAGGAATGGGAAAGCCAAAAGCGGACTTCATGCTTGAGGTACGTTACGCATCCTAACTAGGGAAATTAGTTCCCCCCGTGTCGGAGGATGAACGGGGAGGAGAATCTATTATCCCCTCTCCCCACGGGAAGAAAAGGACAGCCCCCGAAGACTTGGAAGTAGAGGTCTCCAAACAAGGGGAGAAACCTTCATCAGGGGGCCCTGCCCCGGAGGGCAACATTGCTGCACAGCGTCCATAGGGGGGCCAGTCGTTAACCGAGCCGTAAGTGAACAAAGGTGCTTAGTAAGCATACCCCATTCTTTTCCTGAGAATAACGACCGAGACATATGTTTTGCAGTTCGGCTTATAGCCTCCCTCAACAATGTTCGTCCTCGGGGGATCTTCTTCCGGAGATGATGGAGAGTGAAACGCCTCCTCCTACTTCTCCACCTTATGAGGCGGACGACCCTGAGGTGTCGTCCCGGAGGATCTCTCTCGATCCGCAAAGACCAGAAGGTAACACTTCAGCCGCCCGAAGTCCGGGGTTCTCAGCTCCTAGAGAGACCAACAGAGAAAGCCCCGGACTGTCTAATATACAACCGGACACATTGACGGGTCTTCTGCGGCAAGCGGCTATCTCATAGGCACATCGTACCTTAATGGTTATGGTGGTTGAGAGGATTTCGTCCGCGAAAAGCGGGTTGAATGAAGCTTTTACGAGCCTGCTAAGAGGCTTTGAGGTACGCAAAGTGATATTTTTTGATTGTACCATAAACGCAGGGTGCACTTTGTATAGATAGTAGCCCCTGAGACTCTGGTTGCCATCCGGACGAGGCGAGCAAAGGATCATAGTCTCAGGTAATGATGGTGCCAATTTTGTACGCAAGCGGCTGAAGCTCCGGTGGCTGACCGGACTGCTGAATTTGCCGAACTAAAGTGGCAACTTGATGTGGCGGATGCAGACATCACGCTTGTGAACAAGCGGCTTGACGAGGCACAGGGTATGTATATTTGGGTGGTCAGCGAATATTAATAAGAGCATCATGCTAAGATGTGTATGATATGCTTTGATTGCAGATGGTGCTGCCACCATGGAGACCCTTCGGGTAGAGCTTGCCCAGGCCAAGGAGCAAGCCAGGAGAAGCGATGCGGCTGCCATGAAGGCAGCCGGTGAATTAAAAGCCGAACAGGCTACTCATCGCCAAAGTGAGGATAGAATAGTCAAAATGGATCTTGAGCTACAAAATGCCGCTAGCCAATATGAGCTTCTCGAATGGGAAAACCAAGCGAAAACTGCTGACCTAAAGAAGGCCTTACAAGCAGCAAAGGAAACTCGCTCTGAGAATAGAGCTGCTCGGGAGGAGCTCCGGCAAGCCGGTGAGATCGCGGTTGGGAAGCCCTTTTTATTGCAAACAAAATTCGGCGATCCGAAGTATGCCCCTCTTGATCAGTTGTGGAGTTCTTCAGACACATACTTGGATTTATCAAAGAGTGCTGCTGATGCGACGCAGTATTTCAAAGATCGAGAAGATCATGAAGTGGAAAGATTATTCTGGTCGCAGTTCAGTACTCCAAGGCGTCTTCTATTATTGAATGAGCAAATGTCCGAATGGGCCGAGCTCCATAGGTTATCCGGGCTTGCCATGAAGGCCGTCGTGGATCACCTGTGGCCGAAGGAACCAAGTCCGGATAGTTATTTTGGTTTGGTGCAATGATTTATTCGTGCTGTGCCGCATATCGATGCTGTCAAGCGATCGGCATGCATAGAGGTTGCGCGGATCGCCCTTGCCCGTGTTAAGACATACTGGGTGAAGATGGAGGCCACCGATATTGCAACCAGGGGTCCGCCCGGGGGCCAGGACTCGCCCGAGCACTATTTTGAAGAAGTCTTAGAAGGTGCCTGTTTAATAGAGGCTCAGTGCTCAAAGGATATCATGTTTAAATAACATGTATCTTGATTGTAAAAAACAATGCTTTTGATAATAAAGGCTACATGCATGCTTTTGCTCGTGAAGTGTTGTAGTGCCTCTTGTGCGGCCGTTTATGTATATATGTATATAACCTGAAAGTTTGCGGTCGTCGGCTTCAGCCCCCTCGCATATACCGCAGGGGTGTTCGGTAAAAGCGCGTAATCACACTTGATCCAACGTCTTGGTCTGTTATGGAGGTGGTAGTGCGGCGAACGAGGCAATTGGACTATATAGCTTTAACACTTTCACTTAGCCATAGGAGATTGAAGGTGGGGCTATGATATAGCCCCTGGTATGTCTGCGTTTGTACGAATACGGTGTGTTTACATACGTAACCGAAAAACCGGTCCTTCGTTAATGCGGAGGAATCGCGAAGATTCCACTAAGTCATCGAGTGGTTGACCAGTCTCTCGCTTTATCATGACAGTCAGTTTTCGGCTTTCTCTACTGAGGTGCTCATCCGGATGAACCAGGGAACAATCACAGTAGTTCTCCCTGTGCCACCTTAGCTGATAGAGCAGAACATAAGGTAGCAAAACACGGGAGCCGGGCAAACCCAACTATTGACCAAAGACATGATTCGGAGTTGATGCATATAAGGCCAAACTCGCGACGCTGAACACTCCCGAAGGTATTCGGACTTTACAACATATGTTGGGCTTAATAATGCCCTGGATAATGAGCCCTGAATTTCCAGGTACGTGCATTAATCCGGCATGACGAAAGAGCGGCTGTGGTGAGAGCATAGGTCCCCAAAACACATTGGTTTCTGCCTCTGTAACGTCTATTTTAGATTGGCGAATCATAAGCTCGCCAATAACGCCGGTATCCCTCTTGGTCATTTTAAGTGCCAGGAGGGTGTTAGCCAACAAGAGACAATAAAAAAGGTTTATGCAGGGTCTTAATCTAAAAAGAAACCTTTGGACGGGGCCCTGCTGCACGTCTGCGCCTTTGTCTCCATTGTGCCGTATCCTGGAAGGGTATAGCACGATGGTCATCAGTAAAAAAAAGAAAAACGCAGGTGAAAAATTCTGGTGTGACCGTGCGTAAAGTCGGTTGATCTTAGTGAACCGTGAAAATCCAATCTCTTGAGTGTAAATAGGGTCAAGCCGAATTATGGACCCTTATATGCAGGCAGACCCCTGCACCAAATTTGGGGCATAACCGTTAATCCAGCTCAGGTTTATCTGGGTTGCTACAACCAGGGGTGCGCCGAACACGTCTAGCCATGTCTGTGGTCTCGAAGACCGATGAGTTGCTTGGGTTGGAAAGGCTATTCGGTGGTTCGGCTGCTAGAGCAGCCACGTATTCTTCTGCACGAAGAGAGCGCTCTATGTTTCCGCTGATTGTGATGACGCCACGTGGACCAGGCATCTTAAGTTTGAGATAAGCATAATGCGGTACTGCATTGAAACGAGCGAAGGCCGTTCTTCCGAGTAGTGCATGATAGCCGCTTCGGAACGGAGCGATGTCGAAGATTAGTTCTTCGCTTTGAAAGTTGTCAGGAGAACCGAATACAACCTCTAATGTTAAAGAGCCCGTGCGTCGGGCCTCTACGTCTGGTATTACTCCTTTCAAGGTAGTACTGCTTTGGTTGATTCTTGACGGGTCTGTCCCCACTGAGGGAGTCCTGGACTAGGAGGTGTCCGGACAGCCGGACTGTCATTGTCCGTCGGACTCCAAGACTACGAAGATACAAGATTGAAGACTCCGTCCCGTGTCTGGATGGGACTTTCCTTGGCGTGGAAGGCAAGCTTGGTAATACGGATATGTAGATCTCCTACCATTGTAACCGACTCTGTGTAACCCTAGCCCTCTCCGGTGTCTATATAAACCGGAGGGCTTTAGTCCTAGGACATAACCTCCATTACAACAATCATACCATAGGCTAGCTTCTAGGGTTTAGCCTCCTTGATCTCGTGGTAGATCCACTCTTGTAATACACATCATCAATATTAATCAAGCAGGACGTAGGGTTTTACCTCCATCAAGAGGGCCCGAACTCAGGTAAAACATCGTGTCCCTTGTCTCTGTTACCATCCGCCTAGACGCACAGTTCGGGACCGCCTACCCGAGATCCGCCGGTTTTGACACCGACATTGGTGCTTTCATTGAGAGTTCCTCTGTGTCGTCACCGATAGGCTCGATGGCTTCTTCAATCAGCGAGGCCGTCCAGGGTGAGACTTTTCTCCCCGGACAGATCTTCGTATTCGGCAGCTTCGCACTGCGGGCCAACTCACTTGGCCATCTGGAGCAGATCGAAAGCTACGCCCCTAGCCATCAGGTCAGGTTCGGAAGCCTAAACTTCACGGCCGACATCCACGGGGACTTGATCTTCGACGGACTCGAGCCACAGCCGAGCGTGCCGCGCTGTCATGATGGGCATGATTTAGCTCTGCCGCAGGACAGTGCCTTGGTGGCCGCACACGAATCCGCTCCGGCCTTCAGTGCGGAGCCGATCGCCCAGATCGAGGACCGGTGGCTGGACACCACCTCGGGGGCTGCAACTTCCGTGGCGATAGAGCCGAACTCTGACCTTGTCCCCCATAAAGCTCGTGACTCCGAGGTGCCGGACTCCCTGCCGGACTCCGAACCTCCGACGCCTCTGCCAATCGAATCCGATTGGGCGTCGATCATGGAGCTCACCGCGGCGGACATCTTTCAGCACTCGCCTTTTGGCGACATCCTAAATTCGCTAAAGCATCTCTCACTATCCGGAGAGACCTGGCCGGGCTATGGCCAGGATGGTTGGGATGCGGACGACGAAGAAATTCAGAGCCCACCCACCACCCACTTTGTAGCCACTGCCGACGATCTAACCGACATGCTAGACTACGACTCAAGACATCGACGGTATGGACGGCGATGCCGAGATTTAACAGGAACCAGCGCCCATGAGGCACCGAAGACCACCTCGTCATATGACATATACATGGTGGACACCCCAAAAGATGGGGACGGCGAAGAAGCAGCGGAGGCGGATTCCTTAAAGAAACAACCCAAGCGCCGGCGTCAGCGGCGCCGCTCTAAATCCCGCCACAGCAAGAATGGAGATTTCGGCACAGGAGATAATCACCTCCTGCAGTGTCAAGACAATCCCTCCAAAGAAGATTCAGCGCAGGAGGATGCAGAAGCAAGCCCTCGCGAGAGAGTGGCAGACGAAGAGGTCGAGGATGATAATTACATGCCTCCCTCCGGAGACGAAGCAAGCCTCGGCGACGACGAATTCGTCGTGCCCGAGGATCCCGTCGAACAAGAGCGTTTCAAACGCAGGCTAATGGCCACGGCAAATAGCCTAAAGAAAAAGCAGCAGCAGCTTCAAGCTGATCAAGACCTGCTGGCCGATCGATGGACCGAGGTCCTCGCGGCCGAAGAGTATGAACTCGAACGTCCCTCCAAGAGCTACCCAAAACGCAAGTTGCTCCCCCGATTAGAGGAGGAAGCATACATACCTTCATCACTAGCGCACAATACGGCCGACCGACCACCATGTGGTCGTGACAGAGAGGCATCCAGGCCCTCCACCAAGACCGTACCCCGGCATCGCTCCAAGAGTACGAAGCCAAGAGGGAACGCGCCGGACTTGCGAGATATATTGGAGGACAAAGCAAGGCAATCCAGATCCATCTATGGATCGCGTGGGCCACGACCCGCGGCGAATACCGTCGCGCGGATACAACAACTCTGGCGGGCGAACACAGCGGCATAACGCCACTCGAGCTACAGAGGCGCAAGACACCCGCTTATGCTTCAATGATGAAGTAATGGATCAGCAAATCCCTGAAGGGTTTAAACCCGTAAACATTGAATCCTACGATGGCACAACAGACCCCGCGGTTTGGATTGAAGATTATCTCCTTCACATCCATATGGCCCGCGGCGACGATCTCCACGCCATCAAATACCTCCCACTCAAGTTTAAAGGACCAGCTCGGCATTGGCTTAACAGCTTGCCCGCAGAGTCAATTGGGTGTTGGGAAGACCTGGAAGCCGCATTCCTCGACAACTTCCAGGGCACATATGTGCGACCACCAGAAGCCGATGACCTAAGACACATAATTCAGCAGCCAGACGAATCGGCCAGACAGTTCTGGACACGGTTCTTGACAAAGAAAAACCAAATCGTCGATTGTCCGGATGCAGAGGCCCTCGCAGCCTTCAAACATAACATCCGCGACGAGTGGCTAGCCCGGCACCTAGGACAGGAAAAGCCGAAATCCATGGCAGCCCTCACATCATTAATGACCCGTTTTGTGCGGGAGAGGATAGCTGGCTAGCTCACAGCAACAACCTGAGTAAAAATTCTGGTAGTCTGGATAGTAAGGACCACAATGGCAGGTCGCGTCGAAGCAAAAATAAACGCCGTATTAACGGCGACGACAAGAAGGATACGGCGGTCAATGTCGGATTCCGAGGCTCCAAACCCGGTCAGCGGAAGAAGCCATTCAAAAGAACCACTCCGGGTCCGTCCAATTTGGACCGAATCCTCGACCGCTTATGCCAGATACATGGCACCCCCGAAAAGCCAGCCAACCACACCAATAGAGGCTGTTGGGTATTCAAGCAGGCAAGCAAGTTAATTGCCGAAAACAATCACAAGGGGCTGCATAGCGATGACGAGGAAGAAACCCGGCCGCCGAACAGTAGAGGACAGAAGGGTTTCCCCCCACAAGAGCAGACGGTGAACATGATATACGCAACCCATATACCCAAGAGGGAGCGGAAGCGTGCACTAAGGGACGTATATGCGATGGAGCCAGTCGCCCCTAAGTTCAATCCATGGTCCTCTTGCCCGATCACTTTCGATCGAAGAGACCATCCGGCCAGTATCCGCCATGGCGGATTCGCCACATTGGTTTTAGACCCAATAGTCGATGGATTTCACTCACGAGAGTCCCGATGGGACGGTGGCGAGCCTGAACCGCTTTATCAGATACGGCGCAAGATGGGCATAGACCCCTCAAGGATTAAACCTACAAAGACGACCTTTAAAGGCGTCATACCAGGTGTTGAAGCCAATTGTACAGGCTCAGTCACACTGGAAGTGGTCTTCGAATCCCCAGACAATTTTCGGAGTGAGGAGTTAATCTTCGACATAGTCCCGTTCCGCAGCGGCTATCACGCTCTGCTTGGACGAACCGCGTTTGCAAAGTTCAACGCGGTGCCACATTATGCATACCTCAAGTTCAAGATGCCAGGCCCTTGGGGAGTCATCACGGTCAACGGAAATACGGAACGCTCCCTCCAAACGGAGGAACATATAGCGGCTCTCGTGGCAGAAGTACAGAGCAGCCTTTTAAGGCAATTTTCGAGTCCGGCCGTTAAACGGCCGGATACGGCCAAACGCGCCCGGAGCAACATCAACAAAGACCACCTGGCACGATCCGAGCACGCGTAGCAATGCGGCCCCGACCCCAGCGCTCGCATGGTTGCAAAACCAACCCTCCGCGTACATCATTACGCTCTGGAGATACCATGGGCCTGGGGGGAGGGGCACGACCATAATAGCCCCAGAGTGCGGCTCGACCACACCAGGGGCTCACAAGTGTGTCGCCTTTTTTTATTTTCCTTTTTTATACACAAGACTCTGTTCACCAGAGGTTCTGTCCGGCGGCGAACCCGCCGAACTCACGATGCAACAACCAGGAAGGGAAGAAGGCTGCGACGAACACTCAGGTGGTCTCCATTACGAGCATTAAATTCGATTATATACACCAGTCTGCAGCCCACCCTTGGAGGGGGGCATGTTTATTTAGTCCAATCCCTTGCTTACCGCACTATTTGTATCCTTCCGCACTCATAGCAGAACTCCTTGAATAAATAATGCATCATCTTTTGCCTGTTATTGCATTACTTTACACATATGTTCACTAATGACATCTTGCACCCGTATATTTTGGTACGGCCGAATACACCAGGGGCTTACGTTCCCCGCATTATGGTGTCATAAGTCCGAACACTTTCACAAGTGCGGCACCCCGAACTTATAGCATTATATGAATCGGCTCTGAATCATGTCTTGGGTCAATAGTTGGGTTTGCGGGCTCCCATGTTTTGGTGCCTTACGCCCGCTCACGGCTAAGGTGGCATCGGGAGAACCATCGCGATTGCGCCCGGTTGAGTTGGGCGAGCGCCTCGATGGAGAAAGCTAAACTGACCGGCATGATAAGGCGAGAGACTGTCGCTGTTCGAGAGGTCTTTTCGGTCCTTAAAGACTTATGCCGCTTGACGTTAAGCACCGGATAATGTCCGACAAAGGCGTGGATAGCGCCCGAATTGGTCTTCCGAATACTCGGGCTTTGCCAAATTTAAAATTATAGAATTCTATGGCTAAGTGAGAGTGTTCAAGCATTATAAGTCCGGTTGCCTTGTTCGTTGTGTTGAGTGCCTCCTCGATGGACCCAAAATGGGAACAAGAGTGCTCAAGTTTATCCCGAACACCCAAAGCACTAGTGGCATGGGGGTGAAGCCGACGACTTGCCATCTCTCGATTTTATAAACGGCCGCATTGAGGGTAATATTTTAAATTAAACAAGCGTTGCTTAGCGATATGAACAAAGTTTTCAGCGCGAGGATAATACATAGCGAAGTTTACTCAATAATTACATCTCCGGGCACTCATCCGCAATATTGCGGGCACCCTTCAGACAGTCTTATAGTACATTTCGGCGTCACGATACTCCTTACTACCGGGCGCGGGTCAAGAAGAAGCCTCTTCGCATCCGGCATGCCCAGTGCACCTTTGCGTGGGCAAGGGCCCGACGAGCACCTTCAATACAGGCGGAGCGCTTGGTGACCTCCACCCAGGGGCACGCATCCACCAGCCACCGCACGAGGCCGAAATAGCTCCCAAGCATGGCCTGTCCAGGCCACAGCCGGACTATGAGGCCCTTCATGGCCTCCTCAGCCGCCTTGTGGAGCTCGACCAGATGTTTCAGCTGGTCGCTAGGGGGCACCGGATGGCCGGCCTCAGCATACTGAGACCAGAAGAACTTCTCCGTCGAGCTCCCCTCCTGGCCACGGTAGAATGCGGCGGCATCGGATACACTGCGCGGCAGATCTGCAAACGCCCCTGGAGAGCTCCGAATGCGAGTAAGTGTCAGGTGGTTTACATTAACATGCTTGCTTTGCATGAAAAATGCCTTACCCGCCACTATCTTCTTCACATCTTCAACCTCCTGAAGGGCCTTATGGGCCTCGGCCTTGGCGGACTTGGCACTTTCGAGAGCCGAGGCGAGCTCGGACTCTCAAGTCTTTGAGTCGCGCTCCAAACTCTCATGCTTCTCCATGAGAGCCTGAAGCTCTTGCCGCACTTCCGCCACCCGCGCCTCCTGCTTTTCTCGCTCTGCCCGTTCCGCGGCTGCATTACGTTCGACCGCGGACACAGCCTCCTTCAGGGTCGCCACCTCGTTAGTGGCCCCTGCAGTACCCACGTTATCCTTGTCATTTATATTGCAACCTAAATCCTTTTCTGTAAGGTAAATCTTCAAAGTGGTGTTACTCACCTTCTTTGTCCTCGAGCTGCTTCTTGGCATGGCCGAGCTCTTGCTCGGACCGCTCGAGATCCTGCTTTAATGCACCGACCTCCATGATCGGTCTGGCAGAGGTCGGCAAGCGCCTCGCAAACCCATATTGACATATTTTTAAGCAACCTGCGTATATCTTTTTGATCCTCGGTCCGGCTTTTTCTTTCGAGCGAACCGAGCATCGAAGGCTACTGTCTATGCGGTATTACATTACATAATTTTAACTTCTTACCTCAAAGCCTGTTAGAAGGCTGCTGCAGGCTTCGGTCAGCCCGCTCTTGGCGAATTGAACCTTCTGAATCACCACACTCATAATAGTGCGGTGTTCTTCCTTGATGGAAGCGCCTTTGAGCGCCTCCAACAAGTTGCCCGGTGCCTCCGGTTGGACGGGGGCCGCCGGCATCACGGTCTTGCCCTTCTTGCGAAGGGGCCGCCTGCCGGACTCTGGAACCACTGCGGGTTCCGGCGTAGAGTCCGGCGCAAAGTCCGGGAGGCTGCCTTGCGGTGCCTCCGGAGCCTCCTCCTGATGGGTCCCTTCCCGGGATCCCACCTCGGCGTCCTCAGCGGCGCGAGGGGTGGAGGCAGTCGGAACGGATTCCACGTCCGACGCAGCCAACGACCCGCTCGACGAAGCAGGGAGATCATCGTCTGCCGGACTGCAGACAGTATGCGGCGTTAGAAGGACACTATGTGACAAAAAGAAATTGCAGATCATTCAGGGATCCGGATACTTACGATCTCGCCTGAGACCTGGCCCTCGAGGGCCACTCTTCATCGCCAACGTTGGTGTTGGCGGAACTGTCCGGAGGAATAGTTCTTCCCCTCTTGGACCCTTCGGGGAGGCCTTCCTCTTTCTCTCTCCCTCTTCTGGGAGAGGGTCTTCTTCCTCCTCCTCATCCTCGGGAGAGGAATCCGCCTCAGAGTCGTCGGACACCTGAAAACAGGAACTCTTTCGAGTACCCGTGGCCACCTTCTTGGCCTTCTTCTCGGCACCACGTGCGGTGCGGAACCAACAACCCGCCAGACGCAGGCCCACTGGCCTTCGGCATGGGGCCGGGCGGGCAGGCTGCTCGGCCTTCTTCATCCATTCCTGTCAAAGGAGAAGGGAGATCAAAAACCCGCTCAGGGTCAAATTATTAACAACAAGTGTCCCGTAAGGGTGTAGAATCACTTACCTCGTCAGCTGGATGCTGCGAGTGGAATCCGCGATCTTCCGTCGCGGACGCGGGGGCTTCGGCGCCCTTAAACAGCACCCTCCAGGCGCCTTTGTAAGTTGTGTCGAAGAGCCCGCTCAGCGCCTGGTGCTGTTCCGGATCGAACTCCCACAGATTGAATGCCCGTTCTTGGCATGGGAGAATCCGGCGGACGAGCATGACTTGGACCATGTTAACCAGCCTGAGCTTCTTGTTCACCAGCTTCTGGATACAGGCTTGGAGTCCCGTCATCTCCTTCAAATTGCCCCACAGCAAGCCCTTCTCTTTCCAGGAGGTGAGCTGCGTGGGGATACCAGATCTGAACTCGGGTGCCGCTGCCCACGTGGGGTCGCGCGGCTCGGTGATGTAGAACCACCCCGATTGCCACCCCTTGACGGATTCCACGAAGGCCCCTTCGAACCAAAGGACGTTGGGCATCTTGCCCAACATGGCGCCTCAAGACTCCGCTTGAGTGCCCTTCACTACCTTCGCTTGACATTGAAGGTCTTGAGCCTGTCGAAGTGGGGCTGGATGCGAGAGGAAGGCCTCGCACACGACGATAAACGCCGAGATGTTGAGGATGAAGTTTGGCGCCAGATCATGGATATCCAGGCCGTAGTAGAACATGAGCCCCCGGACGAAGGGGTGATGTGGAAAGCCCAGTCCACGGAGGAAGTGAGGGAGGAAAACGACCCTCTCATGGGGCCCGGGGGTGGGGATGAGCTGCCCCTCGTCGGGCAGCCGGTGCGCGACGCCACCGAAAAGGTATCCAGCACCGCGCAGCTTTGTGATGTGCTCCTCCTTAATGGTGGAGGCCAGCCATTTACCTCCCGCTCCGGACATGGTCGGAGAAGGTCGAGGCGAGATGTGCGAACTTGGGCGCTGGAGCTCGAGTGCGCGGAGATGGATAAGCAAAGGAGGAAGAAGGCGTAGGTGAAAAGGTGAATCCTTATCCCTTATATATAGGCGGACGAAGACTATGCGTCCCCCCTAGCCTGGTAAAACCCACTTATCTCCCGAGCGCCACCATCAATGGCGCGGTTGGGTTACCCACGTCTGTATTGATGAGAATCCCGGAATAAGGGGAACACGATCTCTGCTTCGACATGACGTGCCAAGGAAACCGCTTCGCTAAACGCGCTGAGGTGGTATAAAAAACGATTCAAGTAAAGGCTTGGTAGTGGTGTGACGTCATGCCACAAAAAACGTCAGCAGATTGAACTTGTGTATTTATTATTATCTCTACGGTGGAAGGTGGAATTTATTTTGCAGAGCCGGACACTATCCTGGTGTTCGCAATCTTCTCTGGATTATTCAAAGGAGGAACCCGCCTTGCAATGCCGAACATTGTGTGCGCCAGACTCATAAATCATTGAAGCCGAGTTCAGGGCTCTTGAGGAGTCTGGACTAGGGGTGTCCGTACAACGGACTATCATCGTCTCACGGACTCCAAGACTACGAAGATACAAGATTGAAGACTTCGCCCCGTGTCCGGATGGGACTTTCCTTGGCGTGGAAGGCAAGCTTGGCAATACGGATATGTAGATCTCCTACCATTGTAACCAACTCTGTGTAACCCTCGCCCTCTCCGGTGTCTATATAAACCGGAGGGCTTTAGTCCATAGGACATAACCTCCATTACAACAATCATACCATAGGCTAGCTTCTAGGGTTTAGCCTCCTTGATCTCGTGGTAGAT
Source organism: Aegilops speltoides (assembly GCA_021437245.1). Lineage (NCBI taxonomy): Eukaryota > Viridiplantae > Streptophyta > Magnoliopsida > Poales > Poaceae > Aegilops > Aegilops speltoides. The sequence continues at coordinate 496,104,006 of CM038145.1, forward strand.
CCACTCTTGTAATACACATCATCAATATTAATAAAGCAGGACGTAGGGTTTTACCTCCATCAAGAGGGCCCGAACCTGGGTAAAACATCGTGTCCCTTGTCTCCTGTTACCATCCGCCTAGACGCACAGTTCGGGACCCCCTACCCGAGATCCGCCGGTTTTGACACCGACACCCATCTTGTGGACAGTGTCCTGATATATCAGATTAAGACTACTGCCGCCGTCCATGAGGACTCGGGTGAGATGGTATCCATCAATTATTGGATCGAGCACCAAGGCAGCCGAACCTCCATGCCGGATACTATTCAGATGATCCCTGTGATCGAAAGTGATCGGGCAGGCCGACCATGGGTTGAATTTGGGGGCGACGGGCTCTACAACATATACATCTCGGAGTGCGTGTTTGTGCTTCCTCTTTGGTATGTGGGTGGCATAAATCATGTTCACTATTTTGACCTCTGGTGGAAATTTTTTCTGTCCCCCAGTGTTCAGCTGGCGAGGTTCGTCCTCATCTTCAGTTGGCGGCTCCCTCCCTTTGTGTTTGGCATTTAGCTTGCCAGTCTACTTGAAGACCCAGCATTCTTTGTTGGTGTGATTCGCAGGTTTCTCGAGGGTGCCCTGAATCTGATAGGACCTGTCTAGAATTTTATTTAGGCTGGACAGACCATCTCTGCTGCCTTTAAATGGCTTTTTCCGTTGACCGGGTCTAGAGCCCCTGAATCCGGTGTTTACCACTGTATGTCTGGGCTGTCTTCATTATTTCGACGCTTGTTTTTATTGCGTCACGGTTTTCCATTGCCATCACTGAGTTCGGATGTGCCTGGATCGCTGGTGCTGCTGCCGTCCAACCAACTGTCCTTGCCCGTGCAAAAGCGGGTCATAAGAGTTGTTAGGGTTGCCATTGTCCTTGGCTTTACCTGGCCGAGGTGTCTGGCAAGCCATTCGTCCCGGACACTGTGTTTGAAAGCTGCTTGGGGTTCGGCATCCGGACAGTCGACGATTTTGTTCTTCTTGCTGAGAAATTTGTTCGAAAGCTTACGGGCTGACTCTCTGGGTTGTTGAATTATGTGACTTAAATCGTCTGCATCCGGAGGTCGGACATATGTCCCTTGAAAATTAGCCCTGAAAGCGTCCTCGAGTTCCTCCCAGCTTCCAATGGAATTTTCAGGGAGGCTTTTCAACCAATGCTGAGCTGGTCCTTTCAACATGAGGGGAAGGTATTAGATGGCGTGCAGATCGTCTCCGTGAGCCATATGAATGTGAAGAATAAAGTCCTCAATCCAGACTGCAGGGTCTGTCATTCCGTCGTATGCCTCGATGTTTACAGGTTTAAACCCCTCTGGAAATTCATGATTCAGAACCTCATCGGTGAAGCAAAGGGGGTGTGCGGCGCCCCTGTACTTGGATGTATCGTGGCGTGGGTCTGACGGCTATAGTGTTCGGTGTTGATTCCGAGCTGGTAGTCGATATGTATAGTCAGTTTGGTGGTCATGATCCTGCATATGAACGCGTTTCCTAGATCCATAGATGGACCTGGTCATACCAGCTCTTTTGTCCAGGTGCTCTCGTAGATCGTGTGCTGACTTGTGTGTGGCATCGTTAGCCACTCTGTCTCGGCCACGGGGTGGTCGGTCCGGCAGATCGGCCGCATTGTTTTTGGGCGGAATGGGCGCGATCGCCTCGTCGTCGAATTCGGGCAGCAACTTACATTTTGGGTAGCTCTTTGTCTCGCGATCACCGCCATATCTTTCATCAGTGTCGAGCACTTCGTTCCATCTGTGGTTGAACGTATCCTGTGTGGCTTTAAGCCGTTGCTTCTGCTTCTTCAAGCTCCTCGTGGTGGCAATAAGTCTCTTGTGGAGGTTCTCTTGTGTAACGCCCCGGATACGACTTTCCATATTCTTAACTCTAACTCTTGCCTTTTCCGGAGATGCGATATGATTTTTCCTTCGTGGTTTTGTTTTTGCATTTTGTTCATGTCATCATCCGCATTGCATCATCATGTTTTCAAAACTTGCATCCGTTCGGGTTCCGTCGCTTCTCTCCGTTGTCCGTTCCGAGCCCTTTCACACTCGCACGCGCCCGCGGCACCTCCGAATATTATTTTATTAGTGGCATAAAAATGTTCTCGGAATGGGTTGCAACTTGTCGTGCGGTCTTATTATAGTGTAGACAGCAGACCCTGCCAAGTTTCATCGCATTCGAGTCCATTTGATAGCCCAACCGTTAAACCTACAACCGCAATATAGTCGGTCTATCGTCGGACGTTTTGGTCTCCGGAAGCAGTTGTCGGGCTGCACTTCCCTTCTCTCCCTCGGCCCTACCCTCTCGTCACAGCCCACCTAGGCCACCCTACCTCTCCTCGTGATCCGGAACCGCCCCGATCGCGATCGGAGGGTCCCGAAACCCCTCCAAACCTCCCAAACCCTAGCATTTTTGCTATATATGGACACCCCTTGTCCATTTTGGGCAGCCTAACCCCCCTCCACCTACCTCTAGCCTTCCCCTCCTCAGAATCCGCGCCACCCAACCCGCAGCCACCGCCGCCAGCCACTTGTCGCCGCCACTTGGCCTCCTCCCGCGCCGCCACCTCGCCGCCCAGCGCCATGGCTAACCCGGACGCGCCACGTCGCCCAACCAGCCAAGACCGCCGCGGCAAGACGGGGCCCTGAAGCCCATCGGGGCCGTCCTCGACCCGGCGCCTGGCTCCCTCGCCCGCTCCCTCGCCCGATCTCCCTCGCCGCAAGGCTGGCGGCAGACCACGGGCGCCGCCTCCCGCCGTCCGCGACCTCGTCATTTGGAGTCCCTCGGACCTTCGAGCAAGTGCCCGCGCCTCCCATCTCCTCCTTCCCTCTCTTTCCTCTCTTCCTCATCCCTCGTCTCTCTCTTCTGTGCGATTCTTGCGCCGCCTTGATGACCGCCCGGCCGGCCGTGGTCGCCGGATCCGCCCGAGATCCGCCGGATCCGGGCCCCTCGCCCCATTCGGTCTCTCTGCCCGTCCTCGACCCCTTTGCATCGTGCCAAGGCTCTCTGAACCCTGCCGCCGCCGCCATTGCCCTAGCGGGGAGCGAGCAGAGGAGCCGCTTCGCTCCGGTGCCCGTTGACCGCGCTGGGCGGCGCCCTCCGCGTGGGCTGCGGCCTCCTCCTCCAACAGGCCAAAGCCCATGGTGAGAGCCACCCAGCGCCCCTCCTTTTTTTTTTTTTTCCCTGTTGGGCCAGCAAGCGATTTCAGCCCGTGTCCATTTTTTTCCAGTCCTGCGAATTTCCTATTATCCTGTGATTTACCAGTTTTGCAGAAAAACCCCCTAAACTCATGCATTTAATAACTAATTAACGGTGCATCGGATTAAAACAAACTTTATATGTAAAATGCTTAGTTTTTCGTCTAGTTTAATAATATGCCACTTTCATCCATGTTAAAAATGTTTAAAATGTTGTTTGATTAAATTTGTTTAAATGCCATGCTAAAATGATTTAATTCATAACTAAATAACCGTAGCTCGGATTTAAATGTTCTTTATATGTATTTGGGGTGGAAAAATGCCTAGATTATCATGGTCCACTTTATTTTCCTGTTTAACAACTTTAAAATATGTTTTAGGGCAGAACAGTACCAAATTCGAATATTGCTTATGGGGATTTTCCGGAATTGTTGTTTGTTCTTCCGGCCTCATTTAAACTTGCCTAGTTAGGTAGTTTTGTTATGCTTCACCCCTTGCCATGTTAATCAACATTTAATATTGTTGGGTAGCTTAAACAAGAGAGAACTAAATAGTTCGATGTGGTGTTTTGTCAATATGCAACTCGTTGCATATTGGGCTCCATTTAAGTTGTAAGTTTGTTTTGTGCACTTTGCCATGCCACGCCTCTTTAAACCGGACATGCATCATACTTGTTTGCACATCATGCCATGTGTATGTGTTGGTTGTTTACTATGTTGTTTGTTTCTTTCCGGGTTGTTTCTCTCGTTAGCCTCGGTTCCGTTCCGGAGTTGTGAGGACCCGTTCGACTACGTCCGTTTGTCTTCTTCATGGAATCGTTCTTCTTCCTTGCGGGATCTCAGGCAAGATGACCATACCCTCGAAATCACTACTATCTTTGCTATGCTAGTTTGCTCGCTCTTTTGCTATGCCAATGCTGCGATGCCTACCATTTGCTTGTCAGCCTCCCAAATTGCCATGTCAAACCCCTAACCTTTGACACCTTTTCCTATGCAAACCGTTGTTTGGCTATGTTACCGCTTTGCTCAGCCCTCTTATAGCATTGCTAGTTGCAGTGAAGTTGAAGATTTCTCCATGGTGGACAGGGTTTATGTTGGGATATCACAATATCTCTTATATTATTAATGCATCTATATACTTGGTAAAGGGTGGAAGGCTCGGCCTTATGCACAGTGTTTTGTTCCACTCTTGCGCCTCTAGTTTCCGTCATACCGTGTTATGTTCCCGGATTTTGCGTCCCTTACGCGGTCGGGTGATTTATGGGACCCCTTGACAGTTCGCTTTGAATAAAACTTGTCCAAAGAAGGCCCAACATTGACTTTTACCATTTGCCTCACCACCACCTACTTTTCCCTTGGGAGTCGCTCTCTCGAGGGTCATCTTTTATAGCCCCGGGCCGTGCTTGTCTAAGCGTTGGTCCAAACTAGAGCACCGTCGGGACCATCCTTGGCAACTTGGGTTACGCGGTTCTCAGACGCTTCGCTTATCCGGTGTTGCCCTGAGAACGAGATATGTGCAGCTCCTATCGGGATTGTCGGCGCATCGGGCGGCTTTGCTGGTCTTGTTTTACCATTGTCGAAATGTCTTGATGTACCGGGATACCGAGCCTGATCGGAGTGTCTTGGGTGAAGGTCTATTCCTTCGATGATCGCGAGAGCTTGTCATGGGCTAAGTTGGGACACCCCTGCAGGGTATAAACTTTCGAGAGCCGTGCCCGCGGTTATGTGGCAGATGGGAATTTGTTAATGTCCGGTTGTAGAAAACCTGAAGTTGACCTTAATTAAAATACATCAACCGTGTGCATCGTGATGGTCTCTTTCCGGCGGAGTCCGGGAAGTGAACACGGTGTTGGAGTTATGCTTGACGCAGGTTGCTATAGGATCACTTCTTGATCATACTTTTATCGACCGTGCTTTGCCTTCTCTTCTCGCTCTCATTTGCGTATGTTAGCCTCCGTACATGCTAGTCGCTTGCTGCAGCTCTACCTCATGCCTTTACCTTACCCATAAGCTTAAATAGTCTTGATCTCGCGGGTGTGAGATTGCTGAGTCCTCGTGACTCACCAGATACTTCCAAAACCAGTTTGCGTGTGCCTATGTTAATGAAAGGTGATTTAATCAAGCTCAAGGAGGAGCTTGATGAAGATCTTGCCCTTTGTGTTGTTTCGTTCTAGTTGATCAAGAGTGGAGCCCAGCTTGGGGTCGATCGGGGACCGCTTTGTCGATTTGGGGTTCTTCTTTTATTTTGGTTCCGTAGTCGGACCTTGATTGTATCTGGATGATGTAATGCTTTATTCATGTAATTGTGTGAAGTGGCGATTGTAAGCCAACTATGTATCTTTTCCCCTTATGTATTAAATGGGTTGTGTGAAGATTACCTCACTTGCGACATTGCTTTCAATGCGGTTATGCCTCTAAGTCGTGCTTCGACACGTGGGAGATATAGCCGCATCGAGGGCGTTACATCTTGTTCCAAGTGTTTTTCCGGGATGATGCGTGCATCATCGTCCGAATTATCCTCCTCTTCGGAGACAGGTTTATAAGTTTTGTCTTCGGCATCGCTGCGTTCGGACAGCAGCCCCAGACTGTGTTTGCCGTCCCCTTGCTCGTCCTGCTCCATCACTGGGTCTACGGGGTCGTCGTTATCTTTAGCATCATCCGGGGTGTTATTCTTTCTTGTGCCAGTTTCGTTGTTTTTGCTATGGCGGGGTTTAGAGCGGCGCCACTGACGTCGGCGCTTTGTTTGCTTTTTAAGAGGATTATCCTACGTTGCATCCTGTTGATCCTCGCCATTGCTTTCTTTGGGTGTGTCCACCATATATATGTCATATGATGAGGTGGCTGTCCAGCGCCCTGGGGGAGTTGGTTCCCGTTCTTCTCCGGCATCGTCGTCCATACCGTTGATGTCTTTGGAGTCGAAATCAAGCATGTCGGTTAAGTTGTCGATAGTGGCTATTAAGTGGGTGGTGGGTGGGTAACGAATTCCTTCGTCGTCCGCTTCCCACTCAAGTCGGACATAGTTTGACCAAGAATTTCCTGACAAGGACAGAGATTTTAATGATTTTAGCACGTCGCCCAAGGGCGAGTGCTGGAAGATATCTGCGGAGCTGAACTCCATGATCGGCGCCTAGTTAGATCCGATGGGTGCGGATACACGCGGTTCAGAGCCTATGGCCGGAGACGAGCCGAGGGTCCGATGACACAGATGTCACAGCCCTAGCTTAGACCTTGTCTGTCTTTGCATAAGCATCCATGCATCATGTTTAAATTTTATGAAACTTGAAATGGGGATTGCCTAAACCCTAGCATCAAAGGAATTCACTAGGTTCAACTAAAATATTTTCAGTGAATTTCAAATGGCTTTCGAATATGTTCATCATTTTTGGAAAATGCTAGAACCATAACCAGAGGTGTTGCACATTTTTCCATGACATATTTGGTCACTGAATTAAATCATATAGTATTTGCAATTGGGCATTTAAATGCTATATACTATTTTAAGTGCTCAATTAATTCTGAACTTAAGTGTGGGCTGCTAGGAATAATCCTAACAGAGCCCACAACTATTTTCAGGATTTTTGGAAACGTTTTTGTATTTTTAATAAAGCCACAAAGTTGCAGAAAATAAGAAAACAGGAAATAAAAGGGAGAGAGAGAGACTTACCTGGACCTACCTTCTATGCAGCCCACCTGGCCGGCCCAGCTGGCAGCCCAGCCAACTGGCCCAGCCCACCACCGCCTCCTCCCCTGTCGTCTTCCTCCTTTGCCAGGAGGACGGGCGCGTGCCCGACGCGCGTGCACCGCCGTGCGGCCACCTCCTGCCTGCTTGCTCGCTGCTGGAGACGGCCCCGAGCACCACGCACTCCCCCTCGACCGCCCCGTACCCTCTCACTCTCCCGTGCCCATTGCCCTCCTCTCCCTCGCTCTCTCGCGCGATGCCCGAGGACCACCGTCGCCGTCGTTCGCCTTTGCCGTGGCCACCAGCATCCCCATGCCAAGCCAGCTAGTCCACGAGCTCCGCCTCATCTGCCTCTTCCTCCTCGACGATTCTCCCGGCCTCGGACGCGCTGCTTCATTGTCACCATTGCCGTTACCGTCGCCGGCCACCGAAGCTCATCGCCGCCGATTTGAGAGCTACCGGACGTCCCCGACCTCGCCCTCGCGCTCATTGGACTCGCTGTGAGCACCTGCATCTAACCCCCCTAAACCCGCTGCCTCTTGCTCGCCTTAGCCGTCGCCCCCTTGCTGCCCGCAGCACGCCGCCGGCCGAGCTCGCCATCAACGCAGTTCCAGTGACCATTTGGTCACCTCGGTGACTCAACACGCCAGTAGCACCTCAGAGAGCAGCCCAGCCACAAGAGTTGGCTCGCCAGAGCTGCAATACCAAACCCAAGAACTCACCCGAAGCCGCCGCCGCCGAGCTCTTCACCGGCGCCACTCCGGCCACTCCCCGGCCGCGCCACCACCACGGTTGGATGCGGACCAGCATCCGCATCCCGTATCTGTGCTCCACGTGCCAAACGGCGCTCTGTAGGCAAAACCAGAGGCCGCTTTGCGTCTCGGCCTCGCCGGCGGCTAAACGCGGCGAAGTTGACCTGCTGACCGAGTCGACCAGGTGGGCCTGGGACCCTTGGGTCTATGACAGCTAGGGCCCGCCCTGCTAACTAACCCAGGATTAGCGCTAACTAAATTTAGTTAGTTTAACTAACTACTGATAGATGGGACCCACTGGTCAGTTGACCGCTGACGTCACCCTGCTTGAAGGTCGACGACATTCAATTCATGGAATTATTCTTATACAGGAAATTCCAGAAAATAGTACAAACTTCTAAAAATCATATAAAATCAACCGTAGCTCCAAATCAAATAAATTATATATGAAAAATGATCAGAAAAATCCAATCTATCTATCTGTACCATTTTCATGCATGTTAGAACACATTAACCTTGCTGTTTAGGTGAAACAACTTAATGCACTAATATAACCTCTTATAATGGGTTTGCATTTGAATCTTTGGTTCAAATGGACTCATTTCAATCTGTTCTAGCTTGCATTAGCCCAAAACACATTCATATTGCCATGTCATAGCATGCATCATATTGTGCATTGCATTGATCGTGTTTCTTCTCTGTTTGTTGGTGTTGTTCCCCCTCGGTAGGCGTTGTATCGATGTTGTGATCGTTGACACTGGTGAAGATTCAATGCTATCTTCAGAAGTGCCAGGCAAGCAAAACCCCCTTGTTCATTCCGATACAATCCTACTCTCTCGCTCCTGCTCTCTTTTACTGCATTAGACAACAATGATTCATCTGTTATTTGTTGCGGTAGCTGAACCCCTTTATCCTCTGCATGACCTGTCATTGCCACAGTAAATAGATGAAACCCAGTAGCATGAGTAGGAGTTGTTTGAGCCCTATTGAGCCTACTCATTCATGCTTGTTTGTCATGCCTGCTACTGCTTAGAGTTGAGTCAGGTCTGATTCATCATGGATGAATCAGAGGTGTGTGAACATGTCCTACTGTGTGTGAGCTAAGTGTGTGAACACGATTTGGTAAAGGTAGTGGTGAGAGGCCATGTAGGAGTACATGGTGGGTTGTCTCGTTGAAGCTGTCCTTAGGAACTGAGTTCTGTGTTTGGGATCCATGATTCAGCTACTACCATGCATTGGGCCCTGAAATATGACCCCGCTCGACATCTTAATCACCCTAGTTCTTTCTCCAGGAGTTGCAAGAGCCTACTGGAGGTCGTGGACAGCGCTGACCGTGGGGTGGGCTGTGATACGGTAGGTACGTGGCCGGGTACACCGGGCACCCTGTTGGGGATATCACCACTGGGCATGAACCAGCCTACCTGGGCCGGTTTAGCTTTCATTAGTAGTTTAAAGGTGATTAAGCAGATAAAGGCCCAAGGCCTGTAGTCGGTTTAGAATCTGTAGCCGTAAACCGGCTTGATATGTAAACTTGCATTGTAAGTTAGGAATAGAGAGAGAGACCAACCGATACGAGTATGAACCGTGGGACTCAGAGACCGACAGGCGCCACCCGTATATAAGGGACCGACCGGCGGCGGTTCAAGGACGACAACAACAACTCGAGGCCTAGGGCGGCTTGTTTGCTCCCTAGTCATCGAGACCACATCAATTCCATCACAACTAGACGTAGGCTTTTACCTTCATCGAAGGGGCCGAACTAGTATAAACCCTTGTGTCTTTGTGTCCGCTTTAACCCCTTCAAGTTAACCCGTAGCGATGGCTCCACGACTAAGTCCTTTCACAAGGACATCTGCCGTGAAAAATCCATGACAGTTGGCGCCCACCGTGGGGCTATTGCACGACGGTTTGATGGTCTTGGAGGGCAAGCTCAAAGGACTCGAAGGCTATGTTGTGGGCCGGATGACCAAGAGTCGTCGTGGCAAGATCTACATCGACGATGCAGGATGGGGTCCCGAAGCTGATTCGATCGAGTACGGGTACCGGGTCCCCTTTGGTGGCATACACGTTTTTATCGGCAAGATTGGTGAGCCTGGGTGTCGGTGTCAAAACCGGCGGAACTCGGGTAGGGGGTCCCGGACTGTGCGTCTAGGCGGATGTTAACAGGAGACGAGGGACACGATGTTTTTACCCAGGTTCGGCCCTCTCGATGGAGGTAAAACCCTACGTCCTGCTTGACTAATATTGATGATATGGGTAGTACAAGAGTGGATCTACCACGAGATCAAGGAGGCTAAACCCTAGAAGCTAGCCTATGGTATGATTGTTGTAATGTATGTAGTCCTACGGACTAAAGCCCTCCGGTTTATATAGACACCGGAGGAGGCTAGGGTTACACAGAGTCGGTTACAATGGTAGGAGATCTACATATCCGTATTGCCAAGCTTGCCTTCCACGCCAAGGAAAGTCCCATCCGGACACGGGATGGAGTCTTCAATCTTGTATCTTTGTAGTCTTGGAGTCCGGCGGATGATGATAGCCCGGCTGTCCGGACACCCCCTAGTCCAGACTCCTCAAGAGTAGCCCTGAACCAAAGCTTCAATGACGATTAGTCCGGCGCGCATAATGTTCGGCATTGCAAGGCGGGTTCCTCCCTTGAATAATCCAGAGAAGATCATGAACACCAGGATAGTGTCCGGCTCTGCAAAATAAATTCCACATTCCACCATAGAGAGAATAAAACGTACACCAATCCAATCTGCTGACGTATTATGCGGCATGACATCACACCGCCACCAAGCCACTGTTTGAATCGTTTTTTACTTTATACCACCTCAGCATGTTTAGCGAAGCGGTTTCCTTGGCACGTCCTGTCGAAGCAGAGATCGTGTTCCCCTTATTCCGGGATTCTCATCAATACGGACGTGGGTAACCCAACCGCGCCATTGATGGTGGCGCTTGGGAGATAAGCGAGTTTTACCAAGCCGGTGGGGGACGCACAGTTTCGTCCGCCTATATATAAGGGATAAGGATTTACCTTCTCACCTACGCCTTCTTCCTCCTTTGCTTATCCATCTCCACGCACTCAAGCTCCAACGCCCAAGCTCGCACATCTCGCCTCGACCTTCTCCGAATATGTCCGGAGCGGGAGGCAAGTGGTTGGCCTCCACCGTTAAGGAGGAGCATATCACCAAGCTGCGCAGCGCCGGATACCTCTCTGGCGATATCGCGCATCGGCTGCCCGATGAGGAGCAGCTCATCCCTACCCCTGGGCCTCACGAGAGGGTCGTCTTCCTTCCCCACTTCCTCCGCGGACTGGGCTTTCCGCTCCATCCATTCGTCCGGGGGCTCATGTTCTATTACGGCCTGGATTTCCACGATCTGGCGCCAAACTTCATCCTCAACATCTCGGGCGCTCATCGTCAGGTGCGAGGCCTTCCTCTGCATCTAGCCCCACTTCGCTCTGGGCTCAAGACCTTCAACGCTGTCAAGGTTGTGAAGGGCACGCAAGCGGAATGCGGAGGCGCCATGTTGGGTAAATTACCCAACGTCCGTTGGCTCGAAGGGACCTTCGTGGACTCCGTCAAGGGGTGGCAATCGGGGTGGTTCTATATCACCGATCCGCGCAAGCCCACATGGGCGGCGGCCCCCAAGTTTAGATCAAGCGTCCCCACGCAGCTCACCTCCTGGAAAGAGAAGGGCTTGCTGTGGGGCAATCCTAAGGAGGTGACGGGACTCCAAGCCTGCATCCAGAAGCTGGTGAGCAATAAGCTCAGGCTCGTCGACGTGGTCCAAGTCATGCTCATCCGCCAGATTCTCCCATGCCAAGAACGGGCATTCAATCTGTGGGAGTTTAATCCGGAACAGCACCAGGCGCTGAGCGGGCTCTTCGATACGACATATGGAGGCGCCTGGAGGGTGCTGTTTAAGGGTGCCGAAGCCCCCGCATCCGCGACGGAAGATCGCGGATTTAGCTCGCATCATCCAACTGACGAGGTGAGTGATTCAACCCCATTACGAGACACTTTGTAGTAATCGAATTGATTCTAAGAGGGTTTCATTCTTTCTTTTCCTTTGACGGGAATGGATGGAGAAGGCCGAGCAGCTTATCAGCCCGGCTCCCATGCCAGAAGACCCAGTGGACGCCCGTTTAGCAGGGCTGCTGGTTCCGGCACCGCATGTGGTGTCGGAGAAGAAGGCCAAGAAGGTGGCCGCGGGGACTCGAAAGAGCTCCCGCAATCAGGTGTCTGACGACGAGGTGGACTCCTCCCCCGAAGACGAGGAGGAGGAGGAGGACTCTCTCCCGGAGGAGGGAGAGAAGAAGAGGAAGGCTTCCCCAATAGGGGAGGCCGAAGGGTCCAAGAGGGGGAGGACTATCCCCCCGGACAGTTTCGCCAACATCTCCGTTGGCGAGGATGAGTGGCCTCCAAGGGCCATGCATCCGGCAAGATCTTAAGTATCCGGATTCTTGATATGCAATTTCTTTCGTGCCGCGTAGTGTCCTTCTAACGCCGCATTCTGTCCGTAGTCCGGCCGATGATGATCTCCCCGCTTCATCAAGCGGGTCATTGGCCCCGTCGGATGTGGATTCACTTCCGACCGCCACTACCCCCCGTGGCGAAGACGCCGAGGTGGGATCCCAGAGAGGGACCCGTCGGGAGGAGGCTCTGGAGGCACCGTCAGGCTGCCTCTCGGACTTTGTGCTGGACTCTACATCGGAACCCGCAGTGGTTCCAAAGTCCGGCGAGCGCCCTTCAAGGAAGGGCAAGATCAGGACACCGGCGACCTCCGTCCAACCGGAGGCGCCGGATAACTTGTTGGAGGCGCTTAAAGGCGCTTCCATCGAGGAAGAACACCGCACTATCATGAGTGCGGTGATTCAGAAGGTTCAGCTTGCTAAGAGCGGGCTGACCAAAGCCTGCAGCAGCCTTTTAACAGGCTTTGAGGTAAGAAGTTAAAGTTATGTAATGTAATACCGCATAGACAGTAGCCCCTGATGCTCAATTCGGTGTTCGGAAAGAAAAAGTCGGACTGAGGATCTAACAAGATATACGCAGGGTTGCTTTAAAATATGTCAATATGGGTTTGCAGGCTGTGCTGCTGACCTCTGCCGCACTAACGGTGGAGGTCGATGTGCTGAAGAAGGATCTCGAGCGGTCCGAGCAAGAGCTCGGCCATGCTAAGAGGCAGCTCGAGGAAAAAGAAGGTGAGTAACACCACTTTGAATAATTACCTTACAGAAAATGGTTTTGGTTGCAATAAAGTTAGTAAGGATAATACGGGTATTGCAGGGGCCACTAATGAGGTGGAAGCCCTGAAGGAGGCTGTTTCCGCGGCTGAACGCAGTGCGGCCGCAGAACGGGTGGAGCGAGAAAAGCAGGAGGCACTGGTGGCGGAAGTTCGGCAAGAGCTCCAGGCTCTCATGGAGAAACATGAGAGTTTGGAGCGTGACTTCAAGACTCGAGAGTCCGAGCTTGCCTCGGCTCTCGAAAGTGCTAAGCCAAGGCCGAGGCCCATAAGGCCCTTCAGAGGTTGAAGATATAAAGAAGATAGCGGCGGTAAGGCATTTTTCATGCAAAGCAGGCATGTTAATGTGAACTACCCGACACTTACCCGCATTCGGAGCTCTCGAGGCGTTTGCAGATCTGCCACAGAGGCGCGTCGATGCCGCCAAGATTCTATCATGGCGAGGAGGGAGCTCGACGGAGAAGGTCTTCTGGTCTCAGTACACTGAGGCCGGCCATCCGGTGCCCCCAAGCGACCAGCTGAAGCAACTAGTCGAACTCCACAAGGTAGCTGAGGAGGCCATGAAGGGCCTTATAGTCCGGCTGTGGCCTGAACAGGTCATGCCTGGGAGCTACTTTGGCCTTGTGCGGCGGCTGGTGGATGCATGCCCCTGGGTGGATGTTATCAAGCGCTCCGCCTGTATTGAAGGTGCTCGCCAGGGCCTTGCCCGCACAAAGGTGCATTGGGGCAGGTTGGATGCGGAGAAGCTTGTCACGAACCCACCACCACCGGGCAAGGAGTATCGCACGCCCGAAATGTATTATAAAACTGTCCTGAAGGGAGCCCGCGATATTGCGGATGAGTGCCCCAGAAATGTAATCTTTGAGTAAACTCGTTATGCATTATCCTGTGCGCTGAAATTTTGTTCATGTGCGCGTTTAAGCAACTCTTGTTTAATTTAAAATATTACCTTCTGTGCGGCCGTTTATAAAATCTGAGAGATGGCAAGTCGTTGGCTTCAGCCCCCAAGCCACGAGTGCTGGGGTGTTCGGGATAAACTTGAGCACTCTTGTTCCCATTATTGGGTCCATCTAGGGAGGCGCTCAACACAATGAACAAGGCAACCGGACTTATAGTGCTTGAACACTCTCACTTAGCCATAGAATTCTGTAATTTTAAATTTGGTGAAGCCCCGGTATTCAAGACCGAATCTGGGCGCTATCCACGCCTTCGTCGGACATTGTCCGAACTTCGCTGAAGCGGCGTGAGTCTTTAGGACCCGAAAAACCTCTCGAACAGCGACCAGTCTCTCGCCTTATCATGCCAGTTAGTTTTAGCTTTCTCCACTAAGGCGCTCGCCCGGCTCAACCGGGGCGCAATCGCAGTGGTTCTCCCAGTGCCACCTTAGCCGACTGAACGGAACGTAAGGCACCAAAACGTGGGAGCCGGGCAAACCCAACTATTGACCCAAGACATGATCCGGAGCCGATTCATATAATGCTATAAGTTCGGAGTGCCGCACTTATGAAAGTGTTCGGACTTTATTACACCATAATTTGGGGGACGGAAGCCCCTGGCGTATTTGGCCGTACCAAAATATACGGGCGCAAGATGTCATATAATGAGCATATATATAAAAGATAATGCAATTGCAATGAAAAAGGTGCTGCATTATTTATGAAAGAAAGTTTGCTATGAGAGCGGACTGATACAAATAGTGCGGTAAGCAAGGGATTTGGACTAAGTAAATATGTCCCCCTCCAGGGGTGAGCTGCGGACTTGGTGTATATAATCAAATTTAATGCTCGTAATTGAGACCACCTGATTGTTCGTCGCAGCCTTCTTTAGCCCTGACTGTTGCATCATGAGTTCGGCAGGTTCATCGCCGGACAGGGCCTCTGGTTAACGGAGTCCTGTGTACATAAAGGAGAAAAATAAAGAAAAAATAATAAAAAAAAAGGGGGCACACTTGCGAGCCCCCGGTGTGGTCGAACCGCACTCTAGGTTCGTTACGATCGTGCCCCCTCCCCTGTGCCCATGGTATCTCCAAAGCGTAATGATGTACGCGGAGTGTTATTCTTGCGATCATGCGCGGGCGAGGGTTGGCGCCGCATTGCTACGCTGTGCTCGATCGTGCTGTGGTCTTGGTTGGTATTGCTTGGCGCTGTTTTTTCAGTATCCGCCGCTTAACGGCCGGACTCGAGAATTGCCTTAAGAGGCTGCTCTACACTTCTGCCGCGAGAGCCGCTGTATGTTCCTCCGTTCGGAGGGAGCATTCCGTATTCCCGTTGACTGTGATGACTCCACGAGGGCCTGACATTTTGAGCTTGAGGTATGCATAATGCGGCACCGCGTTGAATTTTGCAAACGCGGTCCGTCCGAGCAAAGTGTGATAGCCGCTTCGAAACGGGACTATGTCGAAGATTAACTTCTCGCTCCGGAAATTATTCGGGGATCCGAAGACCACTTCCAGTGTTACGGAGCCTGTGCAATTGGCTTCCGCACCTGGTATGACACCTTTAAAGGTCGTCTTTGTAGGTTTAATCCTTGAGGGGTCTATGCCCATTTTGTGCACTGTATCCTGATAAAGCAGGTTCAGGCTGCTTCCGCCGTCCATCAGGACTCTCGTGAGGTGAAATCCATCGACGATTGGGTCTAAAACCAATGCGGCGAATCCGCCATGGCGTATGCTGGTCGGGTGGTCTCTTCGATTGAAAGTGATCGGACAAGAGGACCATGGATTGAACTTGGGCGATCGCTCCATCGCATAGACATCCCTTAGCGCTGCTTTCCTCTCCCTCTTGGGTATATGGGTCGCAGAATCATGTTCACCGTCCGCACTTGTGGGGAAAACCCTTCGTCCTCTATTGTTCGGCGGTCGGTCTCTTCCTCGTCGTCATTGTTTAGCCCTTGTCATTGTTTTCGGCAATTAACTTGCCTGCTTGCTTGAACACCCAGCAATCTCTGTTAGTGTGATTGGCTGGTTTTTCAGGGGTGCCATGTATCTGGCATAAGCGATCGAGTATTCGGTCCAAATAGGACGGACCCGGAGTGGTTCTTTTGAATGGCTTCTTCCGCTGACCGGGTTTAGAGCCTCGGAATCCGGCGTTGACTACCGTATCCTCCTTATCGTCGCCATTAATGTGGTGTTTGTTTTTGTTTCGACGTGACCTGCCGTTGTTGTCCTTAGTATCCGGACTGCCAGAATTTTTACGGAGATTGTTGCTGCGGGCTAGCCAGCTGTCCTCTCCCCCACAGAAGTGGGTCATTAATGATGTGAGGGCTGCCATAGATTTCGGCTTTTCCTGCCCTAGGTGCCGGGCTAGCCATTCGTCCCGGATGTTATGTTTGAAGGCTGCAAGGGCCTCGTGATCCCGACAATGACGATTTGGTTTTTCTTTGTCAAGAACCGTGTCCGAATTGTCCGCCGATTCATCCGGCTGCTGAATAATGTGGCTTAGGTCATCGGCGCTCGTGGTCGCACATACACGCCTCGGAAGTTGTCGAGGAATGCGGCTTCCAGGTCTTCTCAGCACCCAATTGACTCTGCGGGCAAGCTATTTAGCCAATGCCGAGCTGGTCCTTTAAGCTTGAGTGGGAGATACTTGATGGCATGGAGATCGTCGCCGCGGGCCATATGGATGTGGAGAATATAATCTTCGATCCAAACCACGGGGTCTATTGTGCCATCGTAGGATTCGATGTTTACGGGTTTAAACCCTTCGGGGATTTGATGATCCATTACTTTGTCAGTGAAGCATAGCGGGTGTGCGGCGCCTCTGTATTGAGCACTATCATGACGCAGCTCGAGAGAGCGCTGTCTGCTGTGTTCGGCCCGGCCGGGGTTATTGTATCCGGCGTGACAGTATTCTTCATGGGTCGTGGGGCGCCCACGTGATCCATACATGGATCCGGATTTCCTTGCTTTGTCCTCCAATATGTCTCGCAAGTCCGGCGCGTTCCCTCTTGGCTTCGTACTTTTGGAGCGATGCCGGGGTACGGTCTTGGCTGGGGGCCTGGATGCCTCTCTGTCACGACCACGGGGTGGTCGGTCAGCCATATCGTGCGCTAGTGATTGGGGTATGTAGGCTTCCTCCTCTAATCGGGGGAGCAGCTTGCGTGTTGGGTAACTTTTGGAGGGGCATTCGAGTTTATACTCTTCGGTCGCGAGGACCTCGGTCCATCGATCGGCCAGCAGGTCCTGATCAGCTTGAAGCTGTTGCTGCTTTTTCTTTAGGCTATTTGCTGTGGCGATAAGCCTGCGTTTGAAACGCTCTTGTTCGACGGGATCCTCAGGTACGACGAATTCGTCACCGCTGAGGCTTGCTTCGTCTTCGGAGGGAGGCATATAGTTATAATCCTCCACTTCTTCGTCTGCCGCCCTCTCGTGAGGGCTTGCTTCTGCATCCTCCTGCGCTGAGTCGTGCTGGAGGGGATTGTCTTCGGCACTCTCGGGGTATTATTATCTCTCGTGCGGAATCTCCATTCTTGCTATGGCGGATTTAGAGCGGCGCCGGCCGACGCCGGCGTTTGGGCTGCTTCTTTAAAGAGTGCGCCTTTCTGCTTCTTCGTCGTCCCGTCTTTTGGGGTGTCCACCATATATATGTCGACGACGAGGTGGTCTTCGATTGCCTCAGAGGCGCTGGTTCTCGTTCGTCTCGGCATCGTCATCCATAGCGCCGATGTCGCCGAGTCGTAGTCTAGCATGTCGGTTAGATCGCCGAGTGGCTACAAAGTGGGTGGTGGGTGGGCTCAATTTCTTCGTCATCCGTACCCCAACCATCCCGGCATAGTCCGCCAGACTCTCCCGATAACGAGATACTTTAGCGAATTTAGGATGTCGCCAAAGGGCGAGTGTTGGAAGATGTCCGCGGCGGTGAATTCCATAACCGGCGCCCAATCCGAATCGATTGGTAGGGGCGCGGGAGGTTCGGAGTTCGGCAAGGAGTCCGGCACCTCGGAATCACGAGTTTCGCGGGGGACAAGATCAACGTTCGGCTCCATCGCCGTGGAAGTTGAAGCCCCTGAGGCGGGGTCTATCCACCGATCCTCGATCTGGGCGATCGGCTCCGGACTGATGGCCGAAGCGGATTCATGTGCGGCCACCATGGCACTGTTCGGCGGCAGAGCTAGATCTTGCCCATCGTAATAGTGCGGCACCCTCGGCTGCGGCTCGAGTCCGTCGAAGATCAAGTCTCCGCGGACGTCGGCCGTGAAGTTTAGGCTCCCGAATCTGACCTGACGGCCAGGGGCATAGCTTTCGATCTGCTCCAGATGGCCAAGCGAATTAGCCCGCAGGGCGAAGCCGCCGAATACAAAGATCTGTCCGGGAGAAAAGTCTCACCCTGGACAGCGTTGTTGGTTGAGGATGCCATCGGGCCTATCGGTGACGGCACAGAGGAACTCTCAATGAAAGCACCAATGTCGGTGTCAAAACCGGCGGATCTCGGGTAGGGGGTCACGAATTGTGCGTCTAGGCGGATGGTAACAGGAGACGAGGGCCACTATGTTTTTACCCAGGTTCGGGCCCTCTCGATGGAGGTAAAACCCTACGTCCTGCTTGATTAATATTGATGATATGGGTAGTACAAGAGTGGATCTACCACGAGATCAAGGAGGCTAAACCCTAGAAGCTAGCCTATGGTATGATTGTTGTAATGTATGCAAGCTTTTAAATCTAGGCCGATACGACCGATATATAGGCCGATATATCACTTTTGGGGCTCTACCGATATAAACATAACATATCATTTTGTAAATATCATTTTCAAACATGTCATCCGATATGGACCGAAATATCGACCGATATGACCGATATATAGCCCGATATGTCCACCGATATAGAACGATACGTAGATGACAATAATTATTTATTAGAATGCAGTGAAATAAGATTATGCATTTACAACTTCATTATATATAATCAAAGTCATGCACAATGTTTCATACAAATGCATATATACCATATTGTTTTTAATCATAGAGCAAGGATTTTATGAATCTTTCCTTCGTAGTTACTTAATAAAAAAGTCAATAAACTAGGAATCTAAAAGTGTCATGTTAAATCATTAACATTATACATTTTGTTTTACTAAAAACAAATGTTGAGAAAGAATAATGAAGTAAAAAACTATACATGTTTTCTCCGATATACTACATATCGTCCGGTATATCACCCGATATCCGACATCCGATATGTCGAAGCCAAACCGATACGAACCCGATATCCGATATTTTGAAGCTTGAATGTATGTTGTCCTACGGACTAAAGCCCTCCGGTTTATATAGACACCGGAGGAGGCTAGGGTTACACAGAGTCAGTTACAATGGTAGGAGATCTACATATCCGTATTGCCAAGCTTGCCTTCCACGCCAAGGAAAGTCCCATCCGGACACGGGACAGAGTCTTCAATCTTGTATCTTTGTAGTCTTGGAGTCCGGCGGATGATGATAGTCCGGCTGTCCGGACACCCCCTAGTCCAGGACTCCCTCAATGGGCCTGAGACGGACATCTGCACTGACCTCGTCGAGACGGCTCAGCGTGCGAGATCTACCCAGGTTAAACCGGCCGTGAAGCGTGCCTTCGTGGGAGTCATCCACGGAGGAGAGCGTGAGGACGAGTCAGAATACGGTAGCGAGACCGTCGTCTATTCCGGCGACGAGTCTTCAACCGGAGAGACCGAATCATTGTACCAGTTGCAAGACGACCGGATTAGGGGCTGTTCCGATGGCGACAGTATTCCGGACCACCCAGATCAGATCAACCGGGTTGGAATATTCATGGCCGGCATGTAGGCGGCGAATCACTCTTCGACCGGAGCAGCAATGCTCTCCGGATCAGCAGCGGCAGCGGCAGCAGGGGCAGGAGGCCTTGTGCGCCCACCGGTTCAAGTTTTGTCTGACCTGTTTGACGCACTAGCTGCACTTATGGCAGAGGCCAATCCGGCGGATCAGGAGGCCCATGATGCAGAGATTGCAAAGGTGAGAGAGCAGATCATACAGGCCAAAGCCAACCTGGCAGCAGAGAAGGACGGATGGCCGCAGAGCGGGCCGCTGGACGCCAGCCTATAAGCTCATGCTCGACCAGAACGCATCACAGGAGGTCTTGAAGCGGAAGCACAGATCACGCCTGCCGTTAGGGTTCGACCCTCGAAATCTCTTTCACACTCCGGGAGCTGGAACCAGTAATCCGCCGGGGCACCTGGAGGTAAACCGGGTCGAGGCACCAGGGCCGGGAGCGACGGTCCAACCCCGCCTGATGGAACCTCCTCGACAGAACATTGTGATTCCTCTGCCGGCTTAGACACCTCCGGGTCATTATTCTAATCCTATGGACAATCTTGTCGCAGCTGCTGCACGATTAGAAGCTATCCCGGTCGAAGGAGACTCTCCACAAGCAATAGAGACGCGTCGGGTTAAGGAACTTCTCCGGACCGCTTTGATTCAACAGGAGGCATATTCATACAGCCGCGATCGGATTCACTCCACACCTCGTCCAAGCCGGAGCTATAGCAGGTGCCTGGATGAACCAGCCATATCAAGCAATGCGCGAGGCCATGAAGCGGCCCGTGGCAATAACCCGGCAGGTGGTGTTCGCGATACTCAGGATGTAGTGGACCAGGCCCGGGCACGAAGGGAGGCCGAGTTAGCAGCATAGAACAAGGCGGGTCAGCTTACACCGGTTCGTCCTACCACCTCTGCCGGGCCAGGGGTCGCATCTAGTTTGGGAGTACCCTGTTTAGTCCCCGCTTTACGCAATGTACGCCTGCCCAAAGATTTCAAGGGTCCGCGCAAGGTGCGGAATTACACCGCTGATTTATCTCCAGAAGCATGGGTAGAAAGTTATGAGATGGCCATGGAGATGCTGGATGTGGATGAGACCGCGTGTGCAAAGTACTTCACCATGATGCTTGAAGGCACGGCCCGAACTTGGTTGAAGAGCCTGCCGCCTAATTCTGTCAGTTCATGGGCCCAGTTGCGGGCCCGGTTTATCC
This sequence comes from Aegilops speltoides, assembly GCA_021437245.1. NCBI lineage: Eukaryota > Viridiplantae > Streptophyta > Magnoliopsida > Poales > Poaceae > Aegilops > Aegilops speltoides. Next base: position 496,124,877 of record CM038145.1, read on the forward strand.
AGAATTTCAAAGATACGTGTAAGCAGCCCAAGTCCATAGTAGACTTGGCGGCTTGTGTTCAGGAGGACGGAGAGTCAACAACCCATTGGGTACGCCGCGTTTGGAAGTCTTGCACTCGTCAGACAGATCAATGCTGACTCTGCGATCTTAACCCTGGAGGGCAACTGCCAGTTTATGCCTTTAAAGTTGAAATTGGGGCGTATGAAGCGGTTCTGTAATGACATGGGAACTCTCATGGCCACTTTGGTGAAGTATGCTGATTCGGATAATACCAAGGATCCCGAGACTGATGATGACGAAGCAGGGAAGGGAAAGAAGAATAGCAACTCCAAGGGGCATCAATACAAACCGGTGAGCCATGGAAACGGAGGCAAGCGTAAAGCGGATGGCAGCATGGACTTTGTGGCTAACACTAATGCGCAGAACAAGGGTCTGTGGCGCAGAGGTAAAGCGGCGAATCATAGTGGGGATCCAAATCCTAACCCGGATCGCTTAAACTATTTGTTGAATCAGCCTTGTCCAAAGCATGGGACGAAGGAGGCGCCGGCTAACCACCTTTGGAAGGATTGTTACAGTATGCAGGAATTTAAGAACTCTAATGCCTTCCGGTATGACCGTGGGTCAGGTGGTGGCTCAGGATCCGGTTTCCATGGGCCAGGTCACGATGGAGCTTCCGGTTCAGGTTTCAATCAGGGCGGTCACAACAACCAGAATAATCAGAATGGTCAAGGGGGTTACAACCAACAGCAGCAGCAGCAGCAGTCGGGTTATCAGAGCTAGCCAAAACAGTTGAACAATGGGCAGTATCACGTTTTCACAACTAGCTTGGATAAGCGCGACCAGAAACTCCACAAGCGAGCGGTGAACTCTGTTGAACCGGCCGTACCACGTTACTTACGCTAGTCGGAGCAGCCTATCATGTGGAGCAGGGAGGATCACCCACCCCGGGTTGACAATCCGGGCCAGTTGGCATTAGTGGTAGACCCTCAGGTGGGAGGTTATAAATTCACCAAGGTGCTCATGGATGGAGGGAGCAGTATTAACATCTTGTACTATGAGACATTCCGTCGCATGAGGCTAACAGACAAAGATCTCAAACCGTCTAATACGGTGTTCCATGGTGTGGTGCCTGGCAAATCAGCATATCCTGTTGGTAAGATAGCCCTGGAGGTGGCTTTTGGGGACGAGCATGATTCCCGATCCGAGACACTAACCTTTGAGGTGGTGAAAATCCGGAGCCCGTATCACGCCTTGTTTGGGCGGCCGGCTTATGCCAAATTCATGGCACGGCCTTGTTATATCTATTTGCAGCTCAAGATGCCGGGCCACAAGGGGACAATAACGGTTCATGGGAGCCGCAAGATTGCTTTGTCATGTGAGGAAGGTGATGCGGCCTATGCAGAGTCGGTTTGTGCCACGGAGGAGTTGAAATATTATAGGGACAATGTTGATCCGGCGGACATGACCCCTTTGAAGAAGCCAACTATGGTGCATGATTCAGATCTGAAGTTCAAATAGGCGGCTGAGACCAAGCTTATTGACTTCGTGCCCGGCGATTTGTCCAAGCAGTTCACTGTCAGTGCCAACTTGGATCCTAAATAGGAAAGCGCGCTCATCGAGTTCATCCGTGAGAATCGGGACATTTTTGCATGGAAGCCTTCTGACATGCCAGGTGTACCGAGGGAACTCGCTGAGCACACTCTTAATGTTGATCCCAAGTATAAACCGGTCAAGCAATTTCTCCGCCGGTTTAACGAAGAAAGGAGCAAAGCTATTGGAGAGGAAGTGGCCAGGCTCTTAGCGGATGGATTTATCATTGAAGTGTTCCATCCAGAGTGGCTTGCTAATCCGGTGCTGGTTCTTAAGAAAAACGGCACTTGGCGTATGTGTGTGGATTACTCGGATCTTAACAAGGCTTGTCCAGCGGATCCTTTTGCCCTCCCCCGCATTGACCAGATTATTGATGCCACGGCGGGTTGTAAGCGTTTGAGTTTTTTGGATGCATACTCTGGGTATCATCAGATCAAAATGGCGGTTAAGGACCAGGAGAAGACGGCGTTTATTACTTCTTTTGGAGCCTTCTGCTATGTATCTATGCCTTTTGGGCTCAAGAGCACCCAAGCCACTTATCAACGGTGTGTACAGAACTGCCTGCATAAACAGATCGGTCGTAATGTGCACGCCTATGTGGACGATATTGTAGTCAAGTCATGGCAGAAGGAGACGCTGGTTGATGATTTGAAGGAAACCTTTGACAACTTGCGGGCTTACAAGATGATGCTTAACCCGGCCAAATGTGTCTTTGGTGTTCCGGCAGGCAAGTTACTGGGTTTTCTTGTGTCCAACAGAGGAATCGAGGCTAATCCGGAGAAGATTACGGCTATCACCTCCCTGGCTAAACCGAAGTGTATCAACGATGTTCAGCGTTTGGCAGGACGGATTGCTGCGCTAAGCTGGTTTATCAGCCGCCTCGGAGAGAAAGCCATCCCTTTATACCAGATGCTGAGAAAGACAGATCAATTCATTTGGAGTCCGGCTGCTGATGAAGCGTTGGAGGACTTGAAGCGGCAGTTAGCCAATCCGCCCGTCCTCGCAGCTCCAGTCGACAAGGAGCCGTTACTGCTATACGTAGCAGCCAATGCTCGTGCAGTTAGCGTGGCTATTGTGTTAGAGCGCAAGGAGGCAGGCAAGGAGTATCCAGTTCAGCGGCCGGTTTACTATATCAGCGAGGTGCTCATTGAATCCAAGCAACGGTATCCGCATTGGCAGAAGCTGGTATATGGAGTTTTTATGGCAAGCCGGAAGTTGAAGCAGTATTTCCAAGGGCATCCCATCATAGTGGTCAGTTCAGCTCCCTTGGGCGATATCATACAGAACCGGGAGGCGACTGGACGAATTGCCAAGTGGGCTATAGAACTTGGGCCGCACGGATTGAGGTACGTGCCTCGGACGGCGGTGAAGTCTCAAGCACTTGTTGATTTCATCAATGATTGGACTGAGTTGCAAGCACCGGAGGAGAAGCAGGATCACACATATTGGACTATCCATTTTGATGGATCCAGGCAATTGAGGGCTCGGGGCTGGAGTCGTATTAACTTCCCCACGAGGAGATAAGTTTTGTTATGTTCTCCGCTTAATGTTCCCTTGTACTAATAATGCAGCTGAGTATGAAGCTTTGCTCCATGGTCTCCGGATGGCTAAGGAGATGAACCTAAGTCGGGTTAAGTGCTTCGGTGACTCGGATCTCGTGGCTCAACAGGTGTCTGGCACTTGGGATTCTAAAGACCCACTTATGGCTGCATATCGTCGTGAGGTGGATATGATCGCGGGTCACTTCAAAGGTTATCAGGTGGATCACGTAGATCGTCGAAAAAATGAAGCGGCGGACGCTTTAAGCCGGTTGGGCTCTCAGCGTAAACCGGTCCTGCCTAATGTCTTTCTTGATGTATTGCACAACCCGTCAGTCAAGCTCCCGGGTGAAGCGGATTTGGCTATTCCTGATCTGGAGGCTCAATTGGTGGTAGCCCTGCATATTATACCGGATTGGACAGTTCCTTATCTTGCGTACATGAACCGGGGAGAGTTGCTAGAGGATGAAACTCTAGCTAGACAGATAGTCCGGCGATCCAAGTCTATGACCATTGTCAATGGCGAATTGCATCATTGCAGTGTATCAGGGGCGTTTCAACGCTGCGTCTCTCCTGAGGAAGGCTGTGAAATCTTATGTGAAATCCATGAAGGGTATTGTGGTCACCACGCCGGTTCAAAGTCTCTGGTGGCAAAGGCGTTTCGTCACGGGTTCTACTGGTTGACAGCTCATGCTGATGCGGAGGATTTGGTTAAACAGTGTGATGGTTGTCAGAAATTTTCAAGGCGTGCTCATGTACCGGCTCAAGAATTGAGGATGATTCCAATTACTTGGCCGTTTGCAACATGGGGGCTGGATATGGTCAACCTTTTAAAAGATCCAACGATAAAAAAACCCACCTTTTGGTGGCAGTTGACAAGTTTACCAAGTGGGTTGAAGCGGAGCCAATCAGCAAGTGTGATGCAGCTACAGCGGTGCAGTTCATTAAAAAGGTTATTTCCCGGTTTGGCTTTCCACACAGTATCATTACTGACAACGGTACAATTCATCCAAGGGTGCTATGAAGGAATTCTATGAACGTGAGCACATCCGACTTGACGTATCATCAGTGGCTCACCCCCAGTCCAATGGGCAGGCAGAACGGGCTAATCAAGAGATCTTGCGAGGCATCAAACCCCGGCTTATGGTTCCATTGCAAAGAACACCGGGATGTTGGGTTGAAGAGCTACCATCTGTGCTATGGAGTATCAATACTACGCCCAACCGATCTACAGGATACACATCGTTTTTCATGGTCTACAGAGCGGAGGCGGTTCTCCCTAGTGTCATCCGGCACGATTCGCCTCGTGTGGCGGCTTATGTTGAAGCGGATAATGAGACAGCACGACAAGATGCTTTGGACCTATTAGATGAGGAGCGCGACATAGCGGCTGCCCGCTCGGTGATTTATCAACAAGATCTTCGTCGCTACCACAGTCACCGGGTCAGAACCAGTGTTTTTCAAGAAGGAGATTTGGTGCTTCGGCTCATCCAAGACCAGACGGATATGCACAAGTTGTCCCCACCTTGGGAGGGACCTTTCGTGGTCAGCAAAAATATGCACAACGGGTCGTACTATCTGATTGATATTTGAGAGCATAAAGACTCACGCACATCAGAGGAGGAGACCAACAGGCCGTGGAACATAGCTCATCTTCGGCCTTACTACACCTGAGCCATTGGCTCTATCTATGTACATATTATGACGGTGTATATATTATCTTTGATATAATAAAACCGAGCCTCGGCTAAAGCGGGTCTCTGTCCTTTCATATCATGTGTGGTTACATGGAGTGGTTACATTTAAAGCGGCCTCCGGTTTACCCTTGACATTTGCTTTTCAAAAAGCTTTATGATATCACTTGGGGCCTTGGTCGGTCCGAACCAATGCGACACCTTTTGATAAGTAAAGCCACCAGATCACTTGGGGACATGGTCAAGTCTGAACCATCACGCCTCTTGATCGCCTAAGGCCACAAAATCACTTGGGGCTTGGTGAACCCAACCATTGCCACGCTTTTGATCGGCATAAATGCCACGGTTTCATTTGGGGACCTGGCTGACTCGAACCGTTGTCACTCCTATTGGGGGTTTGGTCCTGTCCGACCATGGTAACACCATCTGATCAACTCAGTAAAGCATGTTTTTGCAAATGGTTTTTTATCATTGCCTTTGCTTCCATATTTCTTCTATGACTATTCCTTCAATTTTTGTTGTATTTCCTTTAAACCAACAACACTTTTTTACCGGTTCATTTTTAATTCGGAGAAATATGCCCGGTTTAACTTTCCTGTTAAACATCATGGAGTAACAGGAGGGCTCATAATGACCCAGCACGGTTTATATGGGAGTTGTTTTCTCCCCTTTGATGGTAATGGTTTATAAAACCTCCGCTTCAAGCCTGGCTAAGCCAGCTTCATTCCCAGCGATGGCAGGTATTTTGTATAGCATATTTGATTATATGTCTTAAATACATTGATGATATATATATATATATATATATATATATATATATATATATCAAGGTCATAAACCGGCTGGCGATATAACCGCCACCGTGATTCAAGATTTTCGATTGCAGGAAATATAAATTGGCGATTTCAAGCAAAAGCATCGATTTATGCACGAAGGCATATTTAAAGCGGAAGTATTGGCTATTCTATTACAAGGCAACGCGGTGCCCAAATAAGATCATTGTTCTTCTAGCGGATCATAATAAAGTAGCTACTTAAACCGGCTTCCGGTTCAAGCCTGCTCATCGTCCCGTGCCACTTCAGCTTCCTCATCTCTATCCATTGGCTGGAAATCAACAGTGGTCCAGTCGATTCCCATTAAATCTTGAAAGACAGCCTCTTCATGGATTAGAGAAGACGGTTAAGTATCAGGAGCGTAAGTATGCTTACGGTTTGGAGGAATCAGATTCTCCGCTTCAAGAGTTGGTGCAGCCACACGTTTGTTCTGATCATTATACTGAGCTTGATAATGTGACAAGTCTGCCTCTTCAGCCAATTGACAACCCAGAGGGCGCACTGCACGATTTATCACCCTCAGGTCATCTTCATTGAACTTTGAGCCATCTTCCTTCAAACTGGGATAGCCTTGAGCTGCTTCAACAAGATCGAAATCCGGCACCCATGCTTTTGCCCGGATCAAGGCATTAATTGCTCCGGTTCAAGCAGCAGATTTCCTCAGTTCTTCAATCCGGGCAGGAAGCATTGACAACCTCTTCAGAGTATCTTGGATTAAAGTGGGTGCCGGATTGTTATGAGATGCAGTGGTGATGATCCGCTGCGCTCGATACAAGTTGTTCAATTAAGGTGTAGGCAGCCTTCAGCTTCTTCCGAACATCTGACCCTAAGTTACCAATGCGTGTACCTGCAACAATACAGGAACGATCACAAACCGGATCTATGATAAGAAAGCCAAAGTTGTCAGAGAAACCAAAAGGAACTTACCAAAGATAGCAGCGGTCATGGCATGCACTTGCCGCTTTACGGTGGTCAGCTCATCTACCACCGGTTTAAGGGCAGCTTCAGCATTTTCAGCTCTTTTTATTAAAGCGGCTTTCTCAGTGGCCCAATCAGCCCGCTCCATCTTGAAGCCCTCCTTCAGCTGTTCCATGATGCTCAAGGCGCTGGTCAATTCCTCCCTTGCTTTGTCGGTTTCGGCTTGTTGGGTTTTCAAAGTTTCTTGCAGATCAGTAATCCGGTCCTCTTTGATCCTCACTTCAGCCTGCATAAAGACAGTACTTGGCTTTAAACAAATGGTACAAGAATTTGAAGTACCAACCACATAACAAGTTATATGCTTGATACTTGGGGGCTAATGCATCTTCAATCTTCATCTATTACTCAAATCGCAAAGTCCCAAGCTCAATACAGGTATTCAACTTGGCACTTGGGGGCTAATGGCTATTTGCTCAATTGTGTTCTGATGTTAGAATCTTTATTGGAGTCCCGGTTTAACTATGCTAAGTTGAACCGGCCCTTGGGGGCTACATTGATGGATTTCAAAGTATTAAGGATTATATTAAAGTCCCGGTTTGAAGAAGGTTGCAAACCGGCCCTTGGGGGCTAGGAGGATTAATAGAGTGGCGGTAATTAAGGAAAGAAGAAGTACAAGGAAGTTACCTCAAATTTATCTCTCATCATCTTTACCAGACCAGCTTCACAGTCACGACTAGTATATAGCCGGTTCAAGTAACCAGAATGAAGATCTTGGGCACTCAGAGCAGCATATGTTTCCAGATCAACATCACATTTGCCTTTGTTCATGGCAGAAGAATCTTCTTTCACAGTATGCTTAGCTAAAGCGACAGGATTCCCTGGTTCAAAGCGGCCTACGCCGGTAATTACAACGTCATCATCCTTGGACTCGCCGGTTTGCATTGGTGCTGTCGGTTTATCGGCAGGTTTTGAAGGATTGCGGGATTTTTCAATCCGGACGGGGCTGGTAGGTTGGTCAACAGGGACTAAAGTATTAATAGGCCTCTTCTCAGTAACAGCGTCATCTTGCAAGGGAGGGTCACTGCGAACGTCTTCATAAACGAACGCTTCAAGATCTGGTGTCTTATCCTGTTCAGGGGCAACATCTTCCTCGGCCGCTTTATCTAGGCGGGCTTTCTTGCTCAGTTTGGGTTTAGCCCTGAAAGAGAAACAAGGAGTCAAAGGAACAACATAAGTTATAACACAGTAAACCAGAACCATGTGTTCAGCCTAGCTTACCAAAGAACCGTTTTCAATGGTGGCAGCTGAGTGGCCGATGATTCACCAGAGGATGAATGAGAAGTAACCTAATAATCGGAGTCGAACGGATTAATAGGTTGACGGATGAAACCCGCTTTAGGATAAAAATTAATGGAAAGGTCGGAGACCTCTGAGCGGTGTTTTCGAACTGGACTGTTTGGTAAACCGGCGGAGGTAACTACCTGGCCGCTGTGCCGGGTTGTGCGGCGAGCTTCATGTTGCTGAGTCTTCATAAGAAATTTGGGATCCAAGTAAGCAAGAGGATGAGAAAATTTAACTTTCCGGTTTGCCTGGCGAAGTTTTGGCAAAGGCAAAGGATCTGAATCGGAAGAGAGAATAGTTACCTCAGCGACATCAAGATTATCGCTTCGTCGCTCGACAAGTATCATCATCAATAAGGCGTGTAAAAAGTAAGCCTAGCCAATCGAGTTCTACCTCAAGGTCCGAGTTACCCAAATCATCATCAACAGCCGGATCAGATGAAGCGGTGGTTTTCCTTTTGTGAGCCGGCTTCTTGATAACCTTGGTCTTTGGCCGGGTTGACCGTTCTGTTTTCTTCGGTTTGTCTTGCGAAAGCTTCTTGCTCCAAAATGGATTATCACCTTGAGTAAGCAGCAGTGGATGTCAGACAGAGATAGCAATAACAGGTTCAGTAAAAAATACAATCAAAATCTTACAGCTGGCGGTTTGTTGGTAGCACAGAAAGGGAGTAGGCCGGTTTGAGCGCAAAGGTGTTCCGGTTCGTTCAACATTTTCTTCACAGCGTCTGTGACTTCATCATCTGAGAGCTGGATGTTGGTGTGTCGGAGTGGGTCATCGACGCTACCAGTATACTTGCACATTAAACCGGAGCGCCGGCTGAGAGGTAGTACGCTCCATGATATCCAACAGCGTGCAAGATCTATTCCTGTTAAACCGTTGGCCATGAAGGCTCGGAGCTTGGACAGTTGAGGAGCATATTTACTTCTCTCCTTGGCACTTAATCTTTGTGGAAAGGGGTGTGTGTTGCTGAGCTGCTCCGGACGAAAGCCAGGCAAAGGATTTTCATTATCAGGGGAGGTGTCTTTGCAGTAGAACCATGTTGCATTCCACTCCTTGGGGTGACTGTGTAGTCTGGCATGGGGATAAGTGATCTCTTTTCTTTTTTGAATTGCCATACCGCCCAATTCGGTATTGGGGCCATCAGTGAATTCTGTGCGGCGGTTTAAGTGGAAGCAGTCTCTAAACAATTCAACTGAGGGCTCCTCTTGAAGGTATACCTCACAGAGCACTTGGAAGTGACATAGGTTGGTAATAGAATTGGGGCCAGTATCTTGCGGGCGGAGCTGAAAATTGGCTAACACATCCCGGTAAAATTTAAAACCGGGCGGCTTGAAGCCCCGAGCTAAATGATCTGCAAAGATCACAACCTCTCCCTCTTGAGGTGTGGGAGGACATTCATCACCAGGAACCCTCCAGTGGATAGTATCTTTGCTATCTAAAGCGCCGATCAAGACTAAATCATCCAGCTGAGTTTCTGTGACGCGAGAAGGAACCCAGTTGCACTCATATACTTGTTTGGCCATGGTGAGATCTACAAGAAATAGGTGATTCCTGTTCAAGAATATGTTGGATAAAGAAGGTGCTGGTCTGAGCAATGTTAAACCGGAGGCAGTACATTTAAGCCGGATTTCTATGAGGTGGCATCATACGGATAAAGAATTCCGGCGGTTCAACAAGGGGACTAATGGTGTATACCGGTTTACTAACTTTTTCTATATTAAGTTAAACTGCCTGATCTAAACATTGAAGGCAATTGCGGATGGCTAAGTATGCAGAAACAGGTTTCACAAGGTCTTATTGCAGCAATGGATCTGAAGCAAGTTCAGAAAAACAGAAAATATTCCAAAGGTTAAAGAAGAACGGAAATAAATCAACGGGCAGGTATGTGGATGAGATCTATAGACTTGAGCGTGAAACTACAGGTGGATGCTAAAAAGCTACTGCTAGTCAGAGCAGGGTTTCACAGATCTATCCAGGAGTTTGGGTACGAGCATCAACAAGTGATGAACATGGCAAGAACACGAAACCCTAGAACAGATCTATGGTAAGAAGAACAAAAGGCTTACCAGAGTCGAGGAAGACGCGGAAAGCTACCGCAATGCTCTGGTGCGTTCAGGTTGATGCAGCGGCCCAAGACGGTGCAGAGGTCAACGGCGGCGGCGGAGCTCCGAGGCTAGCGACGCGAGGAAGACGAAGAGAAAGGGGACGAGGGGGAGAAAAGGAAATGACCCTTCGGTCCTATTTATAAGGCAAAAGTTGTGTGTCAGGCGTGCGAATCCAGGAGCCAAAAATTTCGGAGGTGGAGTTGCTGCCTTGGGTATCACAGATCTATTAATAAAAGAAGGCGTTATAAATGTTAACTTCATGATGATGTCATGCCGGTTTACAGCAACCAGAGATGATGACGACAGGGCGGTTTACCAATTACCAGAAGATGTTGGAGACAAAGATTTTGTGAAGGATTGACATGAACCAGTTCAAATCAATCTGGGGCCTAATGTTGGGGATATTACCACTGGGCATGAACCGGCCTACCTGGGCCGGGTTAGCTTTCATTAGTAGTTTAAAGGTGATTAAGCAGATAAAGGCCCAAGGCCTGTAGTCGGTTTAGAATCAGAGTCAGTAAACCGCTTGATACGTAAACTTGCATTGTAAGTTAGGAATAGAGAGAGACCAACCGGATACGAGTATGAACCGTGTGGGACTCAGAGACCGACAGGCGTCACCCGTGTATATAAGGGACGACCGGCGGCGGTTCAAGGACAGACAACAACAACTCGAGGCCTAGGCGAAGCTTGTTTGCTCCCTAGTCATCGAGACCACATCAATTCCATCACAACTAGACGTAGGCTTTTACCTTCATCGAAGGGGCCAAACTAGTATAAACCCTTGTGTCTTTGTGTCCGCTTTAACCCCTTCAAGTTAACCCGTAGCGATGGCTCCATGACTAAGTCCTTTCACAAGGACATCTGCCGTGACAAATCCACGACACACCCGTTAGGTGTCTCGGAACCCTGTTCACATCGTTCGGGGCCGTATGTGGAAACCTCGGCCGGACTCCCTGCGGATGGAACCTGAATAGGCGATAAACCTGGACTAGAGACTTAGGTGTTTAGGTAGGTCGTGGTCTACACCCACGTCGGGTTTCGCTTGAAGTCTGCCGAGCACATGTCGTGTGCAGACGCTAAGTGGTGGAAACATGTATGAAGAAGTACACCCCTGCAGGGTTAACATCATCTATTCGAATAGTTGTGTCCGCAGTAAAGGACTTCTGGGTTGCCTATAACAGTCCATAGACGAGTGAAAGTGAATACTCTAAAATACGCAAGATAAGCGTGAGTGCTATGGATGGCGTTCTCGTAGGGAGACGGGAGCGGATCCATAGTGGTGTATTGATATGGTGAATATGTGGACTCGTAGCGCCACCTCAAAAGAGTTACTTGCAAATGTAGTTCGGGATAGCCACCGAGTCAAAGCTGGCTTGCTGCAATTAAACCCCACCATCCCTTTGTTGATAATGATGCATATGTAGATAGTTCTGATGTAAGTCTTGTTGGGTACATTTGTACTCACGTTTGCCTATTTTATGTTTTTGCAGAGAGACTTCAGTCTCACTAGTAGTTCCACGTGGACTTTGATGTTTAGCTTGTTACCTCACCACGATCCTGTGCCCTCGGCGCAGATCTCGTAGATAGTCGCTTCTCAGCCTTTTTCTTTTGTAGATGTCTGTACTCAGACATGTTTGAGCTTCCGCTTGTGCCTTGACTTGTATGTTCTGAATGTTGGGTCGTGAGACCTATGTTTGTAATATCTCGCTCCTCGGAGCCTAATGAATAAACTACTTGAGTCGTAGAGTCATGTTGTGATGCCATGTTGTATTTGCACATATCGAGCATATTGTGTGTATGTTATTGAAATGCTTGGTATGTGTGGAATCTGACTATCTAGTTGTTTATCCTTAGTAGCCTTTCTTACCGGGAAATGTCTCCTAGTGCTTCCACTGAGCCATGGTAGCTTGCTACTGCTTCGAAACACTTAGGCTGGCCGGCATGTGTCCTTCTTCGTTCCTGTGTCTGTCCCTTCGGGGAAATGTCATCGATGAATACCGGAGTCCTGTTAGCCCGCTACAGCCCGGTTCACCGGAGTCTTGCTAGCCCAGTGCTATAGCCTGGATTCACTCGTTGATGACCGACACGTTCGATGTTGGTTCATGGATGCCTGTCCCTGTAAGTTTGTGCCACTTTGGGTTTACGACTAGCCATGTCAGACCGGGCTCCTTATCATATGGATGCTAGCGACACTATCATATACGTGTGCCAAAAGGCGCAAACGGTCCCGGGCAAAGGTAAGGCGACACCCGTGGGAATACCATGCGTGAGGCCGCAAAGTGATATGAGGTGTTACATGCTAGATTGATGTGGCATTGAGTCGGGGTCCTGACAACTTTGGTATCAGAGCCTGACTGCTTGTAGGATTACCAAGCCAAACTGGTCGAAGTTGAGTCTAGAAATACTTTAGTTATATGTAGGGGAATTGATTGTGGGATGGAACGTAAGGCTCTTTTTACTCCTTATACCTTATGGCCTTCTGATCTGAGTCATCCTATCTTTCTTGCAGGGTTAAGAAACTAGGCTTTCTCTTCTTTCTATCAGGATCACGTGTTACTTGGACTTATAAGATTGTTGGACTTAAGCCTCGGTTCAGTTCCTACTACCTCTGTATGTTGACAGTTGGTCTCGAAACCTTGATATTGTGCTTCTGAGTGGCTATGCCACCATTTTTGTAGCATGTCTCCAATCTTTTCGAGCATTTACAGCCGTTATGTTGTCCGAGTCATCCCAGGTTTCTAAATAGTCTGAAGCATTTGCAAAATCCCTTCCTCCCATTCTGATGTCCCTTTGGGCCAGATTAACCACACTAATCGGTGAGTTGAGGTACTCTGTTGCCTTAACATATATGTCAGAGTTATAATTATGACCCTAGGTGTCTAGAGTATCACCTAGTAATCTAGCCACGTTTTGTGTTCCCAGTGTGAAGATTCTGGCCATCATTCTCGAAAGCATCCCGTGAGGCTACTTAGGAGTAGGTATTCTATTCCTGGGTTTTGAACCCGAGATTCACCCTACTTACTTCATGTTGATAGTGTTTGCTAGCTCCTTTAGGCTATTAGTAACCTTTGCGATAGTCCTCGAGGTTCGTGGTATATCGTTCTTCCAAATACCATTAACTACTTATGGCAGCAGTTCCTCGTTGAACCAAAAGATCACAACTAGAGTGCTCTTGATGAGTTCTTCTCTCTATATTGTGACTCTGCCAGTTCAACCTTTCTGCATGGGTTATCTGGAAGAAATATGTTGAACTGCTCGACATGCTAGTCCATG